>CM032329.1:44715346-44818412 GCA_019022515.1 Quercus aquifolioides | reverse complement strand
GTAGTAAAGATAGGAGGAAGAAAAGAGTTTGTGGATTTTATAGTGGTTCATTCCTATTCTTCTTACACACCTATACATGGTCAACCGTGGATCCATTCTATGGGGGCTGTGCAATCTTCCTTGCACCAAAAGGTGAAATTCCTAACTGGCCAGGGTATTTACGAACTCCAAAGAGACCAGAGTGTAGCTCGGCGATGCCAAATAGCTGCTATTGGGCATAAGCAGAAAGCGGAGGCTGAGTTACCTAAGCCATCATAGCAACTACAGTCTCCCCCGAAAGATCCATGTGAACAGCTAAAGAATGTGTATTTAGACCTTGGATATAGGTATTTTAAACTAGGGAAAAGCCTTTTGAGCACTAAAAAAATAGAGCTCCTGCTATTTTAGCAGGTAATGTAGATGTCTTTGCTTGAAGCCCAGACGAAGCTCCTGGGTGGATTCCGAGTTTATATGCCATCGGCTTAACGTGGATCCCAACTATGCACCGAAGAAGCAAAAACCAAGTAGATCCTTGGACATCCATGCTAGCGTAGTGAAGGAAGAGGTGGATAAGCTAAAAGAGGCCAGGGCTATTAAGGAAGTTTTTTATCCCGAATGGGTAGCTAACACGATGGTGGTAAACAAAAAAAAAAAAAGAAGGGAAATGGCATGTGTGTGTGGACTTCATGGACCTGAACAAAGCCTGTCTAAAAGATCCCTTTTCGGTGCCTAAGATTAATCAGCTTGTCACTGCCACCTTTGGGCACTCGAGAATGAGTTTCCTTGATGCCTTCCAAGGTTACCATCAGATAGCTCTAGCTCCTGAAAACAAGGAAAAAACCTCTTTCATCACCCCAACGGGTAATTATCACTATAAAGTCATACCGTTCGAGTTGAAGAATGTAGGGTCGACGTATAAAGGATAGTCACCAAAATGTTCAAGCGACAGTTAGGGAGGAATATGGAAGTCTACGTAGATGATATGGTAGTGAAAAGTAAAGTTGTAGAGGAACATATTTTGGATCTCACGGAAACATTTGAGACTCTACGAAAGCATCGTCTAAAGCTGAAAGCTAGGATATTTGGGGTAAGCTTGGGAAAATTCCTAGGATATCTGGTCACAAGCCGGGGTATTGAGGTGAATTCGGACCAGATCATAGCTTTTCAAAATCTAAAACCTCCAAGGAGTCCAAAGGAGGTCCAACGCCTTATGGGAATAACAGCAGCCTTTAATCATTTCATATCCAAGTCTGCAAACAAGTGTAGATCCATCTTCCAGTTGTTGAAGAAATGGAAGGATTTCCAATTGACAGATAAGTGGCAAAGGGCTTTTCATGATCTAAAGTCATACTTATCCCGAGCCCCAATTATTTCCCGACCAGTAATGGTTAAGATGCTGTACATGTACCAGCTGTGTCCGACCATGCTGTAAGTGCCATTCTGGTCCGAGTGAAGCAGGATATTTAGAAGCTGATTTACTATGTTAGCAAAACCCTTGTGGAGGCTGAGACGCATTATCTCCCCCTAGAGAAAGTTTCTTTAGCGGTAATCCATGCTACTAGGAAACTGCCTCACTATTTCCAGACTCATATGATCATAATCTTGAGTGAGCACCAATTGCAGGCCTTACTAAGGAGAGCAGACTTCTCGGCCAGTATAGCGAAGTGAGGGCATCTCTGGGGGCCTTCGATTTTCAGTACAGGCCTAGAACCTACGTCAAAGGGCAGGTCCTAGTGGGTTTCACTATAGAATTTACCCCGAAGCATCCCGAAGTTTTGGGCAGTGAAAGGAATAAGTTAGGAAGTCCTGAGGCATGTCCAATGTGGCAAGTATACGTGGATGGAGCCTCGAATTGCCGAGGAACGGGAGTTGGTATAGTTCTTATCTCTCTAGAGGGTATCAGGTTGGAAAAGTCATTTAGGTTGGGCTTTTAAGTGTCAAACAACAAATCGGAATATAAAGCTCTTTCAGTTGGACTTTGGATATCAAAGTAGGCAAGGGCGGCTAAACTACAACTTTACTACAACTCTCGGCCAGTAGTTAACCAGGTTAATGATGAGATTGAGGCTAAAGATCAAAGAATGGTAAGTTACTCGAAAGAAGTTAAAACCCTGAGGGATCAGTTTGAGAGTGTGGATATCTCATAGATCTATAGAGGGAACAACAATCATGCTGATTCTCTGGCTACCCTTGCCTCATCAATGGATGACCCATTTGTAAGGATTGTATCAGTAGAATTCTTGCCTTCTCCTAGCACTACCCCCGCTAAAGAGACCATGGTGTTGAGTATACATCCGTCTCCTAGTTGGATGGATACCATTCTAACATACCTTCAAGAAGGAAATCTTCCTGAGGACAAACAAGAGGCCGAGAAGATAAGACGAAAATCACCCAGGTATTTGGTATTTAAGGAAGGAAAGTTGTACAAGAGGTCATACTCGGGACTCTATTTGCTATGCATCCATCCCGAAGCAGTCGAGGTGCTTCTAGAGGACGAAGGGATATGTAGAAGTTATATGAGAGGAAGATCCCTGGCACATAGGGCCCTCACACAGGTTTACAAGTGGCCAAACATGCAAAAATAGGCCCAAGAGTTTTCTAAGAGGTGTGATTAGTGCTAGAGGTTTGCTCATATCATTCATTAGCCTGGAGGAGTTTTGAACCCAATATCAAGTCCATGGCCGTTTGCTTAATGGGGGTTAGACATAGTGGGGCCTCTCCTTAAAGCCACAGGTAATAGGAGGTAGCTTTTAGTTGGAATAGACTACTTCACCAAATGGCTTGAGGTCGAGCCCTTGGCTAACATTTAGGATACCGACGTTAAAAGGTTTGTGTGGAGAAATATTGTGACACAGTTTGGCGTACCTAAAGTTCTAATTTCAGACAACGAGCTATAGTTTGACAGTAAAGCATTCCGAGAGAAAGGGAAATTAAGACTTAATAAAAATGGCGAGAACAAATCCCGTGGTACTAGACCCTATCTTTGTCTCGAGTAGGTCTTAAGCTAAACTTTTTGCCTTAGCCTGACTCTAGGGTCACTAACAGAAAGGGAAATTAAGACTTAATAAAAAATGGCAAGAACAAATCCCACAGTTCTAGACCCTGTCTTTGCCTCGGGTAGGTCTTAAGCTAAACTTTCTGCCATAGCCTGACTCCAGGGTCACTAACGGAAAGGGAAATTAAGACTTAGCAAAAATAACAATAACAAAACCCGTGGTACTGAACTTTGTGTTTACCTTGGGTAAACCTAAAGACGAATTCTTTGCTTCAGTTTGACTCTAGGATCACTACTCGAAAAGGAAGATGAAGAGAGGCAAAAAGAAAAATAAATAGAGATCCCATGACGTCAAACACTACGATTCATTTAAACGCATAAGGGGTTTAAACACGACTACCATGCAATAATAAGGGAATAATCTAAACCACGGATTATAAAATAAATAAACATCATTAAATATTTACGAAGTGCACAAAACAACCATATATAAATAAAAGTTGTGGAATTACAATATTAGCCCTCCAAACGGGGCACACAAAAGTCCCCTCCCCCCCCCCCTCCCCCCTTAAAAAAAAGGGAAGAGAAGAGCTTAGGTCTAAAAACTTTCAAGCCACTCCCCCAAAAGCTGGCTCTGTGGTAGAACTTTCCCCCTTCCTTGTCACTAGCGCAGTCATGTTTGAGCCCTTAACCTCCCTAATTAGGGACTTGTCGTTAATAATAGCCTAGATCTCGGGATTGAGATTGTTGGGATTTATACCCTAAAATCCAATTTATTGGCATGTCATAAATAATTAATTGTTTAATTATATGAGACTATTTATAAATGAACTAATGGGACATTATCATAGTCCTTGAGATGCATTGTATGTGATTTAGTCACAGAAGATATAAATCACAAGTTCCTTGTAAACTCAAAACGTAGTTCGTAGTCGGTGATGAAAATGGGCATTTCATCTGTGAAGACTATAACATATCAACTAAGATAATTTGTCTTGATCATGGAAGTGGAGACTTCTAGTTGATGTGTTGATGTGTCTTAAGAGTTAAGACATATTGAACTGAACCGCTGTGAAATTATTTATTCAATCCACAACTGTCCCTTGAATAATTAATCTCACGACTTCTAATTTCATAGACTCTCAATCCTGAGAGGGTAGTGAACTCAATCATGAAATATAGGTTACTTTGATATATCAGGAGTGAGATCTAATATTCACGGTCAAAACCTCAGTATGTTTGTAACCACATGTAGTGTTGAGGGAACACATATTCTCAAGATGGAATCCATAATCTCTTTTTATAGAGACACGAAATATACCCTTGAGATAAGTTTAATGGGAGCTGGTTATTCAGGGCGCCCACTTTAGTAAGGAGTTACTAAAGCTTATATTTCATGAAATTGGATTTCAATAAATGTAAATAACTAAAAGATTAAAGTGGGTACTCAAGGATAAAATAGTTGTTTACAAAGTGACAGTTTATTATGACTTTGTTCACTATGGATGTTTCATGGAGGGGTCAAATAATATTATCAGAGTCTTGGGATATAATTTATTAATAGGCCTAGAGTGCAATTATATTTATATAGTGGTATTAAATATAATTAATGGTAACTTTAGACTTGTCAAGAGTTGACAGAAAAATCCAAAGCTCATTGGAGCTAGAGTCTTATTTGTTCCCTTTGATCCCATCTCAAGTTACAAACTAAAGCCCAATTGGGTAGGTTTAAAAGACTAGCCCAATTAGATAATCATTTATGTATAAGGAGAGATATATACAAAATTTTCAGATTATGATTATGGAAAAGGTGTGTATGTGAGTGTAAGTCACTCTCTTATTCTCCCTTGAACACATACATGTAAACTGATTGAGAGACCACACTTCTTGGGCACCATGTTGAATTGAGATGAAGATTAGAGGTATTCTTAAGTCTTGGTTTTTAATTTCATTGCATCAAGGTACACTTTCTATTCTTTGTTCTAGAATTCAAGGTTACATGTTATTGTTGGGATTAGTGCCCCTAAATCCTATTGTAAGATGCTATGTATGACATTATGTGTGACTTAATGTTGTGATAAATAAATTTGTTTTATTATTATCTAAAATAATTGTAACATGAATATTTGGACATTATCATATAGTCCATGAGATGCATAGTATGTGATTTATGTGAAAAATCACAGAAGATATAAATCACAAGTTCTTTATAAACTCAGAATTATAGTTCGTAGTCGGTGATAAAATTAGGCGTTTCATCTGCAAAGACTATAACATATCAACTAAGATGATTTGTCTTGATCATGGAAGTGAGGACTTCTAGTTGAGTGTTGATATGTTTTAAGAGTTAAGACATATTGAACTGGACCACTGTGAGATTTATTATTCTCTTAACGACTGTCAAATGAATAATAAATCTCACAACTTATATTTGCATGAACTCTTAATCCTGAGAGAATAATGGACCTGATCATAAGGTGTAGGTTGCTTTGATATATTAGGAGTGAGATCTAAAGTCACGGTCAAAACCTCAGTATGTTGGGCAACCACATTTAGTGTTGATGGAACATATATTCTCAAGATGGAATTCATAGTCTCTTAACGGAGATACAAAATATTCCCTTGAGATAAGTTTAATGGGTTTGTTATTCAGATTGTTAGGCTTAACAACTTTAGTAAATAGTTACTAAAGTATATATTTATGAAATTGGATTTCATAAATATATGATGAATAACTTAAAGAATTAAACCGGATACTCAAGGATTAAGATGTAGTAATTTACAAAGTGGCAGTCTAAATTTATGACTTTGTACTACTACGAATATTTTATGAAGGGGTTGCATGTATAATAAAGTCTTGGGATATAATTTATCAATAAGGCCTAGAGTGCAATTATATTTATATAGTAGTATTAAATATAATTAATGGTAACTTTGGACTTGTCAAGAGTTGACAGAAAAGCCCAAGGCCCATTAGAGTTAGTGTCTTATTTGTTCCCTTTTGGTCCCACTCCAAGCCACATACTAAAGTCCAATTGGAAAGGCCCAAAAAGCTAGCCCAATTAGATAATCAGTTATATGGAGAGAAACATACAAAATTTGTAAGAACATGAATTGGTATGTATGTGAATGTTAGACACTCTTTCATTCTCTCTAGAACATACACATATAACTTGTAAGGTTGAATTTAATCAACCATCTAATTGGCTTTATTCCGTGACTAATTTGCTTGTAATTTAGCACTTAGTAACCCTGTATTTAGGTGGGAAAATTGTAAGGGTAGTGTGTGAGAAGATGTGAAGAAAAGCTCAAGAGTGTGCAAGAAAAACAGAGCTTTGCGGCTAGGGCTCGCGGGTGGATCGCGACTGGCAAGCCGCCAAAAGCTGGCACGTGAGAGGCACACTAGGAAGCTGAAGGGTCGCGCCAGCTGTCACGCTACAAGACAAAAGTCCCACGCTGGCCAGGCCGTTACGTCCCGACTGGAACTCGCGACTTGGACAAGCCGCGAGACCAAGTCGCCAAATTGCCCTGTTTGGCAAAAACTGACGTTTTGCATTCCCTTCTCACCCTACTATATATACACCCTTATACCCATCATATTGAGAGAGCTTCCAGAGAGAATTTTGTGAGAGAAAACCCTAGAGAAAAATAAGATTGCCTCATCCCCAATCTTCATCTAAGAGACTCTACAAATTCCTCTACTCTCTCCCTTTCCATTGTTATACCCTTGAGAGGTTCTTAGCCAAATCCTTTTCTCACCATACCCATATCTGTGAGAAGTTTATTTGGTGCTTTGGGAAGCAGTTAGGAAGGGACCAATTCATATTGGTTGATGCTATGGGCTATAGCGGAATCCAGTAAGCTAGAGAAGAAAAAGGTTCGGCGCAACCTCGTTGGAGCAAGAAGCTTGGAGGGCTTAGGTACTTGGGTAGATTAGGCTTGGAGGGTCTTCTGCTGTTCATGTATCCCAACTACATTCTTTAGTGGATTATTTGACCGCTTGGAGGGCGGCAGAGAGGTTTTACGTCGAGGACTTCGGTTTCCTCTTCGATAACACATCGTGTGTTGTCCATGTGTTTGCATCTTTCTTTCCTTTATCTTTGCCTTATATTTACTACTGTGGATGTGTTTATATTTGGCTTAGATTGTTTATCAATTCTGTTATAAGCTTGTTATCATGTTCCGCACATTAATTGTTTGATATAAGCTTGAATTGATATTGTGTAATTTGGGGGTCAAAACGTTCAAGGGTGTTTCATACCCATTTTGAACTTTCATTTGGTATCAGACCAGGTACACTTGTTGTGGTTTAAATACCTAAGTGTGATCCTTGACCCCTTGTGTTTATTTGCCATGGATTGTGCTTTGTATGCCTCTTTATATGATTTGGTTGGTGATGAATGTAACATGTCACGTGTTTGTGAAAATGCTTCTATGAGTGATAATCCTCATGATTGTGATGCTATGTTACATGAATCTTTGGATGTTATTGATATTCCAAATGACAAACTCTTCAAGAAAAAGGCTAAGAAATTTCAAAAGAATTTGAGCAAGTTATTTTGTGAAAATGATGATTTGATTGCTAAGCTCAATGAATCCAACAAATTGGTTGAGAAATATAAAAAACTTGCTAAAATCTCTCTTGAAAAGCTGAAAGAGTTTGAAAGTTTGAATATGGACTTGGATGCTGAACTTGTTTTGTCTAACAAACTTGTTGATGATCTTAAATGTGAAAATGAATCTCTTAAGATGCATGCCAAGTGTTTGATTGCTGAACCTATTGCTAAAATGGATGATAATATATGTTGCAATCATGTTGTGGTATCCGATTTTGTGCCTAATGTGTGTTCTACCTCTAAGGACAAATCGGTGTACATTCCTCCACACAAAAGAAATCAAAAGGTGGAGAGAAAGGCTCCTAAGTCAAAGCCTCCGTTTAGGTCTCAACCTAAGGTTTTGGATGGATCTAAGTTTGTTCCAACTTGCCACCATTGTGGTGTGAATGGTCATATAAGACCTCAATGTCATAAGTTGAAGAGGGAACAAAACAATGTTGCTAGATCCCTTCCCAAAAAGCCTAGTGGACCTAAACACATTGTTTGTCACCATTGTGGAGCCTTTGGTCATCTAAGACCTCATTGCTCTAAGTTTCATGCTATTAAAAGAATCAAAAGAAAAGAGAAACTTGAGCTTCTTAGAAGTTATGCTAAAAAGGGTAAACCGGTTTTGAGTGAAGATAGCATGTTGTTAAAGAAATTGTTTAATGCTTTTAACTCCTTGACTATGTGCATCTCCGGTTCTCATCCCTCCAACCCTCGTCTCACTGCTTTTGAGACACTCATTCCAAACAATCGTTCCGTTTGGATGAGGAAGGGTTCATATGGTTGAGCTTTTGCTCTTTTGGTCCTTGATCTAATTCTTTCGATCTTTGTAGGACCCTTCATGCATTAGATGCTTCATTGTCATGCATTTGTGCATCATGCATTTGTTTTTGCATTGGTTTGTTTTGTTTTTTATCTTACTTTTATGTCTTTGTTTTGTGTGAGTAAAAAATCCAAAACCACATAAAAAGTGAAAAATTCAAAAAGTTTGATCGTATTTGTTTGAGCACATATCACATGTGAGTTTTGCCTTGTACCTTCGTACAAATGGCCTTATGCATTTACGAGCTTAGCTTGTTCTTTATGCACTTATATCTTTGTGGGAAAAATCTTGACATCTTTGTGTGATTGTTGTAAATCGATCTTCAAGCTTGTCATGAATGATTAGTCAATAGTCATGTTGGTTTTGATACATGCATAGACTTGTGCCTATATATCTTCCCACTCTTTTATTTTTTTTGCTTAAAGAGCTCAACAAATGTAAATCTCAAAATGAAAAGAGATAATGAGCTGCAAAAGCCGTCGCATATACTAGTATTTGACTAGGAAAAAGGGAAAGCGACTTTTATGAAATTGTATGATGCTCAAAAAGCCAAAGGCTTGTTCATCAAATTGAAATATCAAAAATTTCAGGCATCTATCTCACAATGAGATTTTCTTTGCTCAAAAATGGCAAATGATATGTTGAATATGGAGCCAAATGAAAAGCTTCAAAGAATTGTTATCAAGTTCTTGTGGGAGGTCATATATGCATGTTTCTATAATTGAGATAGACCACTTGTCTTAGTACTAGTTGTGTATGACTTGGTTGAATTGATCATTGAAGCTTCATTCTAGACTAAGGACTATTCCACACTTGATACACACACACAACACACATGCCTAATGTTCAATGAATGCATTATTCATTTGTTCAATTGTACTTGTTTAAATGTGATGTGTGTGTGCTCAACTATATATGGATCAATCCAAAAAGATTTTTTATCATTTTATATGTTTTTGGAAGTGTTTTTTTATCACTTTTTGTGTTCTTGTTTAGTGCTTACATTGTTTTTTCAGTGTTTAAACATGTTTTGTGTTGAAAAACAAGTGTCAGAATTTTTGGCGACTCGTTTTGGCGACTTGACCAGTCGCGAGTTACAGTCGCGAGTTTTGGCGACTCGTTTTGGCGACTTGTCCAGTCGCGAGCCCAGTCGCGAGTTCACACAGAATGATTTCGCGACTCACTCGCGACTCAGCTAGCGACTCGCCAGTCGCGAAACGCCCAGAATCGGTTTTTAAAGAACTTTTTCGTGGGAAACTTGTTTTAAACCTCTCCCATCCTCTCTAAAACCCCTCTTTCATATTTTTACTTCAAAACCCAACCAATTTGAATGGTTTTTCATTCCATTAACATCTCTAAGGTAATTTTAAACTCATTTCATTGATTTGGATCCTTGGATTATGTTTTGGTGAGTTTTGTACTCTTGGTTGGGATTTTCATCGTAGGGGTTGGGAAAACTTATTTTTTTCTCAAAATTTTTGTATGGGATTGGTTTCTTTTGTTGATTTGCTTTGGATGTTGGCCCTTTGTGGCAAAAAGAACATGTATTAAGGGTGGTTTTCATGATGTTCATGCATTGTTTCACTTTGTTCTTCATAGTGTGCATGCTAGGTGTTTGATATAATGCCTCTTACGCATTTTCTCACTTGTTTGGACTCCAATGAGTATCAAACTTTGGGGTTTCTCATGTTTCCTCATTAGGAACATGTTTGGTTCATTGGTTGTGTATTTAACACACCTTGCCCCACTTGTGTATTTTTCATGCATTGGTCATGCATTGCACTTGCCACCTCTTGCACACACCTTGCTACCCTTGTCATGCATTGGTTCATACATTGTTTCTTCATCCTAGCATGTCATGTCTTAGGATTGAGCTTCATTTTCTCATTCATCTCGCACCCCTCATGCATCATTGCACCCCTCCTGCATAATTATCATTATTCATACCTTCATCTCTTGCCCTCTTTTCTCCTTGACCCCTTTGCCTATTCGTGTCAAAAAGGGGGAGAGTATACTCTAGAGTAGTATACCGAAAAGTTTTGTCATTTCTATATGACTCTTGTGCACATTCTTAGGGGGAGAAATTCCATTTCCCGTGCACATTCGTAGGGGGAGAGATATTCCATAGGGGAGATGCATATACCAAGGGGGAGAAGACTTTGTTTGGTCAAGTTGCTCACATGTTTCACATCATGATTACTTGATCGCAATTTACTTGTTACATTATACTTGTCCATTTATTACTTGCTTTACCTTGAGGGTCTAATGTGTTTTGTGCAAGTGTTTCAGGTTACAGGTATATATGTTCAAAGTTCATCACAGCTCCTATGATTCATGATAAGGGGAGTGATATGATAGGGAAGTATTTTATAGTTTGTTATGGTTTAGTTTGTACCCATGTTGCTTATGTAAGCTTTAAGGGTTTGGTTTGTTTCTATGCACGTTTGTAGGCTTTTATGGTTTGTGCCATGTATTTGCAAATCTTTGCTTATGCAGCCTTTGTGCTTTGTGCTTTGGTACTTGTTAATGCCTTGCATTATCTTAAGTACAACACTCTTGTGCCCTTGTAGGATTGTTCCTAGATGCATATATGTTTGTATGCATTGGTTGAGTGTTGGACTTGCAAATGATGCTCTTCAATTGAGTTTATCATTTTTGCATGTCCGGATGTTCATTTCTTGTGTGAATGAACATAGTATTCACTTTTGCTTAAGTGACTACTGTTGTTGATCTTGCCATGAATTATTTCTTTTATGCTTATGTTCATTCTTGCTTGATCATGCTTATTTAGCTCCATATGCATTTTAAGTTTTCTGCATACAATGATATTGCTATGTTATTGTGTTTCAGGAGTTACTTATTCATATGTTCAAGAGCTTTACAGAATCTATAGTTAGGTGTGAGTGAGTTTTCCAACTGTTCCCAACTCACGTTTAAGTCTAGAGTCTGTTGTAGGGTTTTGTCACGGAATAGCCAAAGGGGGAGATTGTAAGGTTGAATTTAATCAACCATCTAATTGGCTTTATTCCGTGACTAATTTGCTTGTAATTTAGCACTTAGTAACCCTGTATTTAGGTGGGAAAATTGTAAGGGTAGTGTGTGAGAAGATGTGAAGAAAAGCTCAAGAGTGTGCAAGAAAAACAGAGCTTCGCGGCTAGGGCTCGCGGGTGGATCGCGACTGGCAAGCCGCCAAAAGCTGGCACGTGAGAGGCACACTGGGAAGCTGAAGGGTCGTGCCAGCTGTCACGCTACAAGACAAAAGTCCCAGGCTGGCCAGGCCGTTACGTCCCGACTAGAACTCGCGACTTGGACAAGCCGCGAGACCAAGTCGCCAAATTGCCCTGTTTGGCAAAAACTGACGTTTTGCATTCCCTTCTCACCCTACTATATATACACCCTTATACCCATCATATTGAGAGAGCTTCCAGAGAGAATTTTGTGAGAGAAAACCCTAGAGAAAAACAAGATTGCCTCATCCCCAATCTTCATCTAAGAGACTCTACAAATTCCTCTACTCTCTCCCTCTCCATTGTTATACCCTTGAGAGGTTCTTAGCCAAATCCTTTTCTCACCATACCCATATCCGTGAGAAGGTTTATTTGGTGCTTTGGGAAGCAGTTAGGAAGGGACCAATTCATATTGGTTGATGCTATGGGCTATAGCGGAATCCGGTAAGCTAGAGAAGAAAAAGGTTCGGCGCAACCTCGTTGGAGCAAGAAGCTTGGAGGGCTTAGGTACTTGGGTAGATTAGGCTTGGAGGGTCTTCTGCTGTTCATGTATCCCAACTACATTCTTTAGTGGATTATTTGACCGCTTGGAGGGCGGCGGAGAGGTTTTACGCCGAGGACTTCGGTTTCCTCTTCGATAACACATCGTGTGTTGTCCATGTGTTTGCATCTTTCTTTCCTTTATCTTTGCCTTATATTTACTACTGTGGATGTGTTTATATTTGGCTTAGATTGTTTATCAATTCTGTTATAAGCTTGTTATCATGTTCCGCACATTAATTGTTTGATATAAGCTTGAATTGATATTTTGTAATTTGGGGGTCAAAACGTTCAAGGGTGTTTCATACCCATTTTGAACTTTCATAACTGATTGAGATACCACACTTCTTGGGCATCAAGTGAAATTGGAGTGAAGATTAAAAGTGTTCCCAAGTGCTTTTCATCTTTGATTTTGAATTTCACCGCTTCAAGGTACACTCTCTTGTTCCTACATTCTGAAATTTACATGGCACATGTTATCAATTGTGAATGAAGTAGATCCGTTAAATCACTGCTGCGTACATGCATATTTCCATCAAATGGTATCAGAGCAGTCTTCAATTTTCAATCTGTATAACATGTTTTGTGAGTTTTGGAATTAGAGATAATAGTTTCATGATGTTAGAAGATTATATATGTATTTAATTTTCTACATGATTGTTGAAACTATGTTTTGATAAAAACTGATATTGATGTTATGATGTTGTTTGAATTTGAATTCAAGTATGTTGAATTGAACTTTATGGCTATAGCATCAATGGAATTTAGTTGTGATATCAAAATCCATCTATTATGTTCATATGGTGGTTATTTGTTCATGGGAAAACCGTAGAAAACTGTTCAGATTTTCCCTTCAAAAACTGAAAACACGGGTTTTTCGAGGGTTAGCTTCTCGCAAAATTACTAGAGAAAAATGCTTCTGAAGCACAAAACTTTTCACGGGTAAGCTTTACTCACAAATCAGTCGTGAGACAGTAGCGAAAGTTTCTGTCTGAATTTTGAGTTTTCACTATTTTGCCTTTACTAAATTTCGCAGGAAGAGCTTAGTCGCAAGACAGTAGTGAAAGTTTCTGTCTGAATTTTATGTTTTCACTATTTCATTTTCGCGGGAAGAGCTTAGTCGCGAGATTTTTGCGAAAATGCCACTGAAGGGAATTTTGAATTTTTTCTAAGTGTTTTCACACGGGTTTACACATGTTTACAAAATAAAAACCTTTAATTTAAAACATCTAGTGGGAGAGAGATACAAGGGTTGGATCTCACGACCTCTATTGTCGGTTCATAGTAGTGTGAAATATGTATTTTGTCTTTGCTTCGAGCTTAGCATTCCATGCGGAGAGTATTTATTTCATGGTACTACAGGATTGAATTTCTTGGTTTATAGTAGTTTGATCAAACACCTTGTCTTAGCCTCGAGCTTTGCATTCCATGCGGATGGTGTTTTGTATCATGGTACTACAAAATAAGCCTGTTAAGGTGATGAAATGTGGCTACACACGATTCTAGACAATGGTATACACTAGACTAAATATTATAGTCTCCTTTATGCTGAGTTCTTACTATAATTATTTAGAGGCCAAATATATAACGACATATTATTAGTGTTTGATAAGAGTTATCATGATAGCACTAATAATGAGAATAGTTCTAAATCAATCATAGTATTTTATATTCACTCTATACTGAGGGATATTGAATATGGGATTGGGTTGTCATTGCATATATTATATTATGGTTTTATTAAGGTTTCATGCTATATGTTTGTATGCTAAATTGATAATGTCCAGTATACTTATTATATTCATGTTTATTATTTTCAGATTTGAACATGGCATCTTTTAGCCCACTTGTTACTATTCTTAATCAAAACAAACTGACTGGATCCAACTATGTTGACTGGAAAAGAAATCTGGACATTGTTCTTATTGCTGAAGAGCATAAGTATGTGCTTACTCAACCATGTCCTAGCTTTCCTTCATTAGATGCTCCTCTTGAGGAAAAACAGCGATATGATCGTTGGCAGAAATCTAATGAGATGGCCAAGTGCTACATCCTAACATCTATCTCAAATGTTCTACAGCATCAACTACAAGATGTAGAACTAGTTTCGAACATAATGTTCAGTCTGAAGGAGATGTTTGGTGACCAAGACCGATCTGCAAGGCAAGAAACCATAAGGCAAATTTATAATACCAAAATGGTTGAAGGCGGTTCAGTGAGGGAGCATTGTCTTACAATGATTTCTAATCTGAATACACTGGAAGTTTTAGGTGCCGATATTGATGGAGAATCCCAAGTGGATATGATACTCCAGTCACTACCGGAATCATTCAAGGAATTCAGACTCAATTATAATATGAACAAAAAGATTTATTCTTTGTCTGAATTAATGAATGAATTGGTAGCAGCGGAAGGCATTCTTAGTACTTCTAGTGTTGATGCTAATATGGCTGAAGCTTCTACTTCTCAACCTAAGTCGAAAGGCAAGGGTAAGAAGAAGAAGAAGAAGAAGGACTTCTCCAAGCAAGATGGTAAACAAATTGCCTTAAGGGTTGCCGACAAAGGAAAGAAGATCAAAGGAAAATGTTTCCATTGTGGTGAGAAAGGACATTGGAAGAAGAATTGTCCAAAATTCAAGGCTGCCAATAATAAGGGTATGAAAAGTTCGTTTCTCCTTGAAATATGTTTAGTACAAAATCCCACAGATTCCTGGTGTGTGGATTCAGGTTGTACTAATCATATCTGCAATTCTTTGCAGGGGTTCCAGGAGACCAGAAAGCTTAATGAAGGGGAATTGTTTCTTACTTTGGCTGATAGGAGCAGGATTCCGGTTGTAGCTATTGGAGTGTTTAATTTATGCTTTGAGTCTAGGGTTTTAATATTGGAAGACTGTCTATATGTACCTAATGTTCGTAGGAATTTAATTTCTGCAACTTATTTAGGTAAACATGGATATTGTGTTATCCTTAAAGACAATGTTGTAATAAAGAAGGGTAAAGTGTTTATCTGTTCTAGCAATATTGTTAATGGTCTTTATATTATAACTCCTGATAAGCATGAATTATATAATTCTGAATTAGATAATAGCTCTCATGTGAAATCATTAAAGAGAAAGTTTCCTTCTACTAGTAATGCATATCTTTGGCACTTGCGTTTGGGTCATATTAATTCAAACAGAATTCAAAGACTGATCAAAGATGGTCTCCTAGAGCCATTAGATTTTGATGATTTTCCAGTTTATGAATCTTGTTTGGAAGGCAAAATGACCAAATGACCTTTAATGCAAAAGGTAGAAAAGCCCAAGATGTGCTAGAACTAGTACATTCAGATGTATATGGTCCTATGTCAATCCAAAGAAGAGGTGGCTATGAGTATTTCATTACTTTCATCGATGATTACTCCAGATTTGGTTATGTGTACCTAATGAAACGAAAGTCTGAAGTCTTTGAAAAGTTCAAAGAGTTTAGGGCTGAAGTTAAGAATCAATTGGGTAAACGCATAAAGGCCATTCGATCTGATCGAGGTGGCGAATACCTTCTTGGGGATTTTAAGGATTACTTAACTAAAAATGGGATTGTATCCCAATTGACTGCACCTAGAACTCCACAACAAAATGGTGTAGCAGAAAGAAGGAATTGGACTCTTTTAGATATGGTTAGGTCCATGTTGAGTTATTCGACTCTACCAATTTCCTTTTGGGGATATGCCTTAAATACTGCAATGTATCTTCTGATTTTAGTACCTTTGAAGTCTGTTCCTAAAACACCTGTAGAGTTGTGGAATGGGCGTAACCCTAGTATGAGACATCTCCATATTTGGGGTTGTCCTGAACATGTGTTAAAAGGAAAGTCTGACAAGTTACAGTCTAAAACAGAAGTGGTTTTCTTTGTAGGGTATCCAAAAGGAACTATTGGAGGTTTATTCTATAGTCATAAAGAGAATAAAGTGTTTGTTAGCACAAATGCCAAATTCTTGGAAAATGACTATATGAATGATTATACTCCTAGAAGTAGAGTTGTGTTGGCTGAAATGAATGAACCTGTAAATGAACAACCAATAGATCAAACTAGGGATGATGTGGTCGTATTGGATACACCACAAGATACTACTCATGAGATGACTAGTACACAGTTGCCTCGTCGTAGTGGGAGAATTGTTCGGCGTTCTATAAGATTTATAGGTTTGGGAGAAACTTATGAAGCTATCTCAGAAGAGGCTAAATCGGATCCCTACACTTATGAAGAGGCAATGAATGATATAGATGCACATCATTGGGTCCAAGCTATGAAATCTGAATTAGATTCAATGTATTCCAATCAAGTTTGGGATCTTGTAAAGGCGCCTAACGGCATTAAACCTGTTGGTTGCAAATGGGTTTACAAGAGGAAGAGAGTGATAGATGGAAAGGTTGAAACCTTTAAAGCAAGGCTAGTGTCGAAAGGGTATACACAAAAAGAAGGTTTGATTATGAAGAAACTTTTTCACCAGTAGCAATGCTTAAATCTGTTAGAATTCTCTTATCCATTGCTGCTCATTATGATTATAAGATTTGGCAAATGGATCTCAAGACTGCATTTCTAAATGGCAATCTTGAAGATGAAATCTATATGATGCAACTGGAAGGTTTCATATCAAAAGACCAAGAGCATATGGTATGCAAGTTGAAAAGGTCCATTTATGGACTTAAACAGGCATCTAGGTCATGGAACATCAGATTTGATCAAGCAATCAAGTCATTTGGTTTTGAATAAAATCTTGATGAGCCATATGTGTACAAAAGACATCGAGATAAAGTAGTAATGTTCCTAGTGCTTAATGTTGATGATATTCTACTCATTGGGAATGATGTAGGGGTAATGTCATCAGTAAAGGTGTGGTTGTCAAGTCGATTTGATATGAAGGACTTGGGTGAGGCTAACTTTATTCTAGGGATCAAGCTTTAGCGAGATCGCAAGAATAAGATTCACAAGCTAGATATATAGATAAGGTTCTAGAATGGTTTAGCATGCAAAACTCCAAAAAAGGATTGCTTCCTTTCAAACATGGAGTTCCTCTATCTGATGACCAAAGGCCTAAGACATAAGAGGAAGAAAATATAATGAGACAAGTTCCTTATGCTTCTGCAATAGGAAGTCTCATGTATGTCGTGCTTTGTACTAGACCAGATATCTATTATTCAGTTGGCATGGTCAGCCGATATCAATCAAATCCAGGACCAAAACATTGGCAAGCTTTAAAGCATATTCTCAAGTATCTTCGAAGAACGAGAGATTATATGCTTGTTTACCGGTGTGAGGATTTGATTCCCATTGGCTATACAGATTCAGACTTTCAATCGGATCTAGATTTCAAAAAATCTACTTCAGGATGTGTTTTCACCTTGGGAGGTGGAGCCATAACTTGGAGGAGTGTTAAGTAATCTTGTATTGTAGACTCCACCATGGAAGCTGAGTACGTTGCTGCTTGTGAAGCAGCAAAGGAAGCTGTATGGCTCCAGAAATTCCTTTTTGATCTTGGTGTTATTAGAATGGAGCAAGTGTTGGAAAATCTGGTTTTGTATCTCATACAAAACACACAGCGGAAGCCACAAACATGGATCTACTTCAATCATGAAAGATAACTTGTAACCATGAGTTATAGAACAAAGAACAGAAAGTGTACCTTGATGCAGTGAATTTCAAAACATGACTTGAGAATACCTTCAATCTTCATCTCAATTCCACATGGTGCACAAGATGTGTGGTCTCTCAATCGGTCTTTTGTACATAGACTCTCAAAGAAAAAAACTTCTTTTTCTCCTTATGGAGAAAAACTGATTTCTTTCTTTTTCATCATACGTACGTTAAACTATTCTGGTAGTTTCATTATTTAATAACTCTTATTAAATAATAACTGATTATCTAATTGGGTTAGCCTTTTGGGCCTACCCAATTGGGCTTTAGTTTGTGGCTTGAGATGGGACCAAAGGGAACAAATAATACTCTAGCTCCAATGGGCCTTGGGGTTTTCTGTCAACTCTTGACAAGTCCAAAGTTACCATTAATTATATTTAATACCACTATAAGAATATAATTGCACTCTAGGCCCTATTAATAAATTATATCCCAAGACTTTATTATACATACAACCCCTTCATTAAAATATTCGTAGTAATACAAAGTCATGAATAGAGACTGCCACTTTGAAGATTACTACATCTTAATCCTTGAGTACCCAGTTTAATCCTTTATGTTATTCATCATATATTTATGAAATCCAATTCCATAAATATATACTTTAGTAATTCCTTACTAAAGTGGTTGGGCCCAACACTCTGAATAACCAAACCCATTAAACTTATCTCAAGGGAATATTTTATATCTCCATTAAGAGATTATGAATTCCATCTTGAGAATATATGTTCCATCAACACTAAATGCGGCTGCCCAACATACTGAGGTTTTGACAGTAACTTATAGATCTCACTCCTGATATATCAAAACAACCTACATCTCATGATCAGGTCCATTATTCTCTCAGGATTTAGAGTTGATGTAAATAGAAGTCGTGAGATTTATTATTCATTTGACAGTCGTTAGGAGAATAATAAATCCCACAGCGGTCCAGTTCAATATGTCTTAACTCTTAAAACATATCAACATATCAACTAGAAGTCTTCACTTCTATGATCAAGACAAATCATCTTAGTTGATATGTTATAGTCTTGGCAGATGAAATGCCCAATTTCATCACCGACTACGAACTAAAATTCTGAGTTTACAAAGAACTTGTGATTTATATCTTCTGTGACTTTTCACATAAATCACATACTATGCATCTCATGGACTAAGATAATGTCCTATTAGTTCATTAATAAATAGTCTCATATAATTAAATAATATAATTATTTATAACATGCCAATAAATTGGATTTTAGGGCACAAATCCCACCAGCAAGTTCCAATCACATTGTTTTGCGACAATAGTGGAGCGGTTGCACAATCCAAAGATCCAAGGAATCATAAGAAAGGAAAGCACATTGAGAGAAAGTATCACATCATTCGAGACATCATTGCTCGTGGAGATGTGGTGGTAGCAAAGATTGAAAGTGCAAATAATCTAGTAGATCCGTTAATTTTCCGCTGCGTACATGCATATTTCCATCAGTTATCTCTCATGAATGAAGTAGATCCATGATTATTGCTTCTGCTGTGTGTTTTGTATGACATGCAAAACTAGTTTTTCCAACGGGTACTATTATCAACTCTGATGGAATTGAAATGCTATTAGCCTTCCTTAGGATAGAGGTAGCCTCTACTTGCATCTTGTCCAAAGCAACAGTCCACCCTTTAGTAAAGTAGACTTGAAGTATCTGTTGTACTTTCGGCTTCAAAGAGGCAATGTAGTTGGTTTGGCCTTGGTAGTAAGTGGCCTGTATCTTCTCATTATCCACTGCTACGAAGGCCTCTAGTTTGGAAGTCTTGTCCTCTAGTTTCTTTTTAATTTCCTGGAGCCCTTTCTCTAAGGCCTCTTTTCTCTTGGTTATGGCCTTAGTATTCTCCTCAGCTTCAGAGCGAAGCTTCTTCGACTCGGACACCTTGTTCATCACGTCCAATATCTTCTTTAGAAGATCTTCGTTATCCCTAGGCAGCTCATTCAACTTGTTCTTAGTTGCCAAGTACCTATTTTCCACCACTGTGGCGTATTGATAACCCTATGAAATAAAAGTTAGAAGCAAAAATGACCCAAGGGTGAAGGAAAGAAAATGGAAGGATGAATAATTTACCATGACTGCCTCCCTTTTCATGTTAAGAAAAAGGGAATTGTCGTCCCATTTCTCCTAGTGGTTCATATCTTTGGGAAGGAGAAGTGCATTGCTGACACACTCGAAAACATAACCCTTGCAACCTTCCCTCCAAGGCCTCATTCTATCAGTGGCAGGAAGTGGTTCCCCGTCCACTAAGAAAGTCCTTATATAGGCTGGGGCCCCCATGGTGTCTACGAGGGCACCACCCTTCTCAACAGGTGAGCTCTTAGGATCAAGGACCGTCACTTCAGGTCCTAAAATTCTTCCCTCCCCCCTTTGCCATTTCTCCCACCTCGTGACCCTCGAGGTGGAGTAGTAGACACCGAGGTGGCTTGTTGTGTGGTAGGAATAGAAGAGGCTTGAACCTGAGGAGCAGGTGGATCCTAAGCTTGAGCAGTAAGGGATGCAGCCAGAATTTGGCTAAGGGTGACTTAGTCATCTGATAAGAGATCTTGGCTGTTGTTCCTTTCGCGGGAAAAGTGGGTGAGCGATCAAGTTCTTGGGTCCTAATAAGGAGACTTAGAGAAGTAGAATTGCTCGTTCTCCTTCTCCTTCTGTGGTGTAGGCGTTTGGCAGGAGCGGCTACCGTTACCTCGAGATATGCCGGGGTGAAAGGAGGTGGAGAGTTGCTACGCCTTCTTCCTTCTTCCCACCGTGCTCTCTCATTTGGGGATAGAGTGCATCCCATGACACGCACATCGATATGTAGGAGTAATGGGTCCTTTTGTGTAATTGCTTTTTCCACATTCTAGAAACTCCAATATACGGGAATATATCCCAGGATAAGGTACGCGACCCGAAGTTTTCCGTCTAAGAAGGGATATATGGGGGATCTAAACAACCTGTTCAAGTCTGTGGAGTTGATCAGTTGACTCTTCTTTTTGAATGCGTGGTCTTATAAAAAGACAAATGAAATCAAATAAACAGTACATATATTTAAATATATATATATATATATATATAAATAAAAAAGGCTCATAGAATTTCTACCCACCTGTTCTACCCGCAGTTGTAGGACAATGGATTCTGTCAGGACACTGATTCCCCGAGATGATCAGATAGTCCCCTTCCGTCTTTTTGTCAGAATCCGAGAGACCCAATATGAGTCTTACCTCCCTGTGTCGAATTTTGAAGTAAAATCCTGAGGTTTTGCTATCTTGGAAACTATATATGTAGTTAATATCATGCTTGGTTAAGCTAAGACTTAGTCTTTTATTAAGTTCATCTACACTACTAACTACTCTAAAACATTAGGGGTACATTGGTTGGGGCAAACTTTAAAATACCCCAAAAAATTGGTTAGCAACTTACTCATAGGGATCCTAACCCCACCCTCTACAAATGCTACCAAAGGGATAATGACCCTTCCTTCCCCCTTAAGAATTTTACCTCGGACTCGGGGTAGTACCTCACCTCTACATCCTCAAGGATCCTATACACTCTTTTGAACTTAAGCAATCTTTCAAGCGTATCAACCATGGACTTGAACTTCCCCATTGTCCTAATCTATTGTCAGATCAAATAAATGAAAGGAAAAAATAAATAAATAAGGGACTTACTAACAAGAAAAACAGTGAAGGAACACTTGAGGTTGCTTGAAGATGGCTGGAGAAATTCTTGGTAGGGAAGGAGGAGTAAAGCTTGAGAAAAAGCTTGAAGAGAAATTTGAGGAGAAGTTGGAGAAGAGTAAGAGATGGGAAATCAAAAATTGGTCTAAGTTCCTCCTTTATATAGAAGAGGAGGGAGCAAGAAAAGGCAAGGAGTGACCCTTGATTTCCTGTTCCTTCTCCGTTTTCCAAAGCACCAATTTGATCGTTCATAAGTACACATGCCATTAATCGAAGGGCGGGGAACCCGGGCATGATCTCCACCTCCCATCAATGACAGTTAATGATTATCTTCCATTTATCTCGGGCCAGGACCTCCAGCTTAGCATTAATGACGTAGAGATCGTGAGGGGCTATTGTTGGGGGGGGGGGGGGGGAGGAGGGGTTGAACTTGATTTCAGGTCAAGGCCCAAAGGCCCATAAGATAATACTTGAAGAAATGGGCCAGGCCCATCTCTGTGAATAGTAAAGGGAAGCTCCCCAAGATGATTCTAGCAGAGATTTGAGTATTCCACCAATACAAAAACTCTTATCTGAGGTCATGAGCATGGTTGATCCTTTAGTGAACTAAAGAAGAACCATGGGCAACCGATCCCCCTTTTTTCTTCTTTCGTTTTGGTCGAGATGCCACTCCCACCAAGTGCACCTTGGGAAACTTCTTGAAATGATAAGGGTCATAAAGGCCATCACCTCTACATTAATGAGAGGTTCTCTACCTAATCTATTTCCCATTAAATGCATGTAAGACAACCTGAATAGTGCAAACACCCCCAAAAGTCCTATTTCATGATGAAAGGGGGATAGAATCAAAGTAAGATGTGACAAGTACCCAAAAAATCCGGTGGGGGCCAGGCCAGCTGGAGAGATAAAGGAAGGAAAAATGCTTATAAAAGGGGAGGAGGCTACAACAGAGAGGAGGTTGGAAGATCTTAAGAAAAAGGACTTTAGAGAAAGAGAGAGAGAGTTGCAGAAGCTAAGGAGAGATAGAATGTACTTTTGTTTTCTTGCTAACCCCACACATCTCGGGAAAGCAATTTATGTATTTTTGATTAGTTCATTCTTGCCCTTACTCTCTTAGCTAGTTGTTTAAGTCTCCCGCTGTGAAATTTCTACCTTATTTTTATAAAAAATAAATTGTGCATGTTAGTTACTTTGACATTTAAGCTCGATACTGTTTGAGTTTGAGTTTATGATCCCCACAATATTAATTAATATCCGTTTTTTTATGCTATTGTAGTGGTAAAATAATGGCATAATGACAAGTGTCTTCTGCCTAAATAATATGTTGTAAATTAAAGTCTTGTAATAAATAGGCGGTCTATCAACAATCTCTCTCAAACTCTACATGAGCCGAAGCCTTTATGTACTAGGTAGGACCTATTTGTTCCATAAAAGCAAGACCTTATGTGCACCAAGTATGACTTATTGATTTATCCACCTTGCTTTAAAACTAGTGATAGGCCAAGAATGTATTGACCCTCTGTGATAAATTAACCAATTAATTAGCCAAGTGAATTAATTAAGTTAATTAACATGCAATACGTGTGGTAGCACAAACAAATCACCAACTAAGTTAAATGCAACGGAAAATAAAGTAGACACAGTAATTTGTTTTCGAATGGGGAAAGCCTCTAAGGCAAAACCTCCACCGGGTGATTTTAAGGTCACCACTCTCGAGAATCCACTATTATCACAACAAGCGGTTACTAGTAAAGGAATCCCAGTATCTTATACTAATCTACAATTGAACCTTTACCCTCATACACAATTGGACTTGTTCTGTAGTGACAATCTCTCCTTTTCAATGTACGGCTCCCAGTACGTGACTAACCAATCGGTGCACGGATCTAAGTACGTGACTAACCACCAACTTGAGAAGGATGTTGGCTACAAAGTTCTTCAGTTCATCAACACGATGAAGATCACAAAACTTCTTGGTTACAAAATCCTACAACGTACAAACGCAGTAGCTTCTTCAAGAGAAAGATGAACTAGAGCAAATTTGTCTCCAGTAACAATTTGCTTGAACAAAACCTTTGCATCAAGGTTCATCAAGTGTTACGGCCCTTAAAATAATCCTTATATATGTTTAGGGTTGTGAGAAAAGAAAGCTTAAACAAGTATACATAGATATGTGTGAAATCAGATTTGAAAAACTGATTTTCGTAAATCTCAATAGATAGGTTATCTATCGAGCAGCTATCGAGCATCGGGCTAAACATGCCTTTTAAACCTTGATAAATGCTATCTATCGAGCTAGCTGTCAAGATTTAAAATACAGCATTTCTTCATTTGATTCTTGAACAAATTTGCATGGATTTAACACTTGGACTAGAACTCTTATTCCTTGAAATATTAAACATATCCTAGATCTACCCAATTACAAGTAAAGTGCGTTTTGTCAAAGGATTAGCCAATTCTAAATGACATATGTTCCTAACATGATTCACATATGTCCTAACAATCTCCCCCTTTGACAATCTGTGACAAAACCACAGCAAATAAAATGAACATATGAGAGAAGTCATAAATCACTCAACTCATACTCACTTGTTGAATACAATAAAATCTAATCCTAACATAAACTCTTGAAAAACTTTGCAAGAAGAGAGTTCATGGCAAGAAAGACTTTGACAACCTGTATTTCTGAAACACTTTAAACAAAACTCATCATGGTATCTTAGTGTGAAATAGAAATATAAAAGATTGCATACAATAAATAAGAAGCATGTGCATAAAGAGAGAAAAGAAACAACACATGAAGAGATAGGTGAAAGAATGTAATAACAATCTTAATGTGTGTGTGTGTATATATATATATCAATAAGAGTACAAGGTTTGCTATCACAATGTAAGAACAATGTATCTAAAAAGAAAAGAAAAGAAAAGATACAAAAGTCCTCACTACATCCCTTATAAACAAAAACACTCCCCTTAACAAAAATAATCTCCTATACTAACTCTCCCCTTAAGTACATAACTACTCTCATATCCAAAACTACTCCCCCTTTATGTCACGAATGACAAAGGGTAAGTCGCTGAGAAGCAGTCATCTCCTTGTCATCGGAAGAGCTAGCACCATCATCCTCATTAGCATCATCAACACCACCGAAGCTATCATCATCACTCTTTTCCTCTGAAGCCTGTGGAGATGGAGATAGAGACACTGTGAAAGCACCCATGATAGCCTGTCGTCGAGCGATATGACCAACACGGGTGTTTACCTAACACAACTCATCACTAAGAGTGTCAAGGCGAGCATCCATGCACACAAGCAGTGCCATGATGGCTTCGAGAGTCACTCCACCTGCAGAAGTAGAAAGGGCAGAGGTGGATGGAGTGAAAGAAGCTGGAGGAGTTACCGTCTTGGTCCGTGGCCGCTTCGGTTGAAGTTAGGCCTCACTCCATCAAACAGTCACTGCATTTATGGCGCACATGAAAGAGAAGTGTGGAGACTCAGGATAGGAGACAGATGCATGGCGAAGAATTTGTGTGATAACAGAAGGAAAAATGAGCTTATCACGGGTCGTCGTATCCTTATAGATATCTATAAGGGAGAGTATGAAGTGAGAGGGAAAGTCAATAGTAAGTCCCTCAAGTAAGGATAGCAAAAATAAAGCACGAGGCTTAGTAATCAAATTATAGTGAGATAAGGGATGTAAAACAAATTTCATCACCATATTCAGAAACCTTGGACCTTTTGCAAAGACCGAGCAAGGGATTTTTTGATGGTCACCCCAAGATGAGATTGTCTCACAGAATAGAGACATGAGTTCATCTTTGGACACAGTCCTAAGACGACCACAGCCGAGGTAGTCAGCAAACTCTGCCCTCGGAACGTGTAGCACCTCGGATATAAGATCCGGAGTGACTACAATGCGCGTACCTCAAACGCGAGAGATGAATTAAGGTAGAGAGTAATCAAATCTGTGCATATTGGAGTAAAACTCTTGTATGATCACGGAGGGACAAGTGACCGAGATGTCACAAAGGGACTCCCAACCCCTACTATAGATGACAGTGGGAAGGTCAGTATCAAAAAAATCCGAAAGGACGACTTGGCATTCTGAATGAATGCCGCGTCGAGAAAAGTTCTCCGTAAAGTCCTTATGGGCTTTATCATCACATGAGAAGAGGTAGGATCAACAAAGGAAGAAGATGATGCCCCGGAACAAAGAAGGTTCTGGGATGAAGTAGACTTGCTCTTTTTAGGTGCCATAAGCAGACTAACCAAATAGAGAGAGAGAGAGAGAGAGAGAGAGAGAGAGAGAGAGAGAGAGAGAGAGAGAGAGAGAGAGAGAGAGAGAGAGAGAGAGAGAAGCAGAAGAGTACCAAACATAGTAAATATCAATAAGGAAGAAAAGAATGGTATGTATGCATGAAAAATGCATGAACATGTGACATGCAACAATAAAAACATCATAGGCTCAGCCTAATCCAATCTTACCAGCACACAAGATTTCAACATAGTAAGCACACATCTATATAATGCATGAAACATTGTGAAAATGCAAATGTGATGCAATGCATGGGCATATAGGATCTTTTAAGCAAAACCCAACCCAAAAATTTTGCAAAAACCTCATCAATTTTGAAAAACCCCAAAATTTTCAACAAAAAAAAAAACCAAAAGTTAGGTTAAAAATGAAGGAAATGCATGATTAATGTGAGTAGGAAGATCATACCAGAGGAAGAAAACACTTTTGAGGTCAAAGATTGAGTGGGGAAGAGGTTTAGAGAGAGAGAAAGTGTGTTTGGGGAGGTGAAGAGATAGAAACTATCGAGAGAGATCAGAGAAAGTGAGAGAAAAATCATGCTGAGTCTTTATATAGAAATTACGATTCTCAGTGGATCGAAAGGTGCCGAGAGGTGTCGAGCACTAATTCTCGATAGATGGAGTTGTCAAGGTGCTATCGAGAGTTGTCCACAGTAAAGTGACCTCGATGGATCGAGAAGCTATGAAGCATCTATCGAGCAGATATAAACTATATCGATGGATCGAGAAGCTGTCGAGAAGCTATCGAGACAAATTCTCAAAAACTTCGATGGATCGAAATTGCAATAACAGCTGTCAAGAAAGGAAGATCAAGAAGCTCGATAGATAGCCTAGTTGTCGAGAGGTATCGAGAAGCTGTCGAGATGCTCAAAAAATAGTTTTTCAAAGAAGAGAAAAACACAGAGATGAATGCAATCAAGCATGCTACTCAACCAAAGATCCAGTCAACATTTCAAGCTCTCAAAAACATCTCTCAACAAAAAAAATGTCAAGCATTTAGATCCAAAACACACACACACTAAACAAGTTTAATCAATTTTATATTTCAAAAACAAGTCAAGACAGTTTAGTGAGCATACACTAACACATGTATTCCTTGTGATGGCCAAATCACATTGTACCTGCATATGTATCAAGAGTAGCAAAGAATATTATGTGTTGTGTGTGAAAAACATCGCAAGATTGTATAAGTGTCTACATGTTATGATGATTTGAGATATGAAAAAATCACATTAACTCACACACAATCACAATTGTTTGATGGAGACTATCACCTTCGAGGTACATCCTATAACTCCCACATCTCCTAGAAGACACACTTGCAATCATATATAAAACATTTTGATTCTTTTTGCTTTTATTTTTCTTTGCATATTTTCTTTTGTAAAGCATATCATGCATGGGTATAGAAGAGAGAGAAAAGAAATACCCAATGATGTTAAGCATTTGACATTGCACTTTTGCTATGCCGAAGTATACAGATGTCATTTCATGATTAACGGGCAATAGTGGTAAGATGGTTATTTATACATTTCTCTTAGGATTTTCTAGTCTTTCCCGTCAAAAAGAGTGATACTAGTGTTAAGTACAAGAGATTACTCAATCTTACTCATCACAAACACGAGCCACAAAGCTCACTTACTCAGTCGTGCATAGAGATGCTCATCTAAGCTACAAAAGATACAAAGTTTAGAGAACTTTGTTTCAATGGCCATTCAAGGTACAAAAGTACCAATGTACACAAAACACACACTGTTTTTGTATTTTTCATTTTTCATTTTTCATTTTTTTTTTATGAAAAACAAAATAAAGCAAAACTGAAAACAAACAAACAGAAGCATGTTAAACAAAGCAAAGCATAAAACTAGACTGACTCAAAGCACGAAAGCAAAACACACATGTAATGAAAACTCAGAAAAATAAGGGAGAGAGAGAGAGAGAGAGAGAGAGAGAGAATAGTGACTAAATCACTTAGAGCCTTTTTCCTTCCACAACTTGGAAGAACCTTTCCGTTTAGCAAACAATTGATTCAGCGACGAGGGGGAAGAGTTGAAACCATTCAAGTTCGTAAGGAACATGAGGGTTTTGAGAAGATCTCCAAGAGGAGCAAAAGAGGATGGAAACTGATTATGGTTTCCCGATGAGATTATACTGTTGCTCTATTGAGTGGCTAACCACTTATAGCAATTAGGTCGAGTATGTCCAATCGGTCCACAGTGATGACAGAGATGTTGCTTCTTCTGTTTAGATTTTTGAGTATTTCCCTTCTTAGCCCTAGGGCTTTTAGTCTCTTTATTATCAAGCTTAGGGGGTGCTCCTATGATAGATTTACCCTTGTCTATGTTTTCACTACCTAAAACAATTTTCACATCATTGTTCTTAGATTCAACATTATTGGCAAGTGAAACAAAAACAGTATTACTAGAAGAAGCAACACTAGGAGAAGAGAAGTCATACCCTAAATCAGTTCGATCAGAAGTAGATTTTTGGAAGCTAAGCATATCGTTAAGTTTTGCACTTGAAGTCCTCTCCAACTGAGCTTTGACTTGGAACAACTTTGCCTCAAGCTTCTTGGCCTTCTTAGCCAAGAAATTGTTTTCAAACCGCAGTACTCTAATAGTCTGATTAGCTTCATCAAACTTTGTGGAGATTTCTTCTCGTTCAAGCTCCACATCTTTGAGCTTCTTGGTGGCCAACCTATACAATTTCTTATGCTTTTTTGAGACCTTGTACAATTTTGCATAGGCTGTGTAGATGTCATCTTGTTCATCTATCTTCTCAAACTTAGACTCCCCTAAGTCCTCTTCTTCATCCATTTCTTTATCAATACCCTCAGTAGGATTCACAGTGGTAGTGAAGGCATTCATGATTCCATCATCCTCATTATCCGAATCATCCTCAAACTCAGTGTCACTGAAGGTAGCAGCAAGGGCCTTGCTTTTCCAGATGGTCTTGAGATACGTTGGGCACTCTTGTTTCATGTGTCCAAAGCCTTGACATCCAAAACACTTAGGTCCAGAGGGAACAGTTTACTGACCGCATTCCTTAGCATCCTTCTTTCCTCTGTCCTGGTTCTTGAACTAAGATGAATTGGACTGCTTGTGGTCTTTATCAAATCCTCTTGTATTGGCATTCTTCATGAACTTTTTGAACTGCCTTGTGATATAGGATTTCATCTTAGAATCTTCATCATTAGAAGACTCGTCAGTATCACTGCTTTTGGCCTTTAGTGCCATGTTCTTGCTCTTGCTTGATTTCCTAATCCTAGACAAACCCAATTCAGAGGTCTGCAAGTTGCCAACCAGCTCTGTCAAAGGAATTTTGTCGACATCCTTTGATTCCTCAATTGTGGTGATCTTGGCATGAAATCTCTCAGGTAGAGATCTGAGCACCTTTCAACAATCTTGGGTTCAAGAATGGTTTCCCCAAGATTAAAACCTAAGTTCACTATGTCCTTGAGCTTGGCATAGAACTCATCGAATGACTCATCCTTCTCCATTTTAATCTCTTCAAAGCTTGTAGTAAGCCTCTGAAGCTTCGAATCCTTGACAGCCTTAGTTCCTTCATAGGTTGTTTGGAGGATGGTCCATGCTTCCTTCGCAGTTTCAGTGGAGTTTATCTTCTTAAACTCATCATTTATGACCGCAATGAATATTGCATTCAAAGTTCTGCTGTTGAAGTTTGCCGCTTTGATCTTAGCATCATACCAATTAGTCGGCACTTCTTTTGGCTTGGTCCAACCTATCTCCATAGCTTGCCACACTTTCTCATCTAAAACCTGCAAGAAAGCTCTCATGCGTACTTTCCAGTATGCATATTTAGTGCCATTAAAATAAAGGAGGTATAATAAGAGACTATCCTCTATCTATGACAAACAAAGGTCAATGGATCACACAGCAAAGATTAATCATAATCAGAGTGTGTCTACTCTGATACCACTTTATAGGCCAAGAATGTATTGACCTCTTGTGATAAATTAACCAATTAATTAGCCACGTGAATTAATTAAGTTAATTAACATACAATACATGTAGTAGCATAAACAAATCACTAACTAAGTTAAATGCAGCGGAAAATAAAGTTGACACGGTGATTTGTTTTTGAATGGGGAAAACCTCTAGGGCAAAAACCCCACCGGATGATTTTAAGGTCACCACTCTCGAGAATCCACTATTATCACAACAAGCAGTTACAAGTAAAGGAATCCCAATACCTTATACTAACCTACAGTTGAACCCTTACCCCAATACACAATTGGACTTATTCTGTAGTGACAATCTCTCATTTTCAATGCACGGCTCCTAGTTCGTGACTAACCAGTCGATGCACAGATCTAAGTACGTGACTAACCACCAACTTGAGAAGGATGTTGGCTGCAAAGTTCTTCAGTTCATCAACACGATGAAGATCATGAAGCTCCTTGGTTGCAAAACTCTACGACGTACAAACGCAACAGCTTCTTCAAGAGAAAGATGAACTAGGGCAAATTTGTCTTCGGTCACAATTTGCTTAAACAAAACCTTTGCATCAAGTTTCATTAAGTGTGACAGCCCTTAGAATAATCCTTATATATGTTTAGAGTTGTGAGAAAAGAAAGCCTAAACAAGTATACATGGATATGTGTGAAATCAGATCTGACAAATTGATTTTTGTAAATCTTGATAGATAGGTTATCTATCGAGCAGCTGTCGAGCATCGGGCTAAACATACCTTTTCCTAACAACTAGTTTAAAAGATAAGCATTCATTAATTAGTAATTACTAATTAGCGTCATTTTGCTTCTTGTTTGAAACTTTGACGTACTAACCTCTGCTTAAATATTTTGTAGCTTGAGGAAAAAAAAAAAAATTTAGGACGATATACTTAACCACACTTTTGTCACAACTTTTATATAGTTAATTGTGAGTAATAAAGAAAAGTAATGAATTTATGCGAAAGTAATAGACAGCAAATCACAGTCTACCATATAAAATAGTTGTGGCAAAGGACGTGGTTAAATTTGTGGTCTTAAAATAATTCTAGAAAAAACAATCAGTCCAATTGGTAATTGGCTAAGCCTTAGGCCCTATTTGGTTATCATTGGGGGTAGATTTATTTTCTCTTTTCATTTTCTAAAATTATTTTTTGGTTCTCAAATCTTGTATTCATTTTCTCTACCCAACCCATTTCATGTTTGGCATTATTTTTTGGTCTTTTTTTTTTTTCACTTTATATTTTTCAATTAAAAATTCAACACAATTGAGAGAGAGAGAGAGAGAGAGAGAGAGAGAGAGAGAGAGAGAGTTTTTATGGGACAAGTTAGTGTTAGAGGAACCCACAGATTTGGTTTTTTACGAAAATGCCACTGTATTCATTTTTAAGATAATGAAACTACCAAAAACTTGTATTCAGTTTTTGTATTCAAATCCTATTTTTTTGGATACTGAAAATGAAAACGGAATACAAATACAAAGTTTATCAAGTTTTTTAGTGGTGAGTTCCACAAAAAATTGAAAATAAATATAGAACAAACCCATTTTTTGCTCAAACCAAACAGTCATTGAATTTTAATTTGAAGCAAGTTGGTAGTAGCTGCCAATTAAGCTCAACATTAATTTCAAAAAGTGATCTAGGAGACAAAAAGAGGGCATCCACAGCCCTTAACATTTATTCCAAAATGAAATCTAATTCAAGTTTATATAACAGTTTAAAAAGTGGGTATATAAAAATAGATATAGTTGCGTCTTTTGGATTTAAAATGAACCGATATGCAGTATTAAGACTCAGAAAGCGACTCCTCTGGGCTTATGGCAGAAAACCCAACCTGAAACTCTTTTAGCTAGGCAAGCACGCGGAGCTTGTCTGCTGATGGGTCATTTTACCATCCAAATTTACTGGACGACTGTTTTTTATTTTTTATTTTTTATTTTTTTTTAGCATTTACTAAAATCACTTAAAAACTATTTTTAGCACTTCAAACACCAAAATACATGTTATATCAAAGGTGCTAAAGCTAAAAAAATTTAACAACATGCTATAGTGATCTGCTATTGTAGCATGTTGCTATTAATATTTAATTCATTTATTTTATGGATTGGAGAGGAAGAGAGAGAGAGAGGTTATAAATAGATAAATTAATATGTTAAATTTTTTATATTATTTTAATAAATTGTACGTAAAAATAGAAGATTTAATGTAATGTGTATTTTAAAAGTGAAGTGTTAACTTAAAATAGATAAAGTAGATTTCTAAGTTACTAAAAGCTAAATTTTTTAGTAATTAAGTGACAGTCAAAATTTGAATAAAAATAAATAAGTTGATATATACTACATGGATACATTAGGTTGGGATTTATATACAATGTATATATATTTTTAAAAATTATAATCACCTCCAATTTATTTTATAGAAAACCATACTCTAACACTATCCCACGTTTAAAAGTCACTTTTGACTTTTGGTTAGCGTGAACGAATTTGTGTCTAAATTTCACTCGATCGGTACGTAGTAGAGCTCTCATATAGACAACGAAAAAGAGAGGGCATGCACTTTGGACCACTATCTGAAATATAAAAATTTTCTCTCTAAAATCTCATATAAGAATATTTAGACCATCTAATGCTTGTCTGCGGTCCAACTTTGATTTACCCAAAAAGTGGGGCAAGGAATCTAATTCAAGAACAAGTTGATGAGTCATAACAGACAAAAGAAGAAGAGTACCTAAAAAGAACCGTTGTTTGCAAAGCATTGTCCTTTATAACCTAAAAGCAGGCTGTAGTCTACCCTTTATTAATTAATTAGCAGCAAAGCCAGACTGAATATCTCTTAATTTCCACACCAACCATGTCTGGTCTGGCTGATTTGTCATTGTACCGTTCTTATAACTCCGAATGCATGAATGACTTCAGTTATAATCTCAAACCAAGCACAAAAGATTCAAATATATTATAACATAATTAGGATCTCTATGAATACATGTAGCCACTCAAACTAAAAATACATATATACATGTAGCTGTAAAAATAAATAAATAAATAAATAAAAATTCACACATATTCAGAGGTTCTATTTTCACTTAAACCTCTTAGAAATTTGACTGATTGGTAATTTTTTTTTTTTCTTTTTTGGACAAGCTCGACTTGTTGATTGCTGGAATGCGTATCTGTAGCGCTTTACACAACATTGTGAGGGATTATATTAATATATATATATATATGTATAGAGAAAAGAAGGGGCTTTGTGAATGGGATATATATATCATTGTGAGGGTGGCACCAACATTGTCTTTAAGAGCACCAAAAGGCCTGAAAAAGAAAGAAAAGCACCCAGCATTATTTGATAACCAATTATTAGATAAGAGATAACAGGAAGGAAAAAAAAAACACATAACGAACATAAATTTAAATAACATAAAATAATGTATTAAAAAAATAATATTACATAACATGAAATAAAGGGAAAATATTTTCTCTTACGTACTCTTATTTATATTCACTATTTTAAATCGACATTCACAGATAGAGAAATATCTACACATTTTAAAATATTGAGAGTGGATGTAAAAAAAAAAAAAAAATGGGATTTATTGTAAGAGTATTTATTATTACCCTAAAATAAAAGAAAGTAAAAAGGATCGGAAATGCAAGAATGCACTTACAATGTTGAAACAAAATATGCGTCTCCAGTTCCATGCTTTGTTTGCTCTTTTAAGTTTAGAGAATATGACATCTTGGGAGCATATTTTACCTGGTGAGTCCAAGAATGCCCTACGTTGTATTGGGGGAGACCACAAACCACTCTGCTCATAATCAAAGTCATATTGTGATGCATCAAAGAACTTTCCTAGCAGCCTCTCAGAAACCGATTTTGAAACCATTTGAATACTCGGACTAGCAGTACTAGTATTGGATGATGAGGAACTTTCCAAGGATGAAGCTGTACAAGAGCCCTCAAAAATGGACATCGAGAGGTCTCAACTCTCAAGGAAAAGAAACACAATAGTGGACAAAGGTTCAGAAGTTTCTGAGATAGATAAGCATATATATATATATATAGAGAGAGAGAGAGAGAGAAGAATATCGAGGGGTGTATGTTCCCCGATTATACTTACTTATTTGGGTGTTTGAGCATTCATAATTTGTTTAATGAGTTTTGTTACTTATAGCAGTAAAGAATTTTTTTTTTTGATAAATATAGCAGTAAAGAATTAAAGGCTTGAAGTTGGACAGTGAAATCAAGACCCTATATATATGTCACGGAATGAGACCTAGCTAGCTCATACTTTTTTTTTTTTTTTTGCTTGAAGGAGTGGTACCGTTACAAAACATGGGTTCTCTTTTCTGGGTTTGAAAGGGAAGAGATGCCAATTTGAAGAGCCTTTACTTACTGAAGTTAGCAATAACCGAATTTTGAATTTTGAATTGATTAATAAAGCGTGTCATGTGGCGGACATGGGTCGGTTTCCATGAAATCTAAGCCATACAAAAAGAATGGATATGTGATTCATTTATTGAAAATCTCACATATAAATATTGATTCAATGGTCGTTAAATCTATATCAATAGCCAAAGACATTCATTACAACTTTCTGTGACTTTACACTGTAACCAAAGTGGCATGGTCGTTAAATCTATTCGAAACTTTTGGTTAGCTTATCATACACTACGGATCACCAAAGTTGCATTACAAGGGTTAAATTAAAAAAAAAAAAAGGGAGTGGGGGAGGAATCATGGGATGGGACTAAAAGAAATAAGTTCAATTCCAAGGTTTGAGTTTCTCTCGTGGGTCCACTGTTGGGTCTAGTCGTCTTCCGGAAGCTATCACATGCATATATTGGTCAAATTTCTGTCTTGATTAAAATTATTAAATACAGAAAATCTTATTACACATTTATTATTTTATATTTCTTGTATACTCCTTTTTAAAATTGCATTTTAAAAATATGATTTCACAATTATAATTGAAATGGTGTTTTAAAAACACAATTTCAATTTAAGTGGCAATGTGTGTATAGTTTCATTACTCAATTAAGTGTACATTTGGCAATCAATAAAAAGTTAGTTTTTTATTAAATTATCTATGTTTTGCAGGTCTTACACTATTTATCTCAGTTTTATTTCAAATAATCTAACTTTCAGTTTTTTGGAAGTAAACTAGTTTTTAGGTTTTTGCTTCACATTATGCAAATAAACTACCAAAAATAAGCAATTCTCAAACGAAAATTAAATAACCCTAAAAAACTAAAGAAAAATAAATAAATCCACATAAGAACCAAGAAAATCAATCACATAAGAGCACACAAAATTTATGTGAAAAACCCTCAAATATAGCCAGGAAAACCAAGGAACAAATTCAACAAATCCTCTATAATAAAATAGAAATTACAATACTTAAATGAATGTCCAAAACTTGAATTCACAATAAATTTAAAAAAGTACATGAATAAATTTTTAGGAGTAAATACAATCTCACCACAAAATGTTGGAACCTAATGAAACCAATGACATGAAAAGAGATTTATTCTGGAAAACCTCCCAATTTAATATCCCTTGTGTGAGTCTTGAGCAAAAGATAAACAATCACCTTCTTCTTCTCTCACCGCTTGCACAGTCTGTGTGTTTTCTCCTCCTCCTTGTTCTATCTCACCAAGGACACTAGCACAACACTATTTTTCAATAAATAAAAGGTTATGGCTTGTTTGATAATGTTGTTCTAATAACGTTGTTTGTATTTTTTGGAAATACGTGTGGGTGAAAAAATGTGTGAAAATACGTGTAATATTATTTAAATACTAAAAACTATTATTTAAAATACACTACCAAACAGCTTAGTTTTCTTAACTTATCCAACAAGTTCATTAAATAAGAAATATTATGGTGTGGGTTAGACCACTAAAAGTGTGGTGAACCCTATAATCTTCACTTCCAGCCCATTGAAGAAGGAGATCTTCAACTCAACTTTTTAGTTAGACTTCGTGTTAGTCAACTTGTCAACTGGATTTTTCTCTTTGTGAATCTTCCTCACTTGCATTAACTTGAGATGCCGTGGGCAGTCTAGAAACCACTACCTAAGAGGAAAACAACTCTCGCAAGCAATGGAACTGTGGAAGAGCCAGGCGTGGGGGCGGGGGGCAAATAAACAAGGGTCATGTTAACAGGTGCTTTAAGAGTAATTGTTAATAAATCATATTAGAAAAGTTTTAACATCATTTTTATGAAAAATATAATAATTTGTCAACATAATTAACTGTTTTATCATTTTCACATAAAATGTTTTTAAAAATAGTTCCTAAACCAATACCCTTAGGGCATTTGTTAACATTTCCCAATAAATAATGTGACAAATAAAAAAATTTCCCTTTTTATTCATGCCATTTTCTTATCATATAATACACTATAGAATTGAAAACAAAATGATACAAATGAAATATTTTATAACCCAACATATGTATTGCAAAAGCTATATATATTAAACTTGACAAATTTGTGTCAAGATTAAAAAATATATATCTGACATCTTTAGCCTGTCTCTAATCAACTATCATGCAATCACTAGTTAGGTACAAAATAAACAAAAATGAAAAATCTAAGTATTTCATTTTGAATTGCGTGTTAGTTTGATAATTGTTTATTTCTGGTAGCTTATTTGTATAATATAAAACAAAAAGTTCAAAACTAGTTTATTTTCAAAAAGTTAAAAATTAGATCATCTAAAATAAAGTTGAAGTGAAATTACCCAAACAAAAAATTAGCAAAAAACTAGTTTATAATCATTACCCAAACATACATAGTCTACACTCTTTAAAAAATCTAAAATTATCAAGTATCAAAATTGAAGTAAAGTTCTCAGCAATTTCCCTTTCAATATAGACAACCAAATTGTGTACTAGAAACCTATCCTCCATTTTGTTGGGTAGTCTTGTTCAAACAACTTTCATAGCCAAAAATGCCTGTTCACTAGTTGCTGTGGACATAGGAAGAGTCAAAATAAGACAAATTAATCTATCAACGAGAGGATACACTCTTGAATTTTCTATATCTACTAAACCTTAACATAATTTCCCAATAGAAGACAAATTTTGTAATTTCGGATGATTAGGTACATCAAATTCATTAAGTTTCTCCTGCTTAGAAAAATGAAGAGGATAATACTTCTCCACAAGACTACTTATATCATCAATTTTAAAAGATTTATAACCATATTTTGGATCTAAAGCTGAGCTAAGTGTCAAAAGTTCCATTTCTCCTTCACCAAACATACTATTAAGCTCTTGCAATTGAAAATTATTCAAATTAGGAATTTGTATTTCAAATTGTTTGGAGAAAGAGATAATATTCTCAAGAAATTCATTTTAACCATCTTCTCTTAACATTTGAAGGCAAGCTTTTATAGTTGAAAATAGATGACTAACATTTGCGATGTTTTGAGATTTTTGTTGCAAAGCTTGACAAAATACATTAGTAGTACCCATTGATGAAGCACAAAGACACCTCGTCAGCATGTTCCTCGTCAATGTCGATGGACAAAGCCAATTTTCTATTAAGAGCAAAGAGGGTAAAGGTGAAAGAAACCGGGGTAGTGCTAGCCAAGGGCCCTTCGATGCTTAAGTTAGATAATCTCTCTTTAGGAATCTATAGCATATACTGTAGTTTGATGTGTGTGTGAGTTCACTTACTTGAGTTAGTTGGCTTTATATAACCGATACTCGAGTTAATGCATTTGTCCATTGATCTTCCCTAGACGTTGCACCTGAATGAATTGCGGCATTAATGGCAATGAAGTGATCTCCTCTTAATTCGTAACATTTGAGTGGTAGCTCATCAAGGCTTCTGTAACAGCCCTCTTACCATTACTCATTGCTAGCTGGATTGGCAGAGTTATTTTTTACTTTAATGTGCTTTTGGTTTTCCATTGGAATGGACGACCATTTAATCACTGTTCATCAGGTAGAGTTATTTCTGACCTCATTGTGCTTATGATCGTCCATTGGAATTGACGACCACTTAATCATTACTCGTCAGTTGCCCCTTTTGTTCCTTTTTCGACTAGATCTTGGACGAGCATAGGAATATGATCAGTTGAGACAGTTTGTATTTTTCCGTTTCCCAATACTCTTCTTTTCGCCATAAATGCAAAACAACTTCTTTGTCAGATGACAGAAATGTGTCTTCCTTCTACTCGTGGTATGTGCGAAATCTCTTAGATTTTGACGCGACTTAACTTCGGTTTTCCTTTTTTTAGAAAAAATCATTCCCCTCCTTATGCCTTATTTTCCCTGCACTTGAAGCTCTGTGGAATTTCAAACTTCATATCTTCTTTCTCCCTGGAAATGTCTCTTTTCTTTATGCTCTCGTGATGGTTGATTTTGATTTCGTTAGACAAGAGTGTCCTTCTATCTCCTTCTTCTTTGCTAGATTAGAAGTCTACCTTGAATACTCTTTTGGTCAGCATACTCAAGCAGGTCTATTCATGTCACATTTTTCTACTTTCAAACCTATTTTGCTTACCCTTTATCCTTTGATTCGCCACTCTCTAATCAAACACCATTTAGGGATGACCACTGTAGAGTATAGGGGAGGATGATGTTAGGTCAAGTGGATTGGAGACAGGGCTATCACAAAATGTTGAATACCTAGGTAAAGAGGTTGACATGGCTATGTCAAAACTGCCCTCGTCCTCTTCTTCAACCCCCTTACACGCCCTCTCTGAGTCTTGCTCTTTAAAAGGAAAGCACTTGAAAAGTTTTAGGAAAAGGTTTCAATTTCCCAAAGGTACCATCACTCGCTTGCCTCGTTCTAGTGAAAAGGCTTGCACTTTTGCTCACAGTGAAGTGTGCATCTATGAAGCTGCCTTTTTGTGTGGCCTTCATTTTCTTGTCCATTCATTCATCATGAAAATTCTTTCTTATTTCCACATTGCCTCTGGTCAACTTGTCCCTAACACATGGAGGACATTTGTAAGTTGCATGTCGATTTGGATGTCCACCTGTGAAAGGGACATGATAACGTCGAACAAATTTTTATATTTGTATCGTTTGAAGCCCTCCACCCATTATGGGTATTTTAAGCTTTTACCTTGGGATAGAAAATCTAGGGTTTTCTTTGGGTTTCCTTCTTCCATTTATGACTAGAAATCACGAAATTTCTTTATCTCTGGAACTGGCTGGGAAACCATGTCTGATGACCTATGGGGCGAAGTCCCGAGGTTATTGTGGAAATGGGAAGTTCCACCACTTGGTGCGTACTTTTTTTTATCATTTTTCTTGATTCCTTCATCTAACATTTACTTGTATAACATTGTTTCTTTTTTGGTTTTGCAACTTCTGATTGTCCTGAGTTGGAGAATCAATACCGTGATCGAGTTCGAATTGCTCTTGCTTTTGCTCGAGAGATCGAGGATTTGATGACTTGGTCGACCCTTGTCATTTTTTTGACTATTGCCTTGAACCTGAACCCACTAAGTACGTGTTAGATAAGATTTGCAGAGAAGAAAAAAGTAAGTTCGTCTTTATAAGGTTTCTCATCTTTTCGTCCCTCTTTTCTCTAACTACTCATCTTTCCTCTTTTATTAGCAGAGATGGCCACTAGATATAGTATATAGAAGTATACCCGTATTAAAGGGATGAAAAATGAGCCCTTGTCCCAGCTTTCCGAGAATCTGAAGAGGCGAAAAATGCATGATGAGAAAGGTGACACAGTGGCCTCTTCCTCCATTTTGATTATCCCATCATCCCAACCCCGTCTCTTGAAGTCACGGCTTCTACTCCTCCTATTACTCGCTCGAAGGGAAAGAGCAAAGTTGGGAAAAGCGTTTGGGACGATCTAGCTACGTCCCTTAGATGAGCTCACAACTTGATTATAGATGACGAGCTCAAAGGCCTAACGTCCATTCCTTCCCATGAGATAGTTAGCTATCATGTCCACAAGCTGGTGCAGGTATAACATTTTGACCTTATTCTCCAACATCAACTTTACTGTTGTCTCTATTTTAACTTTGGAATCTTTCCTCCAAGTTCTTGGAGAATCCTTATGCTTGACCACAAATTACCTTAGCAGTGAAGAGAAAGTCCTGGTGGCCAACTCTAAACTTGAATCTGTTGAAGCAAAAAGTTCAAAGCAGAGAAAGGACCTGATTAAAGCTATGGATGAGACTAACAAGGTGAAGGAGAAGGTCAAAGAGCTTAATGAAGCCTTAAGAGTGGAATAGATGCTCGTCATCCAAAAAGACGAGGAGATCCAGGCTGCTCTTTTAAGGACCAGTGTTGAACAAGAGAAGGTCGTTGAACAATTCATAGAGTCTGAACATTTTTCTGACCTTCAGTTCATTCAATAATACAAGGGCTTCGAGCTTCTTCGTAGGTGGATGATGAAGCATCACAGCCAAGCTGTGGACTTCTCCAATCTCGACTTCAAAGCTATTGATACTGAGGTTCTTGCTGACGAAGCTAAGGAGCAAGAAGGAACAACTGTTGTTGCTGCTACTGGAGGGGAGGATGCTGCTGACGCTGGGGGAGCAAATCCTGGTCAGGGGGACGAGGCTACTGCTCCTTCTTTTTAGCAAAATTTAAGTTATTATTATTATTTTTTAACAATGGTTGCCTCCTTGTTTTAAGGCTTTTATTTTTTTGTTTAAGAACACTTGTCTGTTTTGAGGCTTTTACTTGCCTGCTCCTGACTATGTATTTCGTCTAGAAATTGACGATTTCTTTTGAGTATTTATATTAGCTGAGCTTTTTGTTTATCGACAAAATTTCCTTGGAATTTCTCACATGATTTAAATTTGCTTGTTGAATTTACACCTTTGATTCTTCATGACTTACTCAAGGTCTGGCCTACAAGATTTAAACCCGTCTACAGAGTTTGTATCTTCGAGAATAACTTGGGCTCACCATTATTAGGGGGCCTAAGCTTGCAATGATTTAGATGCACTGGCAGAGTTTTCATGAGTTACTTAGAACTTCACGCTTTGAATTTGCTTATAAGGATTCTGAACTTGCTGCCTGTCAGCGAAGTCCTTACCACTGATACTTATAATTTTAACTCGTCACTTGCAAGTGGAGTTTTTATCATAATGACTTGACCTCATCATTCTTGAGCGAAGGTTTTACCGCCGTCAATCATGGTTTAACTCGTCATTCATAAGCGGAGTTTTTACCATTGATAATTATGATTTAAACTCGTCATTCGTGAGTAGATTTTTTACCATTGATAATTAAGATTTAAACTCGTCACTTGTAAGCAGAGTTTTTACCATTGATAATTATGATTTAAACTCGTCACTTATGAGTAGAGTTTTTACCATCGATGATTTAAACTCGTCATTTTAGAGTTTTTACCATTGAACATTATGATTTAAACTCGTCATTTTTGAGTTTTTACCATTGCTGAAATCTTTCAATGACTCTGTCAATAAGCTTACTATGCATAGCTTGCGCTTAGTTATTAGGTACGCATGTTAAAGACTTGGTCTTTGGGAAGAAATTGCTTAGAGATGCCTTATTTTCTTTATTCACCCTTGCTTGCGAAGGTATTACAAGGGTATAATTTTAACAAAGTAAAAATGTGGGAAATAGAAAATACTTGCATGAAAAAGTGAGGTCTCACTTATCCGTCAGTGAGTAAGACGGGGTATTCCAGGTGCTTGGAATTTATTGCCGTCAGTAATTTTATTGGTAGTACTTCTTTAGGTGTTCTAAATTCCAAGGACAAGGTAAAGGACTCTTGTTGAGGTCTTCCAAGTAGTAACTTCCTCTTCTCGAGTAACGGATGACCTTGTACGAACCTTCCCAATTAGGTCCTAGTTTTCCCTGGGTTGGGTCTTTGGTGGCCTATGAAACTTTTCGTAAAACCATATCTGCGGGATTAAAGCTTCTAAGCCTCACCCTTTGATCATGCTACTTTGAAATTTTTTGCTGGTATAAAGCCATCCTTAGAGCCGCATCGTCTTTGACTTCAAACAAACAATCTAAAGCTAATTTCAACTCCTCGTTGGTGTTGTGGCCGTCATAATAAGCTCGTCTGAGGCTCAACATCCCCACTTCAACGAGAATCACTACTTCAGTACCAAATGCTAATTTAAACGGTGTTTCTCTCGTTGGCATCCTTGCAGTTGTTCGGTAAGTCTATAGGACACCTGGTAGCTCCTCAGGCCATGCTCCCTTTGCTCCCTTAAGTCGAGCTTTGATGATTTTAAGCAAATTTCGATTTGTGACTTCTGTCTGACCATTGGATTGTGGATGTCCGGGTGAAGAATAATGGTTCTTTATTCCTAACCCTCGGCGAAATTCTTGGAATTTGTGGTTATCAAATTGTTGTCCATTGTCAAAGATGATCACCCTAGGGATTCCAAACCTGCAGACGATGTTCTTCCAGACGAAATTCTATATCTTGGTCTCTATTATTACTACCAAAGATTCTACCTCGACCCATTTTGTTAAATAGTCAATAGCAACGAGCAAAAATTTGACTTGCTTCTTACCTTGTGGCAGTGGACCAACAATGTCGATCCCCCATGTTGAGAATGGCCAGGGGGATGAGATACTTGTCAAGTGCTCTACTGGAGCATGCTACACATTCCCAAACCTCTGGCACTTGTCACACTTCTGGATGACCTCAACTGCATCCTTCTGTATGGTCAGCCAAAATATCCTACTCGTACCACCTTGCCCACCAGTGATCGTGGACCTAAGCGGTTTCCACATATGCCTTCAGGTATCTCTTGCAACACATACATTATGTCTTCTAAGTTTAGGCACTTCAAGTAGGGTAGCGAGAATCCCTTTTTGTATAGCTCGTTATTCAAGACAGTGAACCTGGATGACCTGACTTTGACCTTCCTAGCCTCTGACGGAGCTAATGGGAGTTTTCCAACTTTGATATAGGTCAAGATTGGGTCCATCCAACTATTTGCAGATTGAATATTAGAGACATGCAACCCTTTTATACTCAGAACCGTCTACAGTTCCATGCATAATCCAAGCCTTTCTATATAACCGTTGGACGAGGCTAACTTAGCCACTCTGTCTACTTCTGAATTCTCCTCCCATGGTACTTGGTCAATCCTAACATCATCAAAGTGAGAAATTAACTGATTAGTCAATTTTATGTACCTTTTCATTCTTTCTTCCATTGCTTCATACTCGCTGTTTATGTGCCCTACAACCAACTTTGAGTCTGTATTTAGCTTCAAGTTTCTTGCTCCCAGAGCTTTCACTATCCTTAGCCTGGTGAGAATTGCCTCATACTCTGCTCCATTGTTCATAGCCAGGAACTAAAGCGAAACCCCATATTTGAGAACATCCTTCTCAAGAGAAAGGATGATCATGCCTACATCCCCTAGACCTGTAAGAGTTGTCCCATCTATATACATCGTCTAATACTCTGCCTTCGAGTCTGGATCTATCATGGTGAACTCAGCAACGAAGTCTGCTAATGCCTAACATGTGATAGTAGTTTGTGGCTTGTACTCAATATCGAACCGGCTTAGCTCAGTTGCCTATTGAACCATTCTCCTTGCTGCATTGGGCCTGCTCATGGCTTTCTGGATGGGTTGGTCCGTCATGACCAAGATGGTATGAGCCTCAAAATATGGACAAAGCTTCCTTGACACAACAATTAAAGAGAAATCCATCTTCTCTATTTGCAGGTACTTTGCTTTGGCACCTTGAAAGGCTTGGCTTGTGTAATAAACTGGTAACTGAACTTTGAGCTCTTCATGGATCAATGCTGAGGTAACAGCTATTTGGGACACAACTAAGTAAAGGAACAAGTCCTCCCCTTCCACAGACGGGCTTAAGAGCGGTGGTCTGGACAAATACTCCTTGAGGCTCTGGAAAGCTGCTTCACACTCTTCTGTCTTCTGGAAGGCTTTCTTTAATGTTTTGAAAAAGGGGAGGCACTTATCTGTTGCTTTGGAAACAAATCTGTTTAGGGCTGCTACTCGTCTAGTCAATCTCTACACCTCCTTCACATTTCTTGGCGAAGTCATATCGAGTATGGATTTACCCTTCTATGGGTTGGCTTCAATTCCTTGCTAAGATACCATAAACCCAGAAACTTGTCTAACGAAACTTTAAATACACACTTTGCTGGAGTTAGCCTCATCTAATATTTCCTCAGAGTATTAAAGGTTTCCCTGAGGTCGTCTAGATGGGAGCATACCTTCTTGCTCCTAACGAGTATGTCATCCACATACACTTCCATATTCCATCCTATTTGCTTACTAAACATCTAATTTACCAGCCTTTGGTAGGTAGCCCCTACATTTTTGAGTCCAAACGGCATGACCTTGTAGTAATACAACCCCTAGCTAGTGACAAATGTTGTTTTTTCCTGGTCTTCCTTATTCATGTAAATCTGGTTATAACCTAAAAATGCATCCATGAAAGTTAGCAACTCATGACCAGCTATGGAATCTACAAGCTGATCAATCTTGGGGAGAGGAAAACTGTCTTTTAAGCAAGCGTTGTTGAGGTCCGTGAAATCCACACACATCTGCCACTTCCTGTTGGACTTCTTAACCATGACAACATTGGCGAACCACTCAAGATAAAAGACTTCTCAGATGAAACTTGCAGTTAAGAGCTTTTCTACCTCTTCCATGACAGCTTTGTTCCTCTCTGGAGTGAAGACCCAATGTTTTTGCTGGACAGGCATTTTTTTTGGGGTCGACATTCAAACGGTGTTCTATCACCTTGTCGTCTATACCCGGCATATCCTCATGGGTCCAGGCAAAGATGTCTAGATTCTTCTTCAGAAATTCCACTATCTCTCCTTTCATCGGCGGGCCGAGTTCCCCACTTACCTTGGTGACTTTCGAAGGGTCCCCTTCCACCAGTTCTACATCCTCCAAGACTTTGGTTAGTTTCACAGGTTCTTCCTCTACCATACAGGTGTGATTTTCTTTGGAAGCTAGCACTACCTAGTAACATTCTCGAGCTAACAACTAGTCTCCACATATCTCCCTAATCCTATGAGGGGTTAATAATTTTACTTTGAGATAGTAAGTTGAGGTTGCAGGTTTGAGTTAGTTTAGCATGGGTCATCCAAGGATCACATTATATGATGAGGGGCAATCGATGACTAAGAAGTCCACCTTCTTCATTATCTACGCAGGATATGTCCCCATTGTGATTGAAAGTGAAATGATGCCCTTTGGGTAAAGACGATCTCTGTTGAAACTGACCAAGGGTGAATCGAAAGGTCGAAGCCGCTTAGGGTCTAGCCTCAACTGCTGATATGTCATCATGTACATGATATCTTCTAAGCTACCATTATCAACTAACGCCCTCCTTGTGTTGAACCCTTCTATTGCTAACATGATGACAAGTGGATCATCATGTGGTTGCTTGATCCCATTGGCATCACATTCAGAGAAAATAATGTCGTCATCACCTGAACGATTGTACTTTGTAGAAGGATGCTTGATGTGGATGCTACTGATCCGTCTTTGGTATGCCTTTCTCAAGGAATTATATGACCCTCCAATGACCGGCCCTCCGATGATCATCCTTATTTCCCCCACTGCTTGTTTCAGATGATCTCATTTATCATCTTTACTATCATCATGGGATTTGTCTTCTGCCCTTGACCGAGACTGGTGGTCTCTTTTGATAAACTTTTGAAGTTTCCATCTTTGGATTAACTCTTCGATTGGCTCCTTCAAATCATGACATTCATTAGTATAATGACCGTTATCTTTATGGAAGCAATAATACTTCTTCAGGTTTCGTTTCTTAGAAGATGAGCTTAATGGCTTTGGCCATTTAAGGTCGGCTGCATCAGGATCTTATCTGTAGGCATCACTAAAGGAGTGAAGTTCAACTTTTTCTTCGGAGCCTCTGTGTTACTCTTATGGGACTTGGTCTCCAAAGAGTGATCCTCTCAATCCTTCATTTTTGTTAGGTTCTAAGTACTTAGGAACTATTGTATTAGAACTCTAATTTGTACTATTGGCAAACCATGATCAAAACAGGTTGTTAGTCTTGTTTTAGACTTGCTCAATGTATGTCGTTTATGTAAAGTTGGAATCGAGTTAACTGTAGAATTGAGTGTGCAATTCTGACTGACTCGATCGATCGAAAATTAGACTCGATCGATCGAAAGTCGTGCAAATTATTTTTTCTGCAGAATTTCCAACTCAGCCCTAAACCCATATGATGTGTAGGGTTTTATGTTTTGCCCTAGGTATAAAAGGCAAACCCTAGCCACGTTTTGGAGGTTGCTCTATTTGCTGTGTGTGTGAATCTCTTGTGAGATCTGAGAGGTGGTTGCCTTCACACATGCTTAGGATTATCAAGAAAGAGATTTCATTGAGAGCTTGATGATCATTCAGTTGCTTCACTAAAAAGCTTAAAGATACGCAAGCGAGAGTGCTTGTACTTGCTGGAGATTCCAAGAAAGAAGGAGTCCGTGGTCTTGGAGCTTACACGTGGTCGTGTTAGTAAGTTTTCTACTGGTGGGTAGCAATAGGATGTTAGTGGTCTAAGTCGCTATTGTAAAACTTCGATTCTTTCATAGTGAATTCAAGTTTACCTTGAGGATAGCTAGGTTAAATCCTCCCCAGGTTTTTTACCAGTTTGGTTATCCTGGGTCATCATATCTTTGTGTTCTTTATATTCTGCACTTTGCATTGATATGATTATATGTTTGTGTTAACCTAGATCTAAAATTTGGACTAAGTAATAACTTGGCTAATTAACTAGGTTCATTCAGTTGTGTTTTAAGGGGTCTAAAAACAAACAATTTTATTCTAGGAGTCACTAGCTTCTTCCTTCTTCCGTTTGCCAGTCAGACCCATTGTAGTCAAAGCATCTTCCCCATTCATGTACTTCTGAGCCTTGAACAACAAGTTTGTCATGGAGGTTATTGGTGTCTTTCCCAGCGAAAAGACGAGATTAGGATTGTTTAGCCCAGCTTGGAAGGTCGCCATGATAACCTGATCATCAGCCTCATCAATCTCGGGAACAGCCTCATTGAAACGCTTCACGTACTCCCTTAAGCTTTCTCACTCCTGCTGCTTTATAGTTAGCAAGTAAGAAGTGGGCCTTTTATGACACTGACCCCAATAAAGTTTCGGACAAATGAGTTGCTTAACTGCTCAAAGTTCACGATTGACGATGCTGGTAGTTTGCTAAACCATACCCTTACGACTCCTCTAAGGGTGGTAGGGAAGGATCGGCATATTACCTCGTCAAAAAAGGGGTTTGGAATGGCTCCCAGATGATGTGGGATTCATTCCAAACCTCAGCCATTATTGCAAAAAGCTTGCATTTTTCATGCTTCTGAAAGCCTAGCTGCGTATGCAAGAATGTGCCTGTATACGCATGCTTTAGCCCACGTACGTAGGCCTGCCCACATACGTGGGTCGAGGGCCACTTTGGTCATTTATTTCCAAAAATAGATTTTTGCTCATTTAAAAAAGTATATTTTCCATTTTAACACTTCTCAAGTCAATTTGATATCTGATTGGGCTCTAAACTAGCCTTGGGCCTTAAAGTTTGAGCATCATTGGGGAATGGGGGCTCGAGTCTTAAGGGGTACAAAATGCGGTGTCTATGGATGCCCCTCTTTTGATTCGTGAGCTTCGCTAATGGAATCAAAAGAATAACAGACAAAACATTTTGTTTCAAAGTACGGCTCAGGCCTAACCCACGCACATGATACACATCACGCATACATGGGGCGAGGTGCAACTCTAAAAAGCTACTTGGGATTCATATGTCCAAAGTCCCACCTTTGTCGCACGGGATACGAGCAACAACAGGCTCATTATCCTAGAACCTATTTTGCCACTTACAAGCAAATGGCGAATGACTCACTATCCTAGAGTCACCTAAAAGAAAAAAGAAAACAAACGAGGGTGCTCTTACGAGCTAACCCAACAAACAACAAAAGGATATAGTCTCTGTGGTGTCCATCCAGGGCTCTTGCCTCAAACTTCTCCAGGTGACTTGCTCATCTTGTCTTCTTCACTTCTTTCTCTACCTTTTCCGGTGAGGCTCTTGCCTTAGGTTGACCTTAATCTCTTTCTCTATCTCAATCTCTACCTTTTTCTATCGTGCCTACATGTTCAATTCTCGGAGGATATGTGCACGAGTAGTCTTGATTGTTGGATCCACTAGGGATGGTGAAAACTCTTTGAGGAGTAGATGTGCATGGGAGGAATCTTCTGCCTCTTGCTTGGTGATGAGAACTCACTGAGGAGTAGTAGGAATGGACTCGCTAAGGAGTAGTGTAGATATGTGATCCACTAGGGAAGAATCTTCTACTTCCTTCATGGTATGCGAAGGACTTTGAGGAAGAGTTTTTTGCTTCCTCGCTGGGGATACTTTAGGTGTACTTTCTCTACCGGGGATACTTTGGAGAAGAATCTTCTACTTCCTCACTAGATATTGTTTTAAGTATGCTTGGGTCCATTAGGGAAGAATCTTCTGCCTCTTCCATAGGGATGATGTTCTAGATATGCTTGATCCATTTAGGGAAGAATCTTCTACCTCTTCCATGGGGTTGATGTTTGATGTGTTTGATCCATTGGGGAAGAATCTTCTGCTTCCATACTAGGGATAGTGTTCTTGATATGCTTGATCCATTGGGGAAGAGTCTTCTGCTTCCTTACTAGGGATAGTGTTCCTGATATGCTTGATCCATTGGGAAAGAGTCTTCTGCTTCCTTACTAGAGATAGTGTTCTTGATAAGCTTGATCTATTGGAGATGGTTTTGGGATGTACATGCTTCAATAAAGGAAAAGTTTTATGCTTCCTTTACTGCTCACAGGGGAGTCCTTTGATGATTTTGTGTCTAATTTGGGCAATCCTGAGATGTTTCCCCTGTTCATGACTAAACTACACATAGTTTAGTGGTGAACCCTAAACTACACGTAGTTTAGCCTCAGGTGTGTTCCCGCCTTTTCATTTTTTTCTCCAACAGTTACCAAATGTTTTTTTTTTCTTTTCATTCTCTACATCTCCCTCATCTCTTCACATTCTTCATAACTCTTCCTTTTTTTCTCTCTACAAAAACCTCCCCTCTTTTCTCTTCCTCACACCCTCTAATTCTCTCACTCTCTCAACTCCCTCATTCTCTCATTTTCTCTCTAAACTCTCTTCATCTTCTCCAATGGCACCCAAGGCCAAGAAGTCCTCCTACGTCCTTTCTTTTAATGCATTCCACCTCACTCGTTGGAGTGGGGCAATGAGACTGATGGGGCCTCCATCATTGACATACCGGCCAAAGAATCACATCCTTATGGTTGAATTTGTAAGTTTTCAAACTTTTTCTCATTTTCATGTTTCTCTCTAATCTTCCGTTTTAATGTGTTTTTAGCCATGTAAATGCTTGAGTTTTGCTGTAAGATGGGTTTAGATGAAAACCTGACACCTTAGGAGGGGTAAGAACATGTTTAGGATTGATTTTGGATGATGTATGCTTGAAAAAGTCGAAGAACTGCTTCTGTCTGTGCTTTTGCATGCGTGGGCTCAGGCCTGCATACGCAGCTTGTATTCATGCATACGCAGCTCTATTCTTGCGTACGCAGCTCTGTTTTTGAGGCTCTACGTACATGGGAATGGGCCTGTGTACACGGGGTCTTGTCTGCACACATGGGCTTTGACCCGCATACGTAGGACACTTGGCAAAGGCCCTACTCTGCCCATTTTCACTTCTTTTTCAATCGTTTCACTTCTATATGCAACCCTAACACCTCTTTTTGTCATTTTTGCATCTGAACATCACTATATCCTTCTTTTTATCTTTATTCTTGCATCAAAAACTCCATTTTTCATCATTTTCACTTGTATCAAGAATCTAATGTCATCTTTTTTTTTAACAGTCATCATCCCCTTATGTTGGTAAGGGAAGCACTAATAAGGTAGTGGAATGGTATAACCTTCTCGCCCTCAAAACTAGGGCCTATATCTAGGAGGCGAGTTTCAAGCCTATCATTAGCCTTCTTCTAGAAAAGTCTGCGAGTGTTACCTAGTTGCAGTGCCTCATTAAGAGGTGGTGGGATACTACCTACACCTTTCATATTGTTAAGTGGGAGATGACGATGACTCCCTACGACTTCTACTACATGACCAGGCTTAGCTTTAAAGGGGCCATTATCAGTTTGGACGGCATGTCAGGTATCTAGCTGGTTCTCAACATGCTGGGGAGGAAGTACTCCACTGAGACCATCTGTTACCTCGACTTGGTGTTAGATTACGTGCTTCTCCCACAAAGGACTGTGGAGGAGCGTGTCCGTATGGCTAGGGCCTTCCTTCTACACTTGTAGAGAGCTTACCTCTTCGCCAATGGTGGGCAAACAGTATCCTTGAGGTGGTTGACCATTTTTCAAGACTTTAGAGAGGCACAGAGGACCAACTGGGGCAAGCATGTCACGCCTATCTTTACTCCACCCTCGACACTCTCAGCCGGGGTACCTTACGGTAGCTTGTAGGGCCTTGGAAGCTCCTTGAGGTTAGTTCTCTTTCCATTCCTTTCATTTTCACTTGTAGCTTGTAGTTTTGCAAATTGTGTTATCTTGTAATCTGTCATCTTGCAAACTGTCATCATGCAATCTGTCATTTTACAATCTATCATCTTGCAAATCGTCATCTTGCATCTAACCTGTGGCTTGTGCTTTCTCTTGCAGCGGTGGATTGTTAGGTATAGCTCATAACCCTGGGCACTAATCTAATTCTGAAGGAGTTCCCTCGAGTGAGGGCTCACCTTGCTGGGTTGACTTTGGATGAGGTAAGTTCGAGAGTTCTATTTTTCATACTCCTTCATGCACTTCCCTTAGGATATCCCTCTTCTAATCTTGTGTCATTTTAGGTTAATTGGACTCCATGGGCCATTTAACCCCTTCTTGCTTCTTCAGACTTGTAGCCTACTGCTCTCGTTGCTTCGAAGATTACTCGTTCCTTTGAAAGAGCAAGCTTAAAGGCGCTATAACTAGCAGAGAGGGTGCGATGCCAATTAATGGGTAGGGATGACCCACAGATTCCGATGGACCCTCCTGAGTTCATGCTTGCCCCACACTCCATGACTGATGTTGAGTACAACTCATGGGGGAATGGTGTTCCCGATGCTGAGCGACTTCTTGAGGGATTGGACTATGAGGACTTCAACATCACTTGCCTCATGCCTTCTTTCACTACTCGGGTATATGCTCATCCTTTTTTCTCTTCTTTTCCTTCACCTTATTTGTCATGACTTCTAATGGTGGAAAATTGTAAGAGGAGGAGCCTACTGCCGGTGAGCCCATTGATCCTTCACATCTCCCTTGGACGACCTATGCTTATGGCCCTGATGGCTTTGCTCGGGAGCGTGCCGTGCCCCGTAATCCCAATGTCATGGGTTATCCTTTTCCTCCCAACACCCGGGCAATGAATTCTTCCTTCCCTTTGCTCTTTTGCCACTTCTCACTTTCTATTTCAATTACTAACCCTTTTTTCTTTGAATTGCAGCCCACCATCCAAGAGCACGAGGAGTTGATATGGTTGGCTGGGAATCTCAAGCTGGAGGTGACCAATTATTCAAGGGGCTTGTATGGTCTTGAAAGAGTGGCCCACTCGGGCGGTGGTGATAATGATGATGATGATGATGGTGGTGGTGGTGATGAGGAGGATTTAGAGGCAACTCCTAGCTATCAGTCAAGGAAGAGGCGGCACCATTGATTACCCGTAGTCAAGACATATAGGCAAACAACACATAGGTTTCTTTTTTGTTGCTTTTACTTTTTTCATTCCCTTTAGCAAACATTTGAATTTAGTTTGAGACAAAGGATTGTACTTAAGAACATCTTTTTACACTTATGCTTTTAGTTGGTACTAACACTTAATTTATAAGATATATGATTAATTTGTATATTTCTATACAACTTTGCTTCTTGGATGCTTGAAATCTTATGCTTGGAATATGTCTTGGATGATCCTTTAGGTTGTAGGAACCCTAGGAATTCTTTGGAGTGAAAATATATGCTCAAAACAAGGGAAAATGGGCTTATACCAAGCGTTGTGCGTACGTAGGGATGGGCTTGCATACGCAGCTTTGACTTTGTGTACACAGGGTTGACCTTGCATACGTGAGCCGTGAATCAAAGGAAACCCTAACCGCCCTACTTAAGTATAAAAGTAGCTGTTTCAGTCCAAAACCCTCACCAACATATTTCTAACCCAGAGAGTCCATTTTTAAGGTTCCCTAATGGAAGAAAACTTTCCACTCGATGTCTCGGCTTGGATTAGGAGGCTTGGTTCGGATTTCAAGGATTCCATCATCCCCTATGGTCTTTCTTGTGACTTTCCATACCATCAAATTAGGATGGATGAACCTCTTCTTTATGCTACTGCCAACTATTGGGTTTCTTCTTGGCATGTTTTCCGCTTCAATGGAATAGAACTATGCCCCACTATCGAAGAATTTGGTGCCATTATGGATGAACTGGAGATTGATGATCTTATATTCTCTACCATGGGCAGGAACCTCCCTTCCTTGTTGCAAGTTGTGTTGGGTGACCCTTATACCACAACAAATAGGTGGTGCATATTTGGCAAGCTCAACCTTAGGTTGGTTTTTGAGTACTTTTTCGATTCGACCCTTCCTACGGGTGAAAGATCACGTTCATACTTTCTTCTTACCTTTTGCTTATATGCTCTTGCAAGGTATTTCTTGGTTTAGAAGTATTGTGTGGACCTTCAGATGTGCATGGTGGCTTATGAGCTAAATAGAGGTAACCCGGTGGGCTTGATCTTGGCGGAGACTCTGAATGGTTTGGATGCCTTTCATAGGAAGCAAGCTTCTTTGCGAGAAGTCCTCTTCTTCTTCAGGCTTAATCCCTAACTTTTGCCTAGGTTCTCAACCTAGCAGGATTCCTCTAATTTTGCATGTATTGCCTTTCGATTTTCAACCCATCGAGGCACCTAATATCGTTTTTCATATATCATTTTTTTTTTTACTCCCTCTCTCTTCTTTTTACTCCCTCCTTTTTCTTTTTTTTTTCTTTTTTTTTTTTTAGATATGGCTACAAGAGGCTTCGGCTGCTTCAACCTCCCACCGTACCTCTCAGCACCTACCTCCTTAGGCATCTTAGGGACCACCGGCTTCATCAGAATGAGATGAGCTTCGAGGCGTACCTGGAGCTTATGGGTCATCTCAAGGAGACCGACATTTAGTGGGTCATGGAGTGGTGGCACATCTCAAGCGTGGTCCACAGTTGCTACAAGGACTGCTGTGTAACTTTAGTTGGACTTCATTGCTACTCATACTACTCCTTTGGAGAATGTCAATGACCTCCTTATGATGAAGGTGCCTTCCACAATGAGGTGTTTACCAATAGGATCTTGGGCAGGATTAGTGAGGCTTGGCTACACTGTAGGGTGACAAAAGGCATTTTCCCTCCTCGATACATCTATGCCACTGCAGGGTACAAGCAATGGTTGGAGGATGACATGAAGTGGATTCTGAGGGATGAGAAAGCCTACATGAAGACTAGTAAGGAAGCAAGGAGGATTGAATGACCACCTTGATATGCCCCATATTTTACTTTTTTGCACTTTTATGATTCTCATGTTTTTGTTTTTGAATTTAATAAAGGATTGGAATGTTCCAAATCCCCTATGAAAATAGTCTTGTTACTTTTTAATTTTAGCAATAAGAGAATCACCTTTTTATTATCTTTGCTTATTGTCATCTCATTTATTTTTCCCTTTTTCTTTTCTTTTTCTGTTGCCATGTAACTTTTTCCCATGACGTTCCTTTGAGAATTTTCGCCATGGTCTTTCCCTTAACTTTTGCCTAGACTGCCCTTTCGGGTTTTCAATCTAGCAGGGTCCTCTTACCTTAACTTTTGCCTAGGTCACCCTTTCGGGTTTTCAACCTAGTAGGCTTTCTTTCTTTCTTTTTCTTTTTCTTTTTTTAATTTTTTTTATAAATGTTGTATTTATGAAGTCTATCCATGTTAATTGGGCGAAGCATCTCTTCCTGATCCAAATCTATGATCCTTGAAGCACCTCCGGACATGATCCTTTTAATGATAAAAGGCCTAGAACACCTTGGCTTATCTTTACTCTTGGATCAAAAGTCTCGTTTCTAAGCACCTTTAGAACCAAGTCCCCTTCTTTAAGGTTTCTTGGTTTCACTTTCTTGTTGAATGCTCTAGCAATCCTTTTTTGATACCCTTGTGCATGATATTGTGCCCTAGCCCTTTTCTCATCTATCAAAGCCAATTGTTCATATCTCGCCTTAGCCCAATCCTCTTCTAGGACCTTGGTTTCTACCAATACCTTCCAAGATTGTATCTCCACCTCAATAGGAAGCACCGCCTCACTACCATAAACCAAAGAGTAAGGTGTTACCCCAGTCGACACACGGATAGAAGTCCTATAACCCTATAAGGCAAACAGAAGCTTTTCAGCCCAATCTTTGTATGTCACTACCATCTTGGCTAGGATATTCTTCACATTCTTATTAGCTGCTTCTACGACCCCATTAGCCTATGGTCGATATGGTGAAGAACTTCATGATCCTTCGAACCTCCCCTTCAAAGTGGGAACCATTATCAGAAATGATCTCTTGGGGCACTTCAAACTGACATATGATGTTGTTTTCTAAGAACCAATCCACATGTTTAGCCTTCAATACGAAGTAGGAGGCTGCCTTCACGATGAAATAGTCAATTGCCACCAGAATGTATTCATGCCCATTTGAAGCTTTAGGAACTATCCTTCCAATCACATCTATGCCCCAAACCGAGAATGGCCATGGAGAAGGCATACTATACAGCTCACTAGGTGGTACGGGGTTCAAGTTAGCGTGTGTTTGACAATCATGGCAACCCTTCACATAGTCCACATAATCGATCTCCATCATATTCCAATAGTACCTATCCTTAGGGTTTTCTTGGTTAACATTCTCCCATTCATATGAGGACCACAAATCCCTTGATGAACTTCTTCCATTACCTTCTTGACTTCTTCCCTCTTCAAGCAACGAATGTGTATACCATCGTAGGACCTTTTATAGAGTTGTCCTCCATATAGGATGTATTGTGTTGCCATCATCCTAATGGAACGACGTTCTCTCTTGTCAGCACCATCCAAATATGCCCCTAGCTCCAAGAACTTCATGATGTCATAGTACCATGGAACTTCCTCTCCCTCTATGGTCATTACTACAGCTTTAGTCTTCCCTTTATGCATTTCCTCATAACTTTACTTAATCTCCAAGGGTCGTGCCCACACTCTCTCGGGTATTTCAACCATGGAGGCTAAGGTAGCTAAGGCATCTGCAAATTGATTTTGAGCTCTAGGGATGATTGTGTATTCAATCTTGTCAAAGGTCTTGGTCAAGTCCTCCAAGTATTGTTGATAAGGCTTCAAGTGTTCCTCCCTCACCTTCCACAACTTTTGTGATTGGGCTATAATCAAAGTTGAATCTCCAAATACTTCGGCCTCCCTTACCCTCAAATCATGAAGAGCTTTCATTCCGACAATACAAGTCTCATATTCAGCCATGTTATTAGTTGCTACAAAGTTCAACTTGATTGCCAAAGGTATGTGAGATCCCTCAAGGGTGATCAAGAGTATTCCTATCCCATTCCCATATTGGTTTACGGCTCTGTCAAAGTACATCTTCATGTCCCTAACTCAACATCCAAAATTTCCTCATCTGGAAAGTCTTCTTTACCATCTTCCCCCTCTATAGGATTCTCGGCACAGAAATCTGACACGACACTTCCTTTATTAGTTTTCCTAGCCACATACTTCAAATCGAATTCTACCAATAAGATTAACCATCTTAACAATCTTCCACTCAAAGCGGGCTTCTTAAAGAGATACTTCAATGAGTCCATTCTTGCTACCAACCATATTTGGAAGGGTGAGATTATATGTCTCAATTTTTGTATAGCCCAAACAAGTGTAAGCATGACTTTTCTATAGGAGTGTACCTAGTCTCATAATCATGGAACCTCTTGCTCAAGTAGTATACGGCCCTCTCATTCTTGTCACCATTTTCTTGTGCAAGCATGCTTCCAACAGCATCCCTTATGATGGAGATGTATAGGAGTAAAGGTTTTCCATGTTGTGGAGGCACTAAGATAGGTGGGTGGAGGAGATATTCCTAGATAAGTTCAAAGGCTTTTTGGCACTCATCGTTCTATGTATGTGGTTCATTCCGCCTTAGGAGTTTGAAGATGGGCTCACAAGTAGAGGTGAGCTTGGCAATGAATCGACTAATGTATTGTAATCGACCCAAGAAACCTCTTATCTCTTTCTCACTTTTGGGTGGAGGCATTTCCAATATGGCTTTGATCTTGGATGGCTCAATTTCTATCCCTCTATCACTCACTAAGAAGCCTAGCAATTTTCCAGCGGTTACTCCAAAGGTACACTTTTGTGGGTTCAATCTTAGCCTATACTCTTTAATCCTCTCGAAGAACTTCCTCAAGTTTACAATGTGGCTTCCTCTATCCTTGAATTTCATTATCATATCATTGACATACACCCCTACCTCATTATGCATCATATCATGTAACAAGGATGTAGCTATCATTTGGTAGGTTGCCCCAGCATTCTTAAGGCCAAACGGCATCAACGTGTAACAATAGATTCCCCATTCGGTAGTGAAACTAGTTTTGGTCATATCTCTAGGAGCCATCTTGATTTGGTTGTACCTTGAGAAACCATTGATGAAAGACATCAAGGCATTTCTTGCCGTGTTATCCATCAAGACATCAATATGAGGGAGAGGAAAGTCATCCTTAGGGCATGCCTTGTTCAAGTCCCTAAAATCCACACATATCCTCACCTTCCCATCCTTCTTGGGTACGGGCACAACATTGGCTATCCATTCGGCTTGGTGTACAGGTTTGATGAACCCTACCTTCAATTGCTTAGTGACTTCCTCCTTGATTTTTAAGAGCCATTCGGTCCTCATTCTTTTCAACTTTTGTTTGACAGGCACCATATGATCAGGGTAATCAATGTGATGTTTGAGCTATCTCAGGGTCAATTCCAAGCATGTCTTCATTGGACCATGCAAACACCTCTTGAAATTCCATGAGGAATTCTTGAAGATCCTTTCTTTCTTTTTTCATTTAGAGTTGAGCCAATTTTAATTAAGCGTGGATTCTCATTATTACCCAAATTAATAGTTTCAAGAGTTGGTTCCATAGGATCAATTTTTTTCCAATTGTTTATTAATTTCATTTTCAAATCCATTTGAATCATTTAAGTGCAGAATTTCAATGTCATGGGACACATCAAAGTAAGCCAAATCAGAATTTATCTTATTGAAAATATTGAAAAGTACATTGAAACTTGCATTACAAAATTTTTTTCCCTATGTTTTCAAAAAACCCAACCAAAAGTCCAATTATTAATGGGCCCTACAATTGGCATGATGAATTTGGAAGGATCATTTGGCTTTTCATTGGTGATGGCGAACACGTCCCCACCCATCTTCATCATGGTCTTCATTGCTTTAGCATCCATGTAGTTCACCCAATTGACCTCTTCTTGTATCTCTTTGACCACCACAGTAGGCTTCTCCTTAAAGATGAACTTCTCAAATTGCTTGTTCCTTTCATATTCCACTTTGTCCTTTTCATCCCATTCTTCCTCTTCCTCCATCATTGATTTCCACATGCGAAGGCTTCATAAGCCTAGATTCCTCCAACCTAGTGAAATGCCCTCCCATTTTCTTAAGGGCCTTTCCATGTTCATCCAAAGCCTTAAGGATCTTTTATGCCATTGAGTCTTCCACGGAGGTGGTCATTATTTCTTCTTGATGTGTGTCCTCAATCTTGATCAAGCGCTTTCCTTCCTCTCGAATGCAAATGGGAGAGGGGACATGTTTTCTTGACTTTGATGGTGCAATGATGCCTGAAAAAGAGCCCCATTTTCATTGAGTTCATGTCCCAACTAAAGATTTAACCTTTTTTAGATGTCCTTAGAAAACTCTTAAGTCTATTTTAATGAAGGCCTAGTTACAATATCACTCCCTTCCCTCTTATGGATTTATGCCCCTTGTTTCATTGGGCTTTGGTCCATTTACAACAATGCTCTCATTTTACTCTCATGGGCTTTCATTAGAATGCACTTAGAATTTTTCAACCCTTTGTCTCAAACATGGGCTTACAATGTATTCATCACCTTTAGGTTTTTCATTTTTATTCATCACTTCACTTTTTTTTGAAATAGCCCTTTTAGCTAGACTACATTGTAGCCTTCCTCTCAAAGTCCACGAAGTTCTCATCATTTTAGGCCTAGGCATACAACAAAGAGGCCCAAGATTAGGGAAGTTCATGTTGACTTTGTAGGATTTTGGATGCTAAGTCCATAGCATACTTGTTACCCTAGGCCCAAAGTCATCTTTTTTCGAAAGGGCTTTTTCCACTTAGGCTTATGATAGCAATTAGGTTATGGTCTTGTGAACCTTTCAAGTTCAGATATACCTTGGGATTTAGGGATAAGCCTCATATATGTGAGAACTTTTTTTCTTTTATCCCATAATATCTTAGGGTATGCCATAACTTTAGGGCCATCCCTTCCATTTTTATATCTTTTACTTGTTCTTTGGAATTAAGTGAACACATGGTATATGATTGAACAAACAAGAGATATATAAAGGGTATCCTTTGTGATAGGGTCTGGGATCTCTCTAGTGTGGGTAGGCTCCATAAGGCTAAAGGGATAGATAAGTAGGTCATTCACAACTAGGTGGGCTATGATTCAAACTGAGGGCCTAAATGGACCCCATAATGGATTGGTAGAAAACCTTTAACGTACTTAAAGCCCATTATAGGCGATGGCACCGATTGAGAGTTGGTGGGATGAACTTCGGAAGATTTGGGCCTAAATGGAGCCTTCCATCTTCCCACTCATCACCAACCAAGGTTGACAAACAAAAGAAACCAAGTGATATGTGTGCAAACAAGTATTGAAATAGTTTTATTTATTTATTTATTTATATATATATATATTAAGGTAGGACACATATGAATTAAACTCACTATCCCCAGCAAAGTCGCCTCTGTGGGCATAAAGGGGGAGTCACCACCTAGTTTTTGCAATGGTCTGGGAACCATATATATAGCATCCTTTTCAAGGAAGGACCTTTGATTTTACTACCAGAGATATGGGTTCAGAGTTTAGGTATGCTCTTGGGAAGGTGTTAGGCATCCAATATTGCCTTACTCTAAGGTTGGCCTTCCATCATTGTGTCTTACGTTTTAACCTCATTAAAAACATTTCAATATTTGCATCTATAACTCACACACACACTAGCATACATCTAAGCATAGAATCATGGCATCATTCATCCCAAAACACATATCATATCTACCCATAAAGCAATAAGGAGCCAAACCACACACATACGTAAACCCTAGCATTCATCTAACATGTGAAAACCCTATCATACATCTAAAACAAGGCAGCAACTTAAATGTGGCAGTCATAAGATCATATAAACACTTAGGGTTTGTTTAGGATCCGCTTATTTTGCTGAAACTAAAACTTTTTTGCTGAAAATACTATAGATAAAGGTAAAAGTTAGCTGAAATAGTATAGTGAGACCCATGAATAATACCAAAAAGTGCAATGGGAAATAGTAGCAAAAATAAGCTGAATAGTAAAATAAGCTGACTTTTTAAGCTGGAGCCAAACACACACTTATACTCAAAACCAAACATCATACAAGCATATTCATCACAAAAGATGCATGTTCAATGCATGACCTACGTTTTCTTACCTTGCAACAACTCAGCACCTATGGCATCAATGCATGGGCATGTGAATGAATGGCATGGTTTTAAGATTGAGAAACAAGAAGACAAACCCTCATCTAGCACATAATAACAAACAAACGTGTGAACAAAGAAAAAGCAACTTAAAAGCATATAAGAAGGTTAAAATAGAGGCATATTAGGTAAAACAAACAAAGCAAAAGAAACAAGAAAATCAAAATTAGGGTTTCTGGGCACAGGTATGCGTGTGCATACGTATGCAGGCCAATTGTATGTGTACACATACTTTGAGCCTACATGCGCATACAAAAAGTATGCGTATGCAGACACACCTGAACCCTAACCTAAAAACAGACAAGCAGAAAAACAGGCTAGAAATGAAAGCCCTAGTTCTAATAGAATATGCAAGAAAACAAAAACTTACTCTAAACAAACAGATTATAACACAAACAAAGCAAGAAAATATATTAAACAGTAAAAGAAAACTAGAAAGAGAAAAGAGAGGTTGAAGCTTGATACCTCAAAAAGGAGTTCCCAAACTTTGATTTTGACCGTTCCCATCAGTCAAATCTATCACAAGTCATTAAACAAGCGATTAGCAATGTTAAACTAAAAGGATTGGGGCCAAAAAAAAGTCCCAATCAAATAAAATTGACTTGTGGGTGTTTTGTGAAAAACTCCATTTTTATTCACTATTTTCTAGTGAATCTTAGGTTTTTCCCGTGGGCTTTCTTTGTGTTTTGAAAATGTACTATGTAAAGCTTTATATAGTGGGAAAAATGGGGTTTGGAACAGCTCCTAGACGATGTGAGATTCATTCCAAACCTCAACCATTACTGCAAAAAACTTGCATTTTACATACTTTTGAAACCCTAGTTGCGTACGCAGAAATGTGCCTACGTACACATGCTTTGGCCCACATACGCAGGCCACTGACCACGTACGTTAGCCGAGGGTCACTTTGGTCATTTATTTCCAAAAACAGATTTTTGCTCATTTAAAAAGTTATATTTTCCATTTTAACACTTTTCAAGTCAATTTGATATCTAATTGGGCTCCAAACTGGCCTTGGGCCTTAGAGTTTGAGTATCATTGGGAAATGGGGGCCCGAGTCGTAAGGGGTACAAAATGCGGTGTCTACACTAGCCAAGGGCCCTCCGATGCTTAAGTTAGATAATCTCTCTTTAGAAATCTATAGCATATGCTGCAATATGATGTGGGTGTGAGTTCACTTACTTGAGTTACTTGGCTTTATATAACCAATACTCGAGTTAAAGTGTTTGTCCATTGATCTTCCCTGGACATTGCTCCTGAATGAATTGCGGCATTAATGACAATGAAGTCTCACCTTCATTCGTAACGTTTGAGTGGCGGCTCATCAAGGCTTCTGTAACAGCCCTCTTGCCACTACTCATTGCTATTTGGATTGGTGGAGTTATTTCTAACTTTAATGTGCTTATGGTTGTCCATTGGAATGGACAACCATTTAATCACTGCTCATCAGGTCGAGTCATTTCTGACTTCAATGTGCTTACAATCGTCCATCGGAACGGACGACCATTAATTAATCACTACTCGTCACCCATTATTTCCTCCATTAAATGTAAAATGAATATGAATTGAAAGGATGTAATCATCTTATAAGCTCTATTAGCCTTTCCACGTTAAAAGAAAGCGGATCCTTCTTTCATAATATATTTAAGCACAGAGCAAGTTGGATCAAACATCTTTATCACGTTACAGATAGAATTAATAATAATGAGAACCCCATTAAGAGTCACAAGCTAGTTTCAAAGTTCAAATTTGGTTAGCTTTTTTTCCTATGCAATTTTTGCTGCTTGAGCAACTTTTAGTTCATCTTGACATTTACATGAAACATCAACCAGTAACCACATTGATAATTGAATTCAAGTTTGAGAAGAATTCATTGATAGAAAATATCTCCTTAGATGTAGCAACTAATGCCAATTATAATCAAAGAACAAAGCAATGAACATAATATGCACAAGAATAATCATTAAGAAATAATGCTTTCAATTCATTCCATTCACCACACATATTTCTAGCAGCATCATACCCTTTGTCCACGTATATTTTTTGAATACTAAGACAATGACAGAATGAATAGTAGATATTTCGTTATTTAGAGTCAATGTTGATGTGTCATTAACATTAACAAGATCAAAGAAGTGTTTTTATATAAACCGTCACTGTCAACTAATCCCAAAATAAGAGACATTTATTCTCTCTTTGATTCATCTCGTCCCTCATCAACAATAACACAAAATTAGATTCACCAATATCTTCACAAATCTTACTGAGCACATTACTTGTAAGGACATGCAAAATCGTCTTTTGAATTGTAGGTGAAGTATAGTTTTTGCAGATTTATGAGCATTATCCAAAACAAGACTTGCAAATTTATCATTATATGATGCCAAAAATTTAATCATCAAGAAAATTACCTCGACTTTTTGAATTAGAGATCTTATTATGATCTCTAAAAGGATATCCTTGAAATCCAAGCCATCAGACAAAATCAATAAAAGCTTTGACATGCAATCAATTATTCAAAATTTGCTCAGAACTTTGTGCATTCATTAATTTGTTGATATGTTGCAACTGTTTTAATAAATCCTCACATGACTTCACAGCATTATCATGGGATGAACAAGGATCCTACCCAATATGATTCGAAAAGGCTCATTTCTTTCCATTATTAATCTTTTTTCTTACTCTTAAATCCTTTGACAATAAATACATCCCAGCCAAGATGTGTCCGACTGCTTCATAGTAAAAAAATAGCAAGGTAGACCATTTGCAGCATCCTTAAAAGAACAATATTTGAAAGCTCGAAAATGTGTTGAAAACACAAGAGCTGTTTAGACCTCTAATTAAAAGTTATGACTCGATTGATTTTACACTAACTTAATACTAAGTGCAGAATAGTGTAAAGTGAGCGAATAAACAAACAAGCTACTCTAATTCATAATTAAAGCAACATGTTAGGACATATGTGTTTCACTTGTTAAGCACATATGTCATTATTTTATGTAGTTGGCTAATCATTTGACAAAACGCACTTTACTTGTAATTGGATAGATCTAAGATGTGTTTAATACTTCAAGAAACATGTTGTTCAAGTCTAGTATTAAAGCCATGAAGATTGGACCAAGAAACAAGTGAAGAAAAGGTGTTCATTAAAGCTGGACAGATAGCTCGACACCTGTGGACAGATATCTCGACAGCTACTCGACACCTCTCGACAGCTAGCTATCTATCGAGCTTCTTAAGCTTTTTCCTTATCGCAATCTCGACACCTCCTAGACACCTGGTGGATGGATCGAGAAAGTTTCTGTCGAGCCTCATTAAACCTCGACACCTGCTATCTATCGAGGTTACGAAAATCAGAATTTTCAGATCTGATTATTGGGCCAGGCTTATGTATTTGTGTAGGGTTTCTTTTCTTACAACCCTAGACCTATATAAGGCCTATTTTAGAGGTCGTCACATAAGAGAATACAAGGAGAACATATGCAAAAGGTGACCGATGCCTTATTCTCTCCGAAAGAAGTTACTGCGTCTTTGCGCCTTAGGGTTTTGTAAACAAGTGCTTCTTAATCTTCATTGTTGATGAAGTGAAGAACTTTGCAGCCAACATCTTCTTCTAGTTGGTGATTGAAGTAGCGTACTGGGATCCACGCAATTGGTTAATCACGTACTGGGATTCGTGCATCATCAAAGGGTGGCGTTCATATATTGAAGAGTTTAGAGGTTCTAAAGTGGTAGAAGGTTTTTGCTGTGAGTTCATCTATGGGGATTGTAGAGTCTAGGGACAAAGGTTTTGTACTAGATATGAAACTTCTCTTTACTATAGTGGATTGCTTTTCGGGAAGGTTTCCCCCCAGGTTTTTTACTGTGAAACTGGTTGGTTTCATTGGTTTTTCTAGGTCATCATATCTTGTCTTATTTATTTTTTCGCTGCATGATTTTGACATGATATTGATGTTTGTTTGTTTTAACAAGTTTTATTCATAATAAATCTAATTAACAACTTGGGTTTAAAACTTGTTAATTCTATCAACCGGGGTCTAAATTTCCCAACACAACACAACAGTAAAAAGGAAAGTAAAAGAGTAGGGAAGAAAGATGCAAACACAAGATAACACGCCGATGTGTTAAAAAAGAGGAAATTGAAGAACTCGGCGAAAAACCTCTCCGCCGCCCTCCAAGCGGTAATCAATCCACTAGACAATCAGTTGGGATACATGGGTTAGCAAGAGACCCTCCAAGCCTAATCGACCCGATATACCTAAGCCCTCCAAGCTCCTACTCTAACAAGGCTTCTCGGAACCATGTCTTGTCTAGCTCTCCGGATCCCGCAACAAACTCCATGTTGCATCTGCCATCCTTGGCTTCTTCCAATACTTCCCAGCAGTACCAAAACTTCAATTGACACTCTGAAAGGGTGTGGTAAGTGTTTGGGCTATCAACTCTCAATGGTATGGAAATGGAGAGGTGGGAGTTGAGGAAATTCCACAAGCAAATGTGTAGAAGATTGTGGGTATAACAATCTCTATCTCTCAAGGTGTTTAGCTAGGGTTTTCTCTCAGAAGTACTCCTCAACATTTGTGGGTAATGGGGTATATATAGTGTAGGCACAAAAAGTGTGTATCAGACTGGACAGGCTAGTAGAACAGAATGTCTCACGGGTGTCTCGCGAGAAGGCCTTACCCGCTAGATACTCATGAGACATAGCTATCTCCATCTGGCTTGACTCTTCGCATTCCAGCATTTGCAAGGCACATGAGTTACTTCACGGGATGCTAAGTCGCGAGCTACCCGCGAAAACTCTTCAGTCTTCAATTGCTTGAGTCTTCACACTGTCTCTCTCTAACACACAACCCTTACAATGAAATCCCACAATAAATACAGGGTACAAAAAATTGAATAAAATTACAATCAAATTTGGCACGGAATATAAGCCAACAAAAACACATAGTTGTAAATAACAACTTTACAATCTCCCCATTTGGCTATTCCGTGACAAAACCTCTAAAACAGACTCTAGACTTAAACGTGAGTTTGGGAATAGTGGCAAAACTCACTCACACCTATTTAGAAGCTGTGAAGCACTTGCACGTATATACCTGTTACCTGAAACACTTTCACACAAACAAAACTTTCATTAAGCTTATGACAAGTTGAACACAAGGTACGTACATGAGCAAGTAAAGTGCGATCAAGTTTGTAAACATTATAAAACATGTAAGCATATCTTGATCAAACAAAAACAGTCATTAAAGAATGACTATAATGAATCATTTAGCAAGTAAATATTCATCCGGACACGCAATGCAATTAAGAACAATCCAAAGGATCAATTGCATGTCCAACACTCAACCAATGCAAAATACACGAAGTATTTGCATCTAGGATACAAGATACTGCTAGGGTACAAGAGTGAAGTACTTAAGACATATTAGCAATATCTTAAAAGTACAAAAAAAATATGCTACAAAGCATAGAGAAAAACACAAATACTGAATGTAAATTGAAATTAAAAACAGAGTATTTAAAGCTTTAAACAAAAGCAGTAACAGTAAAAACTGTAAACAAAAACAACAGCAGTTATAAAGACTAAAAACAGTTTAAACCAAAACAACTAAGACTAAACTGCCTATATGAACCAAAGATCCTATGCCTAGGCTATGTCTATGCTCTACTCCCCCTCAAAATTTTCTCCCCCTTTTTGACCGGAATGGCCAAAGGGCTAGAATTCCTCGGACTCTGAGTCTGAACCATGATCGACGGATAACTCCTCTATCTGAGTAGATAAGGTTGTGATCTATCCCTGAACATAAGCAAACTGGTTTGCTGTGTGCCGTACATGTGAATCCAGTAAAGTGTACATCTGCTCAACTCTAGCTATAAGATGATCAAGTCTGTCCGGTCCTCGAGCTGGTGCAGAAGATGATGGTTGAGCTGAGGGCTGATCTGATGACTCTGGAGCAGTAGTAAAGCACTTTATCTCATCCTCTGTGTCACCTTTCTCCTGCTCAACACGTGGTCGTGGTATGGTATGCACACCGGTCTTGGAGCCTTTGATGTGGGCTGTGCTCCTAGTCAATGTCTGAGCACCAATGGGGTAGTCCCTCTGAACTACTGTGAGGCCACTGGGAAGTTTGAGCCTCTCCTTTGCAATAAAGCCCATAATGAGAGTGGGGAAGGGCATGATAGTCCTGGAGTTCTGCTTACGAATGCTCTTCTTCAATAAATGGATGATATGTCCACAAATGTCTATCTCTTTGTGGGTAAAGAGATCATACAGAAATCTTGTTCTTGGAGCTAACAGTGTAGTGAGGTTGGTGACCAGATACAAGTTGTGGATCATCACATATGCTAAAGCCCTCATCTCTAGTGAAAATGGTATTGTGTTCATGGATGATTTCTTCAGTGTGCCACCAAGTATTTTTATCATCTCATCAGTAGAACCCAATCTGTCTTCATACGCCACTGTAATTGGCTGTGAGGTAGGACGAACCTCCAAAAAGTCTTGGATGATCTCTCTTGTAATCACAAACTCTTTGTGCCTTACCCAGCACTCGATACGATCCCCTTCGATAGCAGCATTGAAGAAAAACTCATTGATTATCTCTGAATAAACAACCCCAACCGGGTTCAACAATTTGGTCCAAGTTCTATCTTTGAACACCTCAGGTATGAAAGTGCCCTCAAGTGATTCCAGTTGCACGACCCTTTCCATGATGATCGTCTTGTCCTTATAGCAGTCATTATACTTCATATCAGCTTCAACAGACTTGAAATGATCAGAATCAGTGCGTGCACGTTTGGAAGTTGATTTCTTTGTAGCTGCATGCTTGGTTGGAGCCATCTGTATAACAACAGAACAAAAAAATACACAAGGCATAAACAGAACATAAAACATTATCAGATGCATGGTAGTTCAAAATAGAATTGACTATCATACCATAGCAAACCATACTCAAAGCAGAGCAAACAAACACAAACAGCTAGCTAAAGGTGTTAAACCATGTAAGCAAACTCACAATTTATGAATGTAGTGAGTGTAACATTGTGTGCATAGGTTGTGCATGTGCTGGTGCATGTGTGTGCATCTTGAGGTGCATGAGGGGTGCCTGGAGGTGTGCATGGCATGGCATTGAGGCACAGAGTGGACAAAGTGTGTAAAAATACACAACCATTTACCAAAACCAAGAAAGCATGAACAAATAAGACCAAAAACAAACATTGGAACTCAGTAGAGTCCAATTCAACACAGGAATGTCATTCGGACATTCTGTCAAACACCTAACATGCAACAATACACAATAGTTATGGATAATGCATGAACATGGTGAAAACTTGCCTCAATACATGCTAAAATGACTCATGGGGCCAACACAGATGCACAAATAGCAAATGGGACATAGCCCAATTAAACATTTTTTAAAAATTTGAAAATGAAGAATCCCCAACCCAATTTCAAAAAATTCCCAAGTTTTGAAACCCTAACTCAAATAACTACATAATCTTAGAGAAAACATGAAGAAAATGTGTTAGAAAACATACCTTGAAGTTGAAAATGCAAAAATTAGGCTTAAGAATGATGGGGTTTTGAAGAAAAATGAATTTTGGTTGAAAGTGGTTCGAGAGAGGTTAAGCGAGGGAAATGAGAGTGTTTTGAAAAACTGTCACATCTGCAATATAAAACTGAGAACACGCATTTTTCGCGGGTTAGGCAGTAGCGACGAAGTCGCGAGACAGTCGTGAGAGAGACCTCTGAAGCTTAAAAGCTTTCGCGAGAAGCTTTAAGTTGCGAGACAATAGCAAGACAGTCGGGATAGCTTCTGTCTGATTTTGGAAAAATCCAGTTTTAGCCAAACAGCATTTCGCTAGAAGCTGTTGGTCGCGAAATAGTCGCGAGAGTCTCTGTGTGACATGATGAAAAAAATATTTCCCTTAAGCACTTTTCGCGGGAAGCTCTAAGTCGCGAGCTTCTCGCGAAACAACCTCTGAACCAGTTTTTGAAGAAAAACACACAAATGCATTTTGAACAAAAACTAAAGATACGAAAGTACAAAATCACTTTCAAAAACATATAAAACACTCAAAAATCTTTTTGGGTTTGATTAGCAAGTACTCGAGCATACACATCACATTTGAAAATGTACAATCACACAAATGAGATAAGCATTAATTGAATCAAAGTCTTGTGTGTTGTGGGTGAGTATCAAGTGTGAAATAGTCCTTAGACCAGAGTGAAGCTTCAATGATCAATTCAATCGAGTCATACACAACTGGTACTAAATCAAGTGGTCTATCTCAATTATAGAAATGAACATATATGACCTCCCACACATTGATTACAAAACTTAGAAGCTTTTCATTTGGCTTCTGAATAAATCATAACATTTGATCCATTTAGGATAATACATCTCTTTTTGAGATCGGTGCTTGATATTTTTGATATATCAACATATAGAATTAGCCTTTGGCCTTTTTGAGCACCATACATTTCAAAACAAAAGTCTCTTTCCCTTTTTCCTAGTCAAATACTAGTATGTGCGACAGGCTTTTGCAGCTCAATATCTCTTTTCATTTGGAGATTTACATTTGGTGAGCTCTTTTGCAAAACCAAAAAAAAATAAAGTGGGAAGAGATATAGGTACAAGTCTATGCAAGTATCAAGACCATCAAGAATATTGACCAATCATTCATGACAAGCTTGAAGATCTATTTACAACAATCACACATAGTTTTCAAGATTTCTTCCACATAGATAAATGTGCATACAAAACAAGCTAAGCTCGTAAATGCACTACGCCATTAGTACGAAGGTACTAGGCCAAACTCTCATGTGATATACACAATACAGGTGATCAAACATTTTGAAGATTTTTCAATTTTTATGGGTTTTTGAATTTTTTGAACACACTAAAAAACAGAACAAAAATAAAAACAAAGAAAACGCTTGTAAAAGAAACATGCTAAAGCCAGAAGCAAATGATACAAATCAAAACAAGCATGTAGAGATGCATGAGCAAATGTCCCTAAACATTGGAAGTATTAATGCATGGACATGTTAAAATGCTTATGCATGAGTACCCTTTTTCAGCCACACGGCACGTGCGTTTGGGGTGATATCCCTAAAGGATTAGGTACGAGAGTTAGGACTTTCAAACCGTATAGTAAAGCTCTCCAAGCAAGTGGTGAAGGCACCAATCATTTTCATCACGTCCATCATGCCGGAATCACCATTTCAACCTCTTGATTGCTCACCAGCCCAATTCCTTTTGTCATTTTTAGGGCTTTTTGACCTCTGAACACTTGCATTATTCAATGCCTTCAACTTATGGAAATTTGGTCTTATGTGTCCTTGAAGGCCACAAAAATGACAAAAATGTTGAATTCTTGGACCTCTTTGCAAGTTTGGAGGTGATTTCCCTTGAACTTTAGGCTTGATCACAGTTTGATTACGAGGCTTATTCAACACCCATTGGTCAGCTACATTCTTCTTCTTTTCATCCTCTACTTTCCTAGGTGTAGAGGCAGCCGCTCCTAGTTCTTTGGCTTGTACAAACTTCACCTCCTTGGTGATTTTGACAGCTGAACTACTTTCTCCAGTATATCCCAGTCCGGTTTTGTCGGAGAAAGGTTTTTGATGAGAGAGGACTTCATCAAGCTTCTTGGAGGAGACTCGCTCTACTTTTGTATTGGCTTGAACCACCTCAGGCTCAAGGAATTTTATCTTTGAGTAGGCTTCCGTTAGCTCTCCATTCAGCGTCTCTATTTCATATTTGGCCTCTTTATATCGTACTAGGAGACTTCTATAGTCCTCCTCTGCCTTCTTCATCTTTTTAACAGCTGCTTTGGCCACCCTTGTATATTTTCCTGGCTTCTCAAGTAGGGAATTATACTTTTCTTGAAGACCGGTTGAATCTTCATCTTCTTCAGCATCTGATTCTTCTACAATTCCCATGGATTCCTCATCACTATGCTCCCCAAGTTCTTGCACTAGCAAACTCAAGTCCTCCGAGGACTCAACATAAGCAGTAGTCATAAAGGCTGAGTAATTCCCTTTTCTATCACAGCTCTCTTTTTAATCGGAATTGGATGAATTTGAATCACTAAGAGTTATGGCATATGCCCTGCCCTTCCCTCTTAGATAGGTGGGACACTCCTTTTTGAGATATCCATGGTCATTGCATTCATAACACACAATGCCTTGAGGAGATTGGGTATCCTTCCCTTCTTTCTTCTTAAACTCTTTCCTATCACCTTTGGAGGATGAAAACTTCCCTCTGCTGAACGGTTTCCCACTGTTCTTCATTTTCAGAAATTTTTGAAAGTTCTTAGCAAGAAATGCTACCTCCTTCTCCACTCCATCTTCTTTGGAGGAATCATCCATTCTTTCGGTGATGGTTTTAAGAGCAAGAGATTTGCTTGACTTATGAGAAGGCAGTCTCAGCTCATACATTTGGAGAGATCCAATGAGCTGTTGTATTTTAATCTCATCCAAATCTTTGCTTTCCTCTATGGCTGTGACTTTCGCTCGAAAGCTCTCCGGTAAGGACCTCAAAAATTTTCTTACTACCTTAGCATCTTCAATCTTTTCACCAAGATTGAGCTTAGCAATTACAATTTCGTTAAGCTTCCTATAGAAGGAATCAAAGGACTCATCATCTCCCATCTTAAGCTCTTCAAATTTGGTGGTAAGCATCTAAAGTTTGTATCCTTCACTTTCTTTGTTCCTTCATAAGTGGTCTCCAATATCTCCCAAGCTTCCTTGGCTACTGTCATGTGAGAAATCCTGTGAAACTCTTCTGGAGAAACACCACAGAAAATAGCATTCAAGGCTTTACTGTGAGCGTTAGCTGCCACAAGAGTTGCCTTATCCCAAGTGGATTTAGCAGCCTCCGGTCTAGTCCAACCTACTTCTATAGCATCCCAAACAGTAACATCAATAGAACACAAGAATGCTCTCATTCGGACTTTCCAAAAAGCATAATTGTTACCATCAAAAAATGGTGGAACATTTAAGGATAGAGACCGGTCCATCTCAAACGGGGTCAAGGATCACACTCAGGTAGTTACACCACAGCGAGTGTACCCGCTCTGATACCAATTAAAAGCTCAAAAATGTGTTGAAAACACAAGAGCTGTTTAGACCCCCAATTAAAAGTTACGGCTCGATTGATTTTACACTAACTTAATACTAAGTGCGGAATAGTGTAAAGCGAGTGAATAAACAAACAAGCTACTCTAATCCATAATTAAAGCAACACAACAGTAAAAAGGAAAGTAATAGAGTAGGGAAGAAAGATGCAAACACAAGATAACACGCCGATGTGTTATCAAAGAGGAAACCGAAGAACTCGGCGAAAAACCTCTCCGCCGCCCTCCAAGCGGTAATCGATCCACTAGACAATCAGTTGGGATACATGGGTTAGCAAGAGACCCTCCAAGCCTAATCTACCCGATGTACCTAAGCCCTCCAAGCTCCTACTCCAACAAGGCTTCTCGGAACCGTGTCTTGTCTAGCTCTCCGGATCCCGCAACAAGCTCCATGTTGCATCTGCCATCCTTGGCTTCTTCCAATGCTTCCCAACAGCACCAAAACTTCACTTGACACTCTGAAATGGTGTGGTAAGTGTTTGGGCTATCAACCTCTCAATGGTATGGAAATGGAGAGGTAGGAGTTAAGGAAATTCCACAAGCAAATGTGTAGAGGATTGTGGGTATAACAATCTCTATCTCTCAAGGTGTTTGGCTAGGGTTTTCTCTCAGAAGCACTCCTCAACATTTGTGGGTAATGGGGTATATATAGTGTAAGCACAGAAAATGTGTATCAGACTGGACAGGATGGCAAAACAGAATGTCTCGTAGGTGTCTCGCGGGAAGGCCTTACCCGCGAGATACTCGCGAGACACAGCTGTCTCCATCTGGCCTAACTCTTCGCATTCCAGCATGTGCAAGGTACATGAGTTACTTCACGGGATGCTAAGTCGCGTGCTACCCACAAAAACTCTTCAGTCTTCAATTGCTTGAGTCTTCACACTCTATCTCTCTAACACACAACCCTTACAATGAAATCCCACAATAAATACAGGATACAAAAGATTGAATAAAATTACAATCAAATTTGGCACGGAATATAAGCCAACAAAAACACATAGTTGTAAATAACAACTTTACAATATTCAAGCCATGATTTAAATTATGTGAACCAATAAGTTTGGAAGCGATGAGGTTGTTTTTCTTGAGAAAATGGATAATTTGAATTAAGGAATTTGATATAGGCCATCTTTCAAATAAAATAGTCTTATTTCATCACGTTTATGGACTAGATGGTCCCACAAAGGAAGACGTAATCTTGATTCGCATAAAGTGTAGAAGATTATATATGATCAATATATGATATGTTGTTTTAACATAATACTAATAACATAATACCATCAAGACGTAATATGTTGTTTTAACATAATACTAATAACATTATCTCAACCTCTTTTCTTTTGAAGAACGAATCAATAGTTTTTAATTTGTCCATGAATCTAAACTTTTCAAGTTAAATTAAAAATTAATTTATGCTATCAAGATTATAAACAAAATCAGTTTAATTTGAAATAATGTTATTAGTATTATGTTAAAACAACATATCATATATGATCAATATAATGATATTAATGCCAAATTGTCCGCATTGTAACAACGTATTAGTAAAATTGTAAATCATTTCATATGATTATATAAAATTTCATCAAATATAGTATGATAGTAAGCTGTAATAATTTGTTGTCACATAAATTATACAAATATAATTTTTTCTAAAAGTAGAGAAACATAAAAAAACTAAAAATCAATTATCTTTTTCAAGTTTGTCTTGCCCAATGCGGCTTCTTAAATCTCAAATGTCTCAACTTTGAACTCAACAATCTTGTAAAATTGTATGGTATCTCATGCCCTTGGTGCACCACATGGCTACCATCTACACTATGCCTTCCTATATCAATCTAGTGATTTATAATAAGAAATTTTCAAATTTTCTTTTACTATTTGTAGACACCCATTTTTGCAACTATCATTCAACTTTATATGCATTCTATTGTATATCATCATCACATCACATCACAAGGGTAAAACTGTAAGTTTGATCATTTGCTTTCCAATTGCATTGCATGAAATAAATCTTAAAGTCATAACGATCAAAATGATAGTTCATTAGACTTAATCGGATCACTAGATTGAAATATATTAAATAAACAAGTTTTAACGATAGCTTGCACTTGCATTAATTACGTCCCGACCACATATGATTATGAACTCTTTTTGATTGTTATATTTGTAGTCCAAATTAAGTCTATTAAGGTGTCATAACACTATTGGTTATAGGCTTAACTTAAAACTTAATGTAAGGTTGCATGCACCTAATTGAATCCTAAAGATAAAACATTAATTAATTCCTAAATATTGGTTAATTTAAATGTTAATTGATCTAATTAAATTATTTTGGAGTTAATTGGCTAAGCTTGAGATTCAAGAAAGTTTGACAAATGGTGAAAATTTAAAAGGAAATCAAATCACAATTGAATTTGAAAGAATCAAACTGAAAAGGAAAAAAATAAGGGAGATTCTAGGACCAAGTGCCAATCGACACTTGGACCAAAATCACCAGATTTTCTTCATTTTTTGGTTCGACTTCGACAATTTCAATTTGCTCCTCACTTAGTTTGACCTTAATTCCTACTATTTTCATTTAGAATTCTAAATTATTCAGAGTCCCACCTCACCCAGAGACTCATTCCAAGCCTGTATAAATATCCCACTCTAGCATCAATTCAAACCACCCCAAATTTAAGATCTACACTTGAGATTTACTTCTCTCTTTGTCCCTATTCTCTAGAGTTAGTAGTAGGAAGGTTCCTTTGGTATTTTGGTCCACTTGGTCTCAGTTCACTAGAAGGGTTAGCTTGGTCCTCTTGGTCTCAAGCTATCAACTTCCTATTACAAATCCCACTTTAGATAAGTTTTTGTGCTTGGAATACTTGGGAGTGCGTATGCAAGTTAGGTTTTTAACCATTTCTAATAATTATGCCCTAGTTATTTTTCAATTCAAGTATGCTTTATATATCTTCACATTTAATTGAATGTTAGCATGCTAGATCTAGGTTGTCCTTAGCTTTTCATATTAAGCATGTTTCTAGTCTTTATCACATAACACACATATTCACCATGATTTGATTTCAATTCATGTTTGCATACCTAAACCAGGGTTTTCACCATGCCTATGAATGCTTGTTTCAATCTTTAATCACATGTTTGTATGATATTTGCCCCAGTCCCAAACCTTTTCAGATATTGGCATTACCCACGGGAATGGGTAGAGTCATGTTGGTGTCTGAAGAGGAAAAATTATGCATGACAAAGCTATCTGGACAAAGGTGGCACAGACAGACGTGGTATGTACGGACCGAACGGCCACGTAGCATCCAGCCCATTATTATGTGGTTTCCAAGGAACCTTAAATGGAAAATACTTGCGACACACGATTAGCCCTGGTTTGTAGAGTCCCAACATGAGTAGAATTCTAGAAGATACATACATTAATATGAATCTTCCCACAAGGAAATATCTTGTCCATCACGTTTAGGATTCTGCGAGAAGAGTCCTATAAGGAAAAGACTTCCGCGCCAAGGAAGCGAGCTCAACCCTCTACTACTATAAAAGCCCCAATACCCTCATAGACCAAGGTACGCATAATTTACCCTGTTAGGTTCTAAAGATTTAGGATTTTATGTATTTAGAACTCTAATGTGTAATGTTGGCAAACCATGATCAAAACAATGTGCTTAGTCTTGTTTAAGCTTGCTTAAAGTTGATAAAATATTGTAAAGTTGGAATCGAGGGACTGTAGATGCATTGGGGCATTTCGATCTGGCTCGATCGATCGATCGAATCACGGACCAGATGCGTTTTCTGCAATTTTTCCAACTCAGCCCTAACTCATTAAACGTTTTGGGTTTTCTGTTTTTACCCTAGGTATATAAAGAAAAACCCTAGCCACGTTTTGAGTGTTGCTCCAGTTGTATTGTTGCTCATACATTGCTGTTTTGTGTAAATCTCTTGTGAGATCTAGAGGAGCTTTCCTTTACACAAAGCTTAGGGTTTTCGAGATAGAGATTACTTCAACATCTTGATGATCAACTCGGTTGCTACCATTGAAGCTTAAAGATTATCAAGCGTGGGTGCTTGTAGCTGATTGAAGAATCCAAGAAAGAAGGAGTCCGTGGATTCGGAGCTTGCACGTGGTCGTGTCAGTAAGTTCTACTGGTGGGTAGCATTAGGAAGTCGAGCGGGGAGCTTGTAGTCCTTTTGAATGAACTTCGATTATTTCATAGTGGATTCAGGTTTGCCTTGAGGATCGGTGGGTCAAATCCTCCCCAGGTTTTTACCGTGTGGTTTCCTGGGTGATCATATCATCGTGTTATTTATTATTCCACTGCTTTATACTTTTGATAAGATTATTTGATTGCTTTAACCTAGAATTGCATAATTTGACTAAGTAACAACTTGGCTAATTAATCTAGGCTAACCAATCTGGTTGTTTTTAATGGGTCTAAAACTGTTAAAGTGGTATAAGAGCAAGTAGCTCTCTTGTTAGAGATTTTTTATCTCTGAGCTGATCCTTGACCCCTGTTGTCATAAATTCTTGGAAAATCTTTTTGCTTATTTGTCAACTTGTCTACTTGTTGTCTTTGCCTTTTGTTGTTTTTGTTAAATCTTTCCTTAAGTATCTTGGCATAATCACATGTTATAAGAATTATGTATGTTATACTGCTTTAACCGCCTTAAAGGCACGTGACTCTTGTCTTTGGTATTTGGATAGTGGTTGTTCCAGGCACATGACAGGAAATAAAGGTTTATTCAAAACACTCTTTGAAGGAAAGATTGGGACAGTCACTTTTGGAGATGGAAGTAAATCTGTGATCAGAGGCATTGGTACTGTGGACATTCCAGGATTGCCAGTGTTTGAAGATGTTTGGTATGTTGATGGATTGAAGGCCAATTTACTCATCATAAGTCAGATTTGCGACAATGGATTAAATGTTCTTTTCACCAAGTATGAATGTGAGATACTTGATGGAGGAGGTGACTGTATGTGTGTTGGTGTAAGGACAGCTGACAACTGTTATGGCATAACACCAAGTGTAAACAACAAGTGCTTTAGTGCAAAGATTGATCAAGTTGATTTGTGGCATCAACGGTTGGGACATGCCAGTCATAAGCAGTTGGAGAAGATTTCCAAGTGTGAGGCAGTTATCGGTTTACCTAAGTTTGAGAAGATAGGTAAGTGCATTTGTGGACCATGTCAGATAGGTAAACAAGTAAAATCCAAGCATCCGTCTGTGACTAGTGTTCAAACTTCAAGACCTTTAGAGTTATTACACATTGATCTCATGGGTCCTGCTAGAGTTCAAAGTTTAGGTGGAAAGAAGTATATTCTAGTTGTTGTGGATGACTTTACTAGATATACTTGGGTTATGCTTTTGAAGGATAAAGCTGAGGCTCCTGAGAAGATGATACATTTGTGCAAGAAATTGCAGGTTGAGAAAGATACTGTGATAGCCAGAATCAAAAGTGATCATGGAAGAGAATTTGAGAATACCAAGCTGGCTACCTTCTGCAATGATCAAGGCACTCACCAAGAGTTCTCATCACCCAAGACACCTCAACAAAATGGGATTGTGGAAAGGAAAAATAGGGTTGTTCAGGAGATGACACGAGTCATGCTACACAACAAAAAGTTGCCAAAGTCCTTCTGGGGAGAAGCAGTCAACACTGCTTGCCATACACTAAACCGGGTGTATTTTAGACCTGACTCCAAGAAAACTCCCTATGAACTCTGGAGAGGGAAGAAACCTGTTGTCGAATATTTCAGGATATTTGGCAGTGACTGTTACATTCTACGTGATAGAGAGAACCTATAAAAGTTTGATGCAAAGAGTGACAAAGGATACTTTCTAGGATACTCTTCCACCAGTAGAGCTTATAGAGTGTACAATCTAAGAACTAAAACAGTCATGGAATCTTCAAATGTTGTGATAAATGATGAAGTGTGTTCAGAAGCATCTTCAGAAAGCACTGTTCCTGCTCAAGATAAGTCTTTAGAAGTTGATGATTCTCTTCCTACTGAGTATGTTGTGAAACACAGTAAGGAAGAGCTGTTGGTGTTGAATGATACAGTCTCAGTACCATCGAGTTCAGAACCATCCACTCTGGTTCATGATACTCGACAGGTACAAAATGAGCTCAGTCCTCCATCTGAACAGAAAGGTACCACAACATCTCTTGTTAAACGTCCATCCTCTAGAGTGAGATTGAATCATCCTTCCACAAATATATTGGGTAGTCTAAATGATAACATAAGATTGAGATCAAAAGCCTTGAATGTGATCATTCACTCATGTTATTTGTCCCAATTTGAACCGAAGAAGGTAGATGAAGCACTTCAAGATGCTGATTGGGTAAATTCCATGCATGAAGAACTTCATCAATTCGTTCGGAATGATGTGTGGGAATTAGTTCCTAGGCCGGAAAGTGTAAATGTGATTGGAACTAAATGGATCTTTAAGAACAAGTCAGATGAACATGGTACTGTGATCAGAAACAAATCAAGACTTGTTGCACAAGGGTACACACAGGTGGAAGGAATTGACTTTGATGAGACCTTTGCACCAGTTGCAAGGTTGGAACCCATTCGGATACTGTTGGCAATAGCAAGTCATCTAAATTTCAAGTTGTATCAAATGGATGTCAAAAGTGCTTTCTTAAATGGGATGTTACAAGAAGAGGTGTATGTTGAGCAACCTAAGGGATTTGTGGATCCTCACAGACTGGATGATGTCTACAAGTTGAAGAGAGCCCTCTATGGTTTGAAGCAAGCTCCTAGGGCTTGGTATGATAGATTGACTCCATACCTCACTGAGCATGGATTCAAAAGGGGATCTGCAGATACAACTCTCTTCATAAGAAAGGATAAGACTAGTTTTGTTGTAGCTCAAATTTATGTTGATGACATTGTTTTTGGTGCTACTAATGATTCTCTTGCTCATTCTTTTGCAGATGAAATGAAGGCGATGTTTGAAATGAGCATGGTTGGTGAACTGACTTACTTTTTGGGATTGCAGGTAAAGCAAACAGAGTCTGGAATCTACATCAATCAAGCTAAATATGCAAGGAATTTAGTCAAAAGATTTGGACTGGACAAAGCTACTCATGCTAGAACACCAATGGCTGCAAATGCAAAATTAACAATAGATCCATCAGGTGAGTCTGTTGACATTACTTTGTACAGAAGCATGATTAGATGTCTTTTGTATTTAACTGCTAGTCGGTCTGATATCTCTTTTAGTGTTGGTGTTTGCTCTAGATTTCAGTCTAATCCTAAGGTTTCTCATTTAAATGTCGTTAAGAGAATTATTAAATATGTGAGTGGAACCTGTGATTATGGATTGTTTTATAGCAAAGAGTCAAATTTGTCTCTTGCTGGTTTTTCTGATTCCGATTGGGTTGGGAATCCTGATGATAGAAAAAGCACCACTGGGGGGTGTTTTTATGTTGGAGCCAATCTTGTGGCTTGGATGAGTAAGAAACAAAATTATGTTTCTTTATCCACTGCTGAGGCAGAATATATTGCTGCTGGGAGTTGCTGTTCTCAACTCCTTTGGATGAAAAAGCTTTTGAGTGATTATGGGATTCCTCAAGACACCATGGTTGTCTATTGTGATAATTCTAGTGCTATAGATATATCTAAAAATCCTATTCAGCACTCTAAGACCAAACACATTGAACTTAGATATCACTTCATTAGGGATTTGGTTGAAAAGAAAATTGTTGTTCTTGAGTATATCCCTACTGATCGTCAAAACGCTGACATCTTTACCAAACCTCTTGATGGAAGTAAGTTTGAGACACTTCGTCAAGTGATTGGTGTTCTTCGGTGTCCCTAAGTTGTTTTTGGCTTTCTTGGTCCTTGTGCTTCATTGCTCTATCTTCTGTGACCATTGTTCTTTGGTATTTGTGTTTTTTTTTGTTTTTTTCTAGGATTTGCATTGCATTACATTCATGCATTTTATTCTAGGATTTATTTGTTTTCTCTTTTGATAAAAAAAAAAGAAAAAAAAAAAAAAAAAGGAGAAAGCAAAAATATGTTTGACATTATGTTTCTTGGTTTTTGAAAACAAGGATGGTCAATTTATTTACACATAACATGTCTTATGTACCTTGTTTAGCTTTGATGAGCTTATTTATTGCACTTGACTAGTTGAAACTGTGTAGTGCATGTTGTGTGGGAAAGATGTTTATGGTGTTTATCACTTTGTCTTAATCTTGAAGTCACATGTTATTTGACTGTCGGACTTGATCTTTTTGAGAAAGGCATAAATAACCATCTCACCACTGGTCACTAGCCAATCATGAACACCTTAGTGCATATCATAAGATTTTGTGCTCGAGAAAGTGTAGCACATGCACAAAAAGAACATAAGGTGTAGCCTCTGTTAAATGCTTAATGCTTAAAATTGGTGTGTACTATTAGGCTTGATGCCAATTCACATAATTAAAACTGGTGTGTACTATTAGGCTTGATGCCAAATTTCACCTAATAATGGGGCAAAATTCAAGAAACTTACATGATTGCAAGCTTCTGTTCTAGGAGATGTGGGAGTTATAGGATGTAACTCTTTAGGTGATAGTCTCTTTTAAATTCTATGTGATGAATTTTGTAGACTTTGTGATTGATTGCTATTCACATATCACCTCACATGTATCTCAAGTTTTTGCTAGTTGCACACACTACACAAGTTACTCTTTGCTAAACTTTGTACATGTTATTGTGTGTGTTTTTGGTCTGACCAACCGAGTTTGAAAATACTTTGAGAATTATGCAAAACATTTTTTTTGCTTAGGAATTTAAAGGAAGAATGGCTGAAATTTTCTTTGAAGAAACTGGGATTAAAACTTGGGTTTTTGAAAAAGCATTCCATCTCATACTCATGCATTTTGTTTCAATAGTTTAATGCTTTGAGGAGTTATTTTCAAAATATGGTTTGTGTTTTCAAAACTGTGTTTTTTCTAAAAAAAATTTGTGAGCCTCTGCCCATTTCGATCGATCCATTCTGATTTTCGATCAATCGAAAAAGTGCTTTAATTTGTTTAAAAATGACTGTTTGTTTCGATCGATCGACTGTGATTTTCGATCAATCGAGAGTCGCGAATCAGGTGTTAAAACATTGTTCTTTGACTGATTCCAAACACTTTTTCAAAAGTTTTTTAAAACTTTCTTTCTCTCTCCGACGAGGCAAGGCTCCACAGTCAAATTTTTGTCGTTTTCCTCCGAAATTTTTGCAAAATTTCTCTTTCCTCAAGCTGGTAAGTTTGTTTTGTCCTTCCTTTTTGAGTTTATTTACATATTTCATGCATTTTTGCTCAAAATTTCGGAACTTTTTCTATTTGGGATTTGTGTTGATTCAAACCTAATTTTGTGAAATTGATCAATGGGTTTTTGTGGGGACATGTTGTGAACATGATCTTGATAGTTTAATTTGATCAATTTTGGGTTTTGTGAAAATTTTCAAATTCTAGGGTTTCTAATTGATCCGAATTGGAGATTTTGTTCAATTAAGGTTTAATTGATGAAATTGGCTTGTTGTATTGATGAAATTGGTTATTCTAATCTGTTTTCAACCTTGTGTAATGATCAATTCATCAATTTGTTGCAAAATTTTTCAAGTGGTTTTCAAATTTTTAGGGTTTTTGTTAGAAACTCTATGTTCGAGCCAATTTTGTGTAATTGAACTTAATTTGAACTATGTTTACTGCATTAGTTCATCACAACATTGTTATTGTTCATGCATCATATAGATTTTTGTTCTATATTTTTTATTGTGCTAACTTGCAGGCTGCCCTTGGTTTTGTTTTCTTGTTCTTTTGGTTTTCAATTTGTGTCTCTGTCCTTTCTTTAGCACTATGCCTAGGAAGACTAGAACCCGTAGGAATGTTTCCTCACCTTCTCCACCCCCTCCCTCCTTTGACCGTGAGAAGTTTCCGAGTGAGAAAAACCAAGAGATTTATGAGAAGCTAAACCATAGGAGAAAGATTTGGGATGAGCGTTCTGTTCTCTTAGATGAACTTGATCCTGCCATTAGGGCAAACTTTGAGCGTAGGGGCTGGTTACCCTTGGTGGATATTTCTGATCCTCCTCCACCTTCTGCCTTGATTAGAGAGTTCTTTTCGAACATCTTTATCCGCATATATGATTCCAACACTTTAGTAAAGAGTTGGATACGAGGCGTAGAGTACACCATTACTCCCAAGGTAGTGGCTGATGCTCTAGGGGTACCTTTGGTCCAAAATCCTGTCTATCCTTATGATGAGTCTCCCGAGTTGAGTGATGTCTTGTCTTACATCACTGGGACTTCTATCCAGTGGGGTTCTGATCCTAGGATCACCTCTGCTGAGCTTTCTGGGTTGCACTATCTTTTCTTTCAGATAGCTTGTCATTCTATCTGGCCTATATCTCATGTTCACACCATTCCTCTCGAGAGGTGTGTATTTTTGTATGCTCTTGTTACTGATGCTCCTATTAGTTTTCCCCATCTTTTTCTTCGTTCCTTGAATGATGTTTATAGGAGTTCATCTTCTGCTCATGCTCTTGTACATCCTATTTTCATTCATAGGATTCTCCTTTATCTTGATCTTGGTGGCTTCCCTTCCTCTGAGCCTGTTCATGTGATTGCTCCTATAGGTGCGTCTTTTCTTAGACAAAGGGCTGCTCATCTTCGAGCTAGCTCTAAACACCCTAGGTCTGAGCCTTCTGGGTCTGCACCTCCTCCCTCTTCTTCTACAGGTCCTGCTGGTAAGGATGTTCTTGATCCTGCTGGTGATGCTGCTGCTGCTAATGTTCCTCCACCTCCTTCGACCGACTTTGATGTTCGTCGTACCTTAGAGACTGTCATGACCATTCAGGCGTCTCATGGTCAGATTTTGGTGGACTTGCTGGATGAGATTCGTGCTCTGCGAGCCGACTTTGCGCATTTTCATTCACCCTCACCACCTCCCTTTTGATGATGACTTATGATTGCCCTTTGGCATTCCGTCACAAAAAGGGGGAGTAGAGTTTTGACTTGTAGAGGGGTTTTTGTAGTTAGGGGGAGATCTTTTTTTGTTTTTTTTGAGGAGCTTGTGGAGTTTTATAGATTGTATCTAGGTGCTTCACTTTGTATATCATTTTTGGGTTATTCATGTTAGGGGGAGTAACTTTGATTGATATATTGATATACATGATTTATTTTTTATTCTTGTTGCTTTGTGATTCACTGCTTATTGATTTATATTCATGAGTTGTTCATTGATATATGTCTTTATTTTGTGTTGTGTGAATTTTACAAGAATGTTATACCTGTTTATATACTATTTTCTGTCACACATGCGTTTATGCGTTTGTTGAGTATTTCAGGAATATACAGGTTGATTCAATTGAGCTGCTGTCTACACTTGCAACTGATGGATAGTAGTTAGGATTGAATTTTAGTCTTTATGAGCATTTTTTTGTAAAGGGCTTTTTAATTGTAAACTTTGAGCTTATTGTTTGTGTTTTGTCATGGATTGCCAAAGGGGGAGTTTGTTAGGTTCTAAAGATTTAGGATTTTATGTATTTAGAACTCTAATGTGTAATGTTGGCAAACCATGATCAAAACAATGTGCTTAGTCTTGTTTAAGCTTGCTCAAAGTTGATAAAATATTGTAAAGTTGGAATCGAGGGACTGTAGATGCATTGGGGCATTTCGGTCTGGCTCGATCGATCGAAGGAAAGGCTTGATCGATCGAATCACGGACCAGATGCGTTTTCTGCAGTTTTTCCAACTCGGCCCTAACTCATTAAACGTTTTGGGTTTGCTATTTTTACCCTAGGTATATAAAGAAAAACCCTAGCCACGTTTTGAGTGTTGCTCCAGTTGTATTGTTGCTCATACATTGCTGTTTTGTGTAAATCTCTTGTGAGATCTAGAGGAGCTTTCCTTTAAACAAAGCTTAGGGTTTTCGAGATAGAGATTACTTCAACATCTTGATGATCAACTCGGTTGCTACCATTGAAACTTAAAGATTATCAAGCGTGGGTGCTTGTAGCTGATTGAAGAATCCAAGAAAGAAGGAGTTCGTGGATTCGGAGCTTGCACGTGGTCGTGTCAGTAAGTTCTACTGGTCGGTAGCATTAGGAAGTCGAGCGGGGAGCTTGTAGTCCTTTTGTATGAACTTCGATTCTTTCATAGTGGATTCAGGTTTGCCTTGAGGATCGGTGGGTTAAATCCTCCCCAGGTTTTTACCGTGTGGTTTCCTGGGTGATCATATCATCGTGTTATTTATTATTCCGTTGCTTTATACTTTTGATATGATTATTTGATTGCTTTAACCTAGAATTGCATAATTTGACTAAGTAACAACTTGGCTAATTAATCTAGGCTAACCAATCTGGTTGTTTTTAAGGGGTCTAAAATTGTTCATACCCTCTCTAGCACTCTGGAGTTGTGAGAATATTTCTGACTTAACCTTCGGAGGGTATTTGGCCGGCACCACACCGGAGCTCTCTGTTAGGTTTTCTTCTTTGTATTGTGCAGGTTCACGTTCGAGCGCGTAGGTATCGTGTGGTTCACCGGTGAATTTCTCGGCATCATCAGTTGGAGCCGTCTGTGGGAAACAACAATTGAGATTCGTAAGCCATATTGTCGTTTCCCGGACAAAAGGGTTGCATGGTACTCACTCACTCAATGGCAACCACTAACGACGTTCAAGGAGAGGAACCACCCACGACTGCCCTCGAGAGACAAGTTCAAACTCTCACTGCTGCCGTGGAATGCCTCACCAAACAGAACCACGACTTGGAAAAACAGCTGCGCCAGAAGAATGCAGCACCGAATGACCAACAAGAAGATCAAGAAGGGACCAGCGCTGAAAGAAAAAACCTAGAGAGACTTGAGGGCAGCCACGCCCCAAGCAGACCGGAGAGGCAGAATTTAAGCATGCCATCCCTCATGGATGCAACTCCGCCACATATTGTCGCAGAGATGCAGGCGATGAAGGAGCAAATGGAGGTTATGATGAATGCGCTCAAGGGGCGAGTTTCTAGTGATCTTAACGATTTGGTCAACCGCACCGACTCGCCTTTCACTACAGCCGTGAACTCCTTCCCCCTACCCCATAAATTTCGCATGCCGCACATAGATAGTTACGACGGAGTAAAGAATCCTCTGGACCATCTAGAAACCTTCAAAACCCTAATGCACCTTCAAGGGGTAGCATACGAGATCATGTGTAGGGCCTTCCCTATAACGCTCAAGGGCCCCGCACGAATATGGTTCAGCTGACTGACGCCGAACTCCATCAACACTTTCAAGGAGCTAAGCACTCAGTTCACCACGCACTTCATTGGAGGGCACAGGTATAAGAAGTCCACGGCGTACTTGATGAGTATCAGTCAACGAGAGGACGAGACGCTGAGATCCTACATAACGCGCTTCAATAAGGAAGCGCTCTTGATCGATGAAGCCGATAACAAAATACTGGTAGCAGATTTCACGAACGGGCTGCGGAAGGGTAAGTTCTTGTTCTCTTTATACAAGAACAACCCAAAGACCATGTCAGAAGTAATCTACAGGGCAACCAAATACATGAATGCCGACGATGCATTGCTGGCTCGGGAGGAAAAGCCTAGAAAAAGGGAGCGACAGGAAGATGCCCGACAAGACCGAGATCAAAAGGATGACAAACGCTCCAAGCCCCCTGTAGGGAAATTCACGAATTTCACCCCGTTGACTGCCCCAATAGACCTGGTACTAATGCAGATCAAGGACGAAGGATCCCTGACCTTTCCTGAAAAGTTAAAGGGAGATCCCAATAAGCGATATAGGGACAAGTATTGCCGTTTCCACCGTGATCACGGACATGATACGACTGACTGCTATGACTTAAAACAGCAAATCGAAGCCCTTATTAGACAGGGAAAACTGCAGAAGTTCGTCAGTAAGGAAAGGACGGATCAGCAACATCAAGAGCAGCCACCTCGACAAGAAAATGAGCGCCCCAGACCACCTATAGGGGATATAAGAATGATCGTAGGGGGCACGGCAACTATGAGGTCGTCCAAGAAGGCCAGAAAGGCATACCTCAGGATGGTTCATAACGTCTAGTTAACGGGCTCCGTACCAAAGATAGCACGGATAGAGAGCCCGATCGTAGGATTCTCAGAAGAGGATGCCCGACGTCTTCACCACCCTCATGATGACGCACTTGTCATCACCTTATGAGTGGGGGACTTCAACATGCACCGGGTGCTGATCGATAATGGTAGCTCAGCAGACATCCTATACTACCCGGCGTTCCAGCAAATGAGGATTGATAGAAAACAGTTAATACCGACAAATGCTCCGCTGGTTGGTTTTGGAGGTATGAGGGTATTCCCATTGGGCACGATCACGCTTTCGGTAACATTAGGTGATTATCCTCAGTAAATCACTAAGGATGTGACTTTCCTTGTGGTCGACTGCTCATCCGCTTATAATGCTATCATCGGACGACCCACCCTTAATTCATGGAAGGCGGTAACGTCAACATACCACCTAATGATCAAATTTCCTACGGAGTACGGGGTTGGAGAGCTACGAGGAAATCAGGTGGCCGCGCGCAAGTGCTACATTGCCATGATGGAGATGGAAGATCACCAGCAGACCATGTGCATAGAAGAGCAATGGACCATGGCCAAGGAAGGGAACCTACCACCTCGAAACGTTGGACGGGCAAAATATGCAGCACCCATGGAACATGGAGCACCTACGGAAATACTACCAATAGAGATAATATGAAGAACAACGGCGCTCCCTAATTTCCCAGTTTATTTAGTTTTTTAGTTTCACTTAGTCAATCTTTTGCTACAATATGTTTTTAAGCCCAAGGGGGCAAGTACTTTTCTACAAATGCATGATTTTTTAATTAATAAGAGGAATATTTAGACACAACTATGTTTTCCTACCTGCATTCCTACAAAGTCCACAAGATGGACGGATCACCTCAAGAGGGTAAACACTCCCACAAAGTGGACAGATATAAATTACAGTCCACAAAGTGGACGGATCATCCCAAGAGGATGAAAATTACAAGTCCACGACCCTAAGTGGACGACCAACAAGGTGACAAGGTAACACTTTGTCACCTCAACAAGTCCACAACCCCAAGTGGACGACCAACAAGGTGACGAGGTAACACTTAGTCACCTCAACAGGTCCACGACCCCAAGTGGACGACCAACAAGGTGACGAGGTAACACACAGTCACCTCAACAAGTTCACGACCCCAAGTGGACGACCATCAAGGTGACGAGGTAACACTTAGTCACCTCAACAAGTTCACGACCCCAAGTGGACGACCATCAAGGTGACGAGGTAACACTTAGTTGCCTCAACAAGTCCACGACCCCAAGTGAACGACCAACAAGGTGACAAGGTAACACTTAGTCACCTCAACAAGTCCGCGACCAAAAAATGACAACCCAAAAAGTGGACGGGCAAAAAAATAAAATAAAATGGACGGATGCATGTCCATTAACAAAAAAAAAATGGACGGATGCATGTTCATGCATGTCCATGAAGAAAGTGGATGGACATCCACAAAAAAAAAAAAAAAAAAAAAAAAAAAAGACGGGTGCATGGAGGGATGCACGTCCATGAAAAGAAATGGACGGACACCCAAAGAAAAAAAAAAAAAGGGTGACAGGTGCATGGAGGGATGCACGTCCATGAAAAGAAATGGATGAACACCCCCCCCCCAAAAAAAAGGGACAGATGCATGTCCATTAACAAAAAGAAAAAGGTGACGGATGAACGTACACCAAAAAAAAAAAAAAAAGTGGGGACAGATGCATGTTAATGGACGGATGCATGTCCATTAACAAAAAGAAAAAGGTGACGGATGCACATACAGCCAAAAAAAAAAAGAAAAAAAAAGAAAAAAAAGAAAAAGAAAAAAAAGAGAGAGATGGATGCATGTCCATGAGGATTGAAAGTTTCATCACGCGTCCCGAGGGCAGTGTGTCAATGGCCTACCATGCAGAAGGATGCTCAATCCTACGTATAAGAATAAGACAAATGCCAACGCTTCAGCAAGACCTCAAGGCTAAACACTACAAACTGAAGCCGACAGACACCTACTCGTCATCCCCATTGGATGGATCGACAACCAAGGATACCGATGATCAAGGATGCCAACGGCACCTGATTCTCATACAAAATTTAAGTCCTACTACCTACGGGTGGAAGGACGGACCAAGTCACTCACAAGTGCCTTGGTACAAAATTCAAGTCCTACTACCTACGCGTGGAAGGACGGACCAAGTCACTAACAAGTGCCTTGGTACAAAATATAAGTCTTCCTACCTATGGGTGGAAGGACGAACCAAGTCACTCACAAGTGCCTTGGTACAAAATTCAAGTCTTCCTACCTACGGGTGGAAGGACGGACCAAGTCACTCACAAGTGCCTTGGTACAAAATTTAAGTCCTACTACCTACGGGTGGAAGGACGAACCAAGTCACTCACAAGTGCCTTGGTACAAAATTCAAATCTTCCTACCTACGGGTGGAAGGACGAACCAAGTCACTCACAAGTGCCTTGGTACAAAATTCAAGTCTTCCTACCTACGGGTGGAAGGACGAACCAAGTCACTCACGAGTGTCTTGGTACAACATTTAAGTCCCACTACCTACGGGTGGAAGGACGGACCAAGTCACTCACAAGTGCCTTGGTACAAAATTCAAGTCTTCCTACCTACGGGTGGAAGGACGGACCAAGTCACTCACGAGTGTCTTGGTACAACATTTAAGTCCTACTACCTACGGGTGGAAGGACGGACCAAGTCACTCACAATTGCCTTGGTACAAAATTTAAGTCCTACTACCTACGGGTGGAAGGACGGACCAAGTCACTCACAAGTGCCTTGGTACAAAATTTAAGTCCTACTACCTACGCGTGGAAGGACAGACCAAGTCACTCACAAGTTCCTTGGTACAAAATTTAAGTCCTACTACCTACGGGTGGAAGGACTGACCAAGTCACTCACAAGTGCCTTGGCACAAAATTCAAATCTTCCTACCTACGGGTGGAAGGACGAACCAAATCACTCACAAGTGCCTTCGTACAAAATTCAAGTCTTCCTACCTATGGGTGGAAGGACGGACCAAGTCACTCACGAGTGTCTTGGTACAACATTTAAGTCCCACTACCTACGGGTGGAAGGACGGACCAAGTCACTCACAAGTGCCTTGGTACAAAATTCAAGTCGTCCTACCTACGGGTGGAAGGACGGACCAAGTCACTCACGAGTGTCTTGGTACAACATTTAAGTCCCACTACCTATGGGTGGAAGGACGGACCAAGTCACTCACAAGTGCTTTGGTACAAAATTTAAGTCCTACTACCTACGGGTGGAAGGACGGACCAAGTCACTCACAAGTGCCTTGGTACAAAATTCAAGTCTTATTACCTACGGGTGGAAGGACGGACCAAGTCACTCACAAGTGCCTTGGTATAAATTTTAAGTCCCACTACCTACGGCTGGAAGGACGGACCAAGTCACTCACAAGTGCTTTGGTACAAAATTTAAGTCCTACTACCTACGGGTGGAAGGACGGACCAAGTCACTCACAAGTGCCTTGGTACAAAATTCAAGTCTTACTACCTACGGGTGGAAGGACGGACCAAGTCACTCACGAGTGTCTTGGTACAACATTTAAGTCCCACTACCTACGGGTGGAAGGACGGACCAAGTCACTCACAAGTGCCTTGGTACAAAATTCAAGTCTTACTACCTACGGGTGGAAGGATGGACCAAGTCACTCACAAATGCCTTGGTTTAAATTTTAAGTCTCACTACCTACGGGTGGAAGGACGGACCAAGTCACTCACAAGTGCTTTAGTACAAAATTTAAGTCCTACTACCTACGGGTGGAAGGACGGACCAAGTCACTCACAAGTGCCTTGGTACAAAATTCAAGTCTTACTACCTACGGGTGGAAGGACGGACCAAGTCACTCACAAGTGCCTTGGTATAAATTTTAAGTCCTACTTCCTACAGGTGGAAGGACGAACCAAGTCACCCGCGAATGCCTTGGTGAAAATTCTAAGTCTTCTTACCTACGGGAGGACAGACGAACCATGTCCCCAAAAAGTGCCTTGGTCAAAATTTAGGTCACTTGCGCTATAAATAATTTCAAGCCAGCCTGTCAAAGACTGACAAGTCTCTCAGGATCCAAAACAAACCGTCACCCCACGGGTCCTTTCACTCTGAGATCACGAACCCATAGGGTGAAGGGGGCAACTGAAGAGGAAAAATTATGCATGGCAAAGCTATCTGGACAGAGGTGGCGCGGACAGACGTGGTATGTACGGACCGAACGACCACGTAGCATCCAGCCCATTATTATGTGGTCTCCAAGGAACCTTAAATGGAAAATACTTGCGACACACGATTAGCCCTAGTTTGTAGAGTCCCAACATGAGTAGAATTCTAGAAGATACATACATTAATATGAATCTTCCCACAAGGAAATATCTTGTCCATCACGTTTAGGATTCTGCGAGAAAAGTCCTATAAGGAAAAGACTTCCGCGCCAAGGAAGAGAGCTCAACCCTCTACTACTATAAAAGCCCCAATACCCTCATAGACCAAGGTACGCATAATTTACCCTCTCTAGCACTTTAGAGTTGTGAGAATATTTCTGACTTAACCTTCAGAGGGTATTTGGTCGGCACCACACCGGTGCTCTCTATTAGGTTTTCTTCTTTGTATTGTGCAGGTTCACGTTCGAGCGCGTAGGTATCGTGTGGTTCACTGGTGAATTTCTCGTCATCATCAGTGTCTTTCTTAAGTGAAGGTTCTACTGATTTTATTATCCCTCCTAGATTAAGGGTTTTACATTGAGTTGTCACTTATTTAATTGGAAAAATAAGAAAACCAAAATTAAAAAGATACATCTTTATTGATGAACTAAAATTGAAAACGTACATCTCTTAAAAATAACTAGAAAATTACATTGTTTTGGCCCTAGATACAATTTAAGAAAAGTACATGACTTTGTTACAATCAAGAAATTGAAAATTACAAGGAAAAACATAATTTACTAACCTTGATCTAAGTTCGGATGCTAGTTTACAAGATGGGAAAGTGTTAGGCACCCATCTTGCCTGGTGAAACTAGTCTTCTAAACTTGGTGGCCAATTACATATCATAGCATTGAAACAATTTATATAATAAAATAACATGTAATTAAAGACTGAAACAAACATTCAAGAGCATGATGAAAACCCTATTCTAGGCATACAAACATGGATTGAAAGAAAAGAAAAGTGAATATGTGTGTGCTATGTGATTAACTCAAATCTAAGAGCATGTGAACATGTTTTTAAATTGAAAACCTAGAAACATGTAAAAGTTAAGAACAACCTAAAGTAACAAGAACATGTGAAGAACTTATAATAAAACATGCTTGAACCTAAACACTAGGGCATAATTAAAGGTGAAAGGTTTAGAAACCTTAACTGCATGCACTAGCACTCCCAAGCACTCCAAGCAAAAAAAGCTTCTCTAAAGTGGGGTGCATTAATAAGAAGTTGATATATTGAGACCAAGAGGACCAAGCTACCCCTTCTTGTGAGTCAAGACCAAAAGGTACGAAAAACCAAAGGACCTTCCTACTATTAACTCTAGAGAATAGGGACAACGAGAGAAGTGAAGGAATTTTAGGTTTTTATTTGAAATTTTGGGTGCTTGAAATGTTGGGGGAATATATACTAAATACTAGGGATCAATGATGAGTCTCTAAGCAATGTGGGATTCAAGGAAATTCATATTTTCTTAGAAAAAATGTGGGGTGCAAGGTCAAACTAAGAAGGGAGCAAGTCAGAGCAAAAAAAAAAAAGGAAATATTTCTAGGGATTCTAGTCCAAGTGTTGAACGACACTTGCTTCAAACCATTCCAAAATCCTTTCCTTTTCGGTTTGTTTCGTTTTGTTTCAGTTGCGATCTGATTTTCTTACAAATTTTGTTCTTTTTTCATACTTCTTTGGTCCTCAAGCTCAACAAATCAATTCCAAATATATTAAATTATTTATTTATTTACTTAATTAATCATTTTTTTTTTTTACCAATTTTGCTTGGAATCAATTAATGCTTTGTCTTCGAATTGAATTGGGTGCATGCAACCATAACACAAACTATATCTTCAACCAATAGTGTTATGATACATCATTCAATTTAAATTGGACTAAATATAGAACAATTAGAATTAAGAATTCATAATCATGTATGGTCGGGAACTAATTCATACAAGTGTATGTTACCGTTAAAACTTGTTTCTTGATATCTTCAATCTAATGGTCCAACTAAGGCTCATGAACTGTCATTTTGATCGTTATGACTTCAATATTTATATCATGCAATCCACTTGAAAATCAAATGTTCAAAATTTGAGTTCATCCCTGTGATGTGATATGGTTATGATATGCAATGAGATGCAAAATGCAATCCAAGTGAGATTAAATGGGAGTTACAATATGAGGTGACTACAATTTTATTGGATGATATAAACTATTGTTGATGATGTGATATGCAATTGGTCTCCAAAGTCTACAAAACTGTTTTTATCAGGCAAGGTAAGTGCCTAACACATTCCTATCTTGTAACCTAACCTTCGAACTTAGACCAAGGGTTCTAGAACATCCATTTCCATGTAATTTTATCTTTGTAGAACTTAACTAGGATTCAAAGTTATGTACTTTTTTCTTAGATTGTATTTTAGACACAAGCCATGTAATAATTAGTTACTTCACAAAGATGTACAATTTCAATTCATCAATAAAGATGTACTTTTAAATTATGGTTTTCTTATTTTTCAAATAAAATAATTGACGACTCTATTGTAAAATCAGAGGATAGATAAAATCAGTGGAATCTTTACTCTTGAGTGGCACTAACACAACTCTACCCATTCGCATGGATTTAGCCCAACTATTGAAAGTAGCGGGTTGGGGGTGCAATCTCTCACACTGTCAAACACACAAAAAGAAAATAAAAGTTTTATACTTACCAAAGCCTTGAAATGAGAAAATTTCAATACTTTGTTCTTCAATCTCAACCAAAGCTGGATATGAACCACTTGAAAATTTAAATCTTTTCTATTCTTGTTAGTCGCTTTTTGTTTGTAACAGTGGGCGTGACTTGTTGTGGATTCAAAAAGGTGAGGGCAAAAAAAAAAAAAAAATCTAAAGAAGAAAAGAAAGCTATTGCCTTCTCGTTAATGCTACAGCCAACACCTACTCGCAAAAGGCTTTGCTAGACTGAGCGTTACTGCTAAACGCAACAGAGAGATATGCTAGATAGCTGAGACACATTTTAATAAATGAATGGTCATTACTTTGGCATGCTACAAGCAAGACCATCTTATTTTGGTGTATACTTACATAGGCCACCTTTTTAAATAAAATAAATAGTGGGAGGGGGGAATCTTGATATATGCTTACATAGACTTTCCATATAAGTATATATATCCTTTTTTGTTTTTTTAAAAGAACTAATATCCTTAACATTACCACCATAATCCTCATTCAAAAAATTTCATACTAGCTTATTGCCATAACTCAAAACAATTTCAAAAAAACCCATCTTTCACACTCTCTTACACACTTTGTTATACTTAGAGCCATTCTTAATTAAGGCAAAAAGCTCTCATGAAGAGACCCATATCCTTTGAAGCTAGTGATCAACAAGGGGACTTGGTGAATGCTCCCTCTTATCACACTCGAATTTTTTTTTTTCCTTTAATCGAAAATCATCACGGAAGAACTTATTCTAACTTTCTGCTTCTTTACCCCTGGACTTGTATCATTTTACTAATATCTTACTACTAGACTCATAAACCATTATTATTGCTAGATTCATGGAAGAACTTATTCTAACTTTCTGCTTCTTTACCCCTGGACTTGTATCATTTTACTAATATCTTACTACTAGACTCATAAACCATTATTATTGCTAGATTCATGATAAGTTATTGTTTCTCTACTTTCTAATTTGTGATTGCTTTAGTGTTGAATGTGGGTTGCTTCATTGTTATTTTACTACTAGACGTATATGCCTTCATTGATACTTGAAGAGGGTAAAATTAGGATGACGGATCCATCCGAATGAACTTGACGATATTAGATCAATGGACTGATAGTAGACAGATTCTAGAGGTAGACGGATCCTTGGTTCGCGGGCACAAGGTGGACGGATCTCCATGGCCACGTGGCCTCTACATGATTTGAGTGACCTCCAAGTAATCCTAAATGGAAACAACTTGCGTCTTACGATTAACCCTAGTTGATAGAGTCCCAATATGACTAGAATCCTAACATGGGAAGGATTCCGTAATATGCGCCCATTAATGATGATCTTCTCCATAAGGAAAAGACTTCCCACGCAAGAAATGAAGGTCGGTTCTACATCACTATAAAACCCAAAGGCTCCCAGAAAACAATGTACACATAATTTACCCCATCTCTAGCACTCTAGAGTTGTGAAAAAGTTCTTTAACTTAACCTTCGAAGGGTCTTTGGCCAGTACCACACCGGTACTCTCCTAGGGTTTTCTTTGTTGTTGTTTTGTAGGCCTTGTTTCGAGCACGTGAGTATCATATGGCTTACTGACGATTTTTGGTATCATCAGTTGGCGTCGTCTGTGGGAACTTGCAATTTGTAAGCCATACCATCGCCTCCCAGACAAAAGTTGCATGGTGCTCACTCGCTCGATGGCAACCACCAACAACGTTCAAGGAGACGAACCACGCACGACTGCCCTCGAGAGGCAGGTTCAAACTCTCGCTGCCACCGTGGAATGCCTCACCAAACAAAACCACGACCTGGAAGAACAGTTGTGCCAAAAGAATGCAAACCTTAATACTCAGGAGGAAGACCAAGAAGGCACCAGTGCTGAGCAAAGGAAGCAATGCCCCAAGCAGGCCAGAACGACAGGACACAAGCCAGCTCTCCATCATTGATACGGTCCCATCTCACATAGTCGTCGAGATGCAAATAATGAAGGAACGAATTGACCTTATGATGAACGCCTTTAGAGGACGGGTGTCTAGCAACCTCGATGACTTGGTCCATCAAACTGATTCACCATTCATAGCGTCCGTCACTTCATTCCCCCTCCCACCGAAGTTTTGTATGCCACAGGTGGAGAATTACGACGGATCCAAGGACCCTTTAGATCACCTGGAATCTTTCAAAACCCTGATGCATCTACAAGGGGTACTAGAAGAGATCATGTGCAGAGCCTTCCCCACCACGCTGAAGGGATCTGCAAGGATCTGGTTTAGCAGGCTGACGCCCAACTCCATTGGTACCTTCAAAGAGTTATGCGCCCAGTTCGCCTCACACTTCATCGGGGGACGCAGGTATAAAACGTCCACTGCATACCTGATGAACATTAAGCAGTGGGAGGACGAAACGCTGAGGTCCTACATCACCCGCTTTAACAAAGAGGCTTTCTCGATCGATAAAGCTAACGATAAGATATTCGTGGCTGCCTTCACAAACGGACTATGAAAGGGTAAGTTCCTGTTTTTCCTATACAAGAACGACCCAAAAACTATGTCAGATGTGTTGTACAGGGCAGAATAGGGGGCCAAAGATGTGCTGTCAGATGGTCCGAGAAGAGAGGCCTAAGAAAAGGGAAAGACAGGAAGACATATGGCAAGATAGGGAGCCAAAGATGGCTAGGACAGGAGAACGATGGGAGGACAGGCACTCAAAACCCCCCACGGGAAAATTCACAAGTTTCACCCCGCTGACTGCCCCGATCGACCAAGTCTTGATGCAGATTAAGGACGAAAGAGCCCTGACCTTTCCTGGCAAGCTGGAGGGAGATCCTAATCACGCTTCCACCGTGATCACGGCCATGACACAGCTGACTGTTATGACCTGAAGCAACAAATTGAAGCCCTTATCCGACATGGAAAGCTGCAGAGGTTCGTCAGCAAGGAAAGGACGGACCCACCTCAAGAGCAGGCTCCCCGACGGGAGAATGAGCGTCCCAGGCCGCCCATAGGATATATAAAAATGATTGTAGAGGGCATGACGGTTACTGGGTCGTCCAAAAAGGACTGTAAGACTTACCTCAGGATGGTTTAGAACGTCCAGCTAACAGGTTCGTACCAAAGATGGCGTGGATAGACAACCCCATCATCGAATTTTTAGAAGAAGATGCCCAACGTCTTCACCACCCATATGACAATGCATTGGTCATTAGCATACGAGTAGGGGATTACAACACACACTGGGTTCTAATTGACAACGGCAGCTCGGTTGACATCCTTTACTACCCAGCATTCCAACAAATGAGGATTGATAAAGAGCGATTAGTTCCGACGAACGCTCCTTTACACCCATCCATCAGAAGAAGCGGGTATTCGCCCCAGAACAAGATCGAGCTATAGCAGACGAAGTCCACAAGCTACAAAAGGCAAACTTCAATAAGGAGGTTTACTACCCAAACTGGCTGGCAAATGTAGTGATGGTCAAGAAAGCCAGTGGCAAATGGAGGATGTGTGTAGACTTCACTGACCTGAACAAGGCGTGCCCCAAAGATAGTTACCCCCTCCCACGGGTTGACGTCCTTGTCGACTCTACGACTCAACACCAGTTACTAAGCTTCATGGACGCTTTTTCAGGCTACAACCAGATCATAATGGATGAAGCAGATCAGGACAAGACTTCGTTCGTTACCAGCCAGGGCCTCTTCTGCTATAAAGTCATCCCATTTCGCCTCAAAAATGCAGGTGCGACGTATCAGAGGCTTATGAACAAGATGTTCGCACAGCAGATTGGGAGAAATGTCTAGGTCTACGTTGAAGACATGCTGGTGAAAAGCCAAAGAGAGGAAGATCACTTGGAGGACCTCAGGGAAACATTCGACACCCTTCATTCCTACAACATGAAGCTCAATCCAGGCAAGTGTGCCTTCGAAGTGACGGCAAGAAAGTTCTTAGGATTCATGGTGTCTCAGGGAGGTATCAAGGCCAACCCAGACAAGATCCGGGCCATAATAAAGATGGCACCCCCAAGGAACGTGAAAGAGGTACAAAGCCTCAACGGTAAAATAGCAGCACTGAACAAGTTTATGTCAAGGGCGACGGATAAGTGTCTACCTTTCTTCCGCACGCTGAAGAAATCTTTTGAATGGATGATCGAGTGTCAGCAGGCATTCGAGGACCTGAAAACCTACCTCTCGTCCCCTCCATTGCTAAGTCCTTCCCAGCCCGGGGAAGAACTATTCCTCTACTTAGCAGTATCCTCGGCGGCCGTCAGTGCAGCCTTAGTCAGGGAAGAAGATAGGGTACAAAAGCCCGTATACTACACGAGTCGAGCACTCCAAGGCACAAAGGAAAGATACCCACCAATGGAGAAGCTCGCCTTCGCTTTAGTTACTATAGCTCATAAGCTCAAGCCATAATTCCAAGCTCACATGATGATCGTCCTAACTGATAAACCCCTACAGCGAGCAATGAGTAATCCCAAAGCTACCGGACGAATGGCATTATGGGCGATAGAGTTAAATGAGTTCGACATACAGTACCGCCCGCATACTGCCATTAAGGGACAGGTGGTCGCCGACTTCATTGCGGAGTTCACTAATGTAGAAGGCTAGGGGGCAGAAGAGGTCCTACAGCGGAGCATCCATACAGACGGATCCTCCAATAAGTAAGCAGGTAGAGCTGGTGTGATACTCCATAGCCCGGAAGGAGATAAAATCAAATGTATGGTCCGTCTAGATTTCCCTACGACTAATAACGAAGTAGAATACGAAGCCTTGATAGCAAGGCTGGACCTTACCAAGATCGCGGGAGCTAAAAATTTGGTCGCCTACTGCGATTCCCAAATAGTAACAAGTTAGGTGAACGGAGAGTACGACTGCAAGAATGAACAGATGAAGAAGTGCCTGGAGCAGGTGAAGGATCGGATTAACAACCTCCAAGTAAAATTTGTTCAAAACCCAAGGGAGGAGAACAAGCACACCGACCGACTCGCTAAGGCTACATCAGCAGAGCACATGGTCATCCCCAGTCAGGTACTGTCCTTCGTTCAAATTTCACCACTAATAGATAGCATCAGTGTGCAGGAGGTAGGATCCGAAGATTATTGGACAACACCAATGACCTCCTACCTAAAGGATGGCGTGCTTCCAGACGGCAAGGAGGCCGCCAAAAAATTGAAAGTTCAAGCTGCTCGCTTCGTCCTGATTAAAGACGTTCTTTACAAAAGGGGCTTCTCCCGGCCGTACCTAAGATGTCTCGTCCTCGAGGAAGCGGACTATGTCGTGAGAGAAGTCCACGAAGGAGTCTGCGAAAACCACTCTAGGTCACAGTCGTTGGTACATAAATTGATCCGGGCAAGATACTACTAGCCAACAATGCAGAGGGACGCCCATGCATACGTTAAAGCTTGCGACAAGTGGCAAAGATTTGGCAACCTCATTAGGCAACCAACAGAGGAGCTCACCCCAATGACGGCCCCGTGGCCATTCGCTCATGAGGATTAGATATAATGGGTCCATTCCTAAAAGCAGCTAGACAATTGAAGTTCCTAATAGTTGGTATAAACTACTTCACAAAGTAGGTAGAAGCGGAAGCCCTGGCCACCATCACTGAAATGAATGTGTGAAGTTTTGTATGGAAGAACATCATCTATAGGTATGGTATCCCTAAGGTGTTGGTCTCTGAAAATGGGAAGCAGTTCGACAACGACGCATTCCAAGACTTCTGCTTATAACTAGGGATCAAGAACCATTACTCATCACCCGTCCACCCGCAGGCCAATAGGCAAGTTGAGGTCACGAACCGATCCTTGCTCAAAATCATTAAGACTCAGCTCAAAGGGGCAAAGGGTATATGGTCGGAGGATCTACCAAGTGTTTTGTTGGCATACAGGACAATGGCGAGGATGCCTACAGGAGAAACCCTGTTTCAATTAGCATACGGAAGCAAGGTAGTCATCCCAGCAGAAGTAAGACTTACAAGCTACAGGGTAAGGAACCAAGACGAAAGCAAGCACGATGAAGCTATGTGCTTGCAGCTTGACCTGGTGGACGAAGTAAGAGGAACAGCTGAGCAAAGATTAGCACTGTACCAGAATCTTATGGCCAAACACTACAACTCCAAGGTCAGACACAAGGACTTCCAGGTAGGAGATCTTGTCCTAAGAAAGGTAATGGGAACAACAAGAGACGCCTCCCAGGGAAAGCTAGGACCTAACTGGGAAGGACCATACAGAGTTGCATCTTGGCATAGGAAGGGAACCTACCACCTGGAGACGCTGGATGGGCAGAAGTTGCAACACCCATGGAACACAGAGCATCTGAAGAAGTATTATCAGTAGGCTACCACCAGTAGACAAGCAACGACACTCCTCATTTACAGCTTATTTCTTTCTAGTTTAGTTTTTATTATCGATAGTTCCTTTTAAGCCCAAGGGCAAGTTTTTTTATTATTGCTTTTTAAGAATAGTTTCTTCGCATGAATTACCATTATAATAAGAGGAGTTATTCAGAATCACCACATGTTATATTCCTACAGATAAAGTCCACAAAGTGGGCAAATTCAAACTATAAAGTCCACAAAGTGGACGGATTCCAATTAGAAATTCCACAAAGTCCACAAAGTGGACGGGTTCAACATCACGTTGAATTGACATTACAAGTCCATAAGTGGACGGGCTCATCCTAAAGGATGATATTCACAAGGTCCATATCATGGACGGGTTCAAAATCACGTTGAATTAACATTATGTCCATAAGTGGACGACCTCATCCTAGAGGATGAGAATTATAAGGTCCATATGGTGGACGAGTTTAACATAACGTTGAATCAACATTACAAGCCCATAAGTGGGCGGGTTCATCCTAAAGAATGATAATTATAAGGTCCATATGGTGGACGGTTTCAATATAACGTTGAATTAACATTACAAGTCCATAAGTGGATGGGTTCATCCTAGTGAATGATAATTATAAGGTCCATATAGTGGACGGGTCTGACATCACATTAAATAACATTACACGTCCATAAAAGGATAGATTCATCCTAAAGACGGTTATATTCATACATAGCCATAAATTAAATAGATTCGTCCATAAGCATAAAAGTAGACGGATAATACAAAATAAGTAATGAAATATTACTGAAAACCCATAAAGGGAGAAGTTTAGATACATAAGGCAACGGTTAAAATAGATATTAACTGTTCTCCAAAATCTTTACATTCAAAAAAAAAAAAAAAACTACTACTAGATGTTTTCATCTTTCTCTTCCACAAGCTAAACATCAGGATGATAGGTGTTGTCCACGACGGTTTTCATTTGACTTTGAACTACAGTATCTCCATCACCATGAGGGTCGTCAGTAAGGGCATCATCAGCAAAGAGTTCGTCCGTACTCTTGGAGTGGACGGGCTGAACAGAGGTTTGGGCCTCGGTATGAATAGTAACATTAGATACGTCCAGGTCAGGATAGGAAGTCTTGACTTGACGGAAGGCGTCATCGAAGCCTTTAACAAAGGAGATTCTGAGCTCTGCTAGAAGGGTGTTGGAGTCACGATACTCATGTATCGCCTCCTTCTTTACCTGACGGAGCTGGTTCTTGGTGTCACTGATTTCTTTTTCCTTGTCCTCTAGGACCTGCTTCAACAGCTCTGTCTACTTCTCCAACTCGTCCCTAGCTTCCTCTAATAGAGCAATTTTCTTTTCCTAGACCGTCTTCCAGGCCCTTAACTCGTTAAACTCGTCCTCCGTCGACCTTGCCTTCGCCCTTATATGGTCCAACTCCATCTCGTGGTTTAGGTAGCGCCCTATCAGCCCCTTTATCATTAACATGGCCTGTAGGCAGAAGGGTTAGTAACAAAGCGAATCAAAGGGAAGAAAAAAGAAGAAAAAAGGGAGGATGGACATAGTTACCTGAGCAATGCTGAAAAGCCCCGTCTCCCCCATGGCTTCAGTAGCGTGGTTGCTCAAGTCCTCATAGTCGTCGGGCGTAATGATGGACGAGAGCTGCTCCAAAGTGTACTTTGAATCCTCACAAAGGAGGATGGGTGGTTTTTCAATGATGGAAGGGACCTTCATAAGACCCTTGCCCTTTCCTTAGCCAAAGGGAGTAACTGTCTTCTTAGTATCGGCCTTCAATCCCACAACAGTCTCGGGGACAATCTTGGGCTTCTTAGGAAGACGGTCAGTCTTCTCCGGTTGTTACCTCTTGGTGGACGGATGGGAACCCGTCCCCTTAGAGGGCTGACCCTTCTGTTGTTTCTTCAAATAGCCTGCTGCTTAATGTAGGCCCTTCTCCTGGCGGCGTCCATTTCTGTACAAATAGGACAGATGTCAGGATTTTGATAATGTTAAAACAAAACAAAAAGTATATGAACTAGGTGACGGACTTACGCTGACGAATTTGAAGATCGTAGCGACGGGCGACTGCTGTGGGCTCTGGTCTGTCACAATACCAGTGGAGGGTGTCTAGGGTGACCAATTTAGCCCACGTCCTCTCCTCTAGCTTAGTTTTACTGAAAACTCTCTCCAAAAAACTCCACTGCTCTAGTGAGACTTGTGGTTGCTCCTAGATTGCAAAAAAGGACGGTTAAAGTAACATATAAAGAATTAACACAGTTAGACCTTAATATGGACGGATACATACCGGACGGGGGCACTATGCCCCATATTGTGTTGACGGTCATATACTCATGGTCACCAGGACGACACATCCACTCGTTACCCTCCATAAAAAAATACCGACTCTTCCAATTCCTGTTGGAGTTGGGGGTATCACACACGAGCCTCAACAACGAGCTCCTAGGCACAAAACTATACATGGCCTTTAACTGAGCAATCTAAGCCAGACGGTAACAATGAATGAATTCTTCCACCGTCAACCTCCTTGCTCCTTCTGACATAGCCCCGTACAAGACCTCAACATTGAGGAAGACCCTCTAGGCGTTTAGGGAGATCTAGGTGATGACCAAAACTAAGTATTGGAGGAGGCGACGGTGGAGTGCACTAAGGGGGAATCTAAGCCCAGCCTTCAGCATCTGCTCATAAACCCCAACACCTTCAACACCCTCGTAGTAACATTTCTCCGACTTGTAGGGTAGACAGAGTGGTATGTTGACGGGTATTTGGTACTTCTCCCTAAGTGTTTTGAAGTGTGTTTCTTTGATTGTAGAAGTGAAATCATTGACCGTCCATATGGGAAACATTATAAATTCTCTAAATCCATTAGGGCCTATGACGGATTGGACTGGGGGTTTAGCATCAACCAGGCCATCACTATGATCATCCTCTGAAGTGTTAGGGTTGTTTTGCCCTAACGGGTACACTTCATCGTAGTTTGCCCCCTCGTGGATACACGATTGGTTACTTGACGCACTAGACATCTTTAACCTACAGGTGACGGGCAAAACCTAAGACATAGACTGATCTACATAGACGGCAAGTATGCAAATATCTTTCAAAAATAGCAAGAAAATTCAACAGTAAGGTAAGAAGTATTTACCAATTGAAGACGAGCAAAAATGAGAAGTGTAGATAACGGGTGCACTAAGTGAATAGTGTGCTAGTTTATCAAGGGAAACGGTTGTGCTCTGATCACAAATTTGCTGAAGAAAGTAAAGAATGAAAAGGAAGGAAGCTGGTTTATATAAAGAGAACGGCATGGAAGACGAAGGGACGCTTCGTTCCGGGAGAACAGCCACTGAAGAAGCGACATGTGCCCCTACCAGCATTAAATGACCCTAGGCCAACCTGTCACTTTATGCACGCTTCCCGAAAGACAAATCTAAAATCGTCACTCCACAAATCCGTCTAAATGAGGTGATGGATCCATGGAGTGAGGGGGCAATTGAAGAGGGTAAAATTAGGATGATGGATCCATCCAAATGAACTTGACGATATTAGATCAATGGACTGATAGTAGATGGATTCTAGAGCTAAAGGGATCCTCGGTTCACGAGTGCAAGGTGGACGGATCTCCATGGCCACGTGGCCTCTACATGATTTGAGTGACCTCCAAGTAATCCTAAATGGAAACAACTTGCATCTTACGATTAACCCTAGTTGATAGAGTCTCAATATGACTAGAATCCTAACATGGGAAGGATCCCGTAATATGCGCCCATTAATGATGATCTTCTCCATAAGGAAAAAACTTCCCACGCAAGAAAGGAAGGTCGATTCTACATCACTATAAAACCCAAAGGCTCCCAGAAAACATGGAACACATAATTTACCCCAGCTTTGGCACTCTAGAGTTGTGACAAAGTTCTCTTACTTAACCTTCGGAGGGTCTTTGGCCGGTACCACACCGGTACTCTTCTAGGGTTTTCTTTGTTGTTGTTTTGCAGGCCTTGTTTTGAGCACATGGGTATCATTTGGCTTACTAACGATTTTCGGCATCATCAATATTATACCACTAAAGAGGTGAAAATTTGACTGCAGAGCCTACCATAAGATGTTCCAAACTAATAAATGGATTTGGCTAAGCCTGGGTTCATTAAGGGAGTTTGATCCACCACTCTAATCAAAGCTCCCCTAGATTGATGTTGAGGTAGCCAAAGATCTAGCACCTAAAAAAGCCATGACCCTATACTCATACCCACTCAATGAATGAATGAACTTGCTCACCCAGTGAAACTTCCTGATGAGAATCAACAAGCATTCAAGGATCCATTGCATGTTCCAGTTGGGCCTATTACTAAAGCAAGATCCAAGAAGCATTTAATGGGCTGATTCAAGAGATTTGGGCTGATTCTAACACAGGACATTCCAAGCTTGGCCCAAAGGAAGATGAAGGCGTAATAAATTTAATCCAAGCTATTAAGGGCTGATCTGGCTTAATTGGGCGTGATTTATGGCGTGGATTAATGGCTGATTGATTTTCCAGCTCCATATCAGTTAATAGATATTTTTCCTAGTCTGGAGCATCTATTTTTGGACTAGATCTACCTTAATTTTAGGCTTTTATTATTTAGAACGTTTTTAGCTATTTTTCCTATTTGGGATATGCTAATTTTAGACCAAATCAACCTTTATTTAGGGTTTTATTATTTAGTACGTTTTTTATATTTTTCTATTTTCAGTCATGCCTTATAAATAGCATGCACTCATTGTAATAAGGGATTATTGAATAAAAATCAGAAAATGTGAGGCTTTGCTCTTCTTTTGGTTCTTCAAGAACTGTGAACTTATCAGGGATTCTTCCTTGTGGCATTCAAACTTTATACCCTTGGTTCGTGATTCATTATAATCATTGGGTCAAGGTCTATTACTTATACCTTTGGTTCGTGTTTCGATTATAAACGTTGGGTCAGGGTTTCTAT
>CM032329.1:44550346-44710346 GCA_019022515.1 Quercus aquifolioides | reverse complement strand
TCCAAAAGGTGGATTGTGTCTTGGTTGCTTGCTTATAGTGAAGTTTCTTCTAGAGAATGAAAAATGACTTCTGGTAAATGGAAAATTTTCAATTGTCTTTGGTTTCTTTGTTTTCTCCTCTTATTTAATGACTTTTGCATCTGTGATGGGTTTCCATTCTTCTACATCATCCCTTCCTTTATAGTGGAAGGTTAGATCAATTGATTATCCTATAGACATAGTGAGATTCCAAAGCTCTTCTTTAAGTAGCCTCGATTGCCTATAGGAAGTGGGAATGTCGTCTCTCCCTTTCCTCCACTTGTACTTTCTAATCAATTTTCTTACACCCATGCTTTTTGAGAATTGATAGGCCAAGAATGTATTGACCCCTTAGGTAGATTCACCAATTAATTAGCCAAGTTAATTAATTAGGTTCAATTACATGCAATAAGCGTGGTAGCACAAACAAATCACCAAATAACTAAATGCAATGAAAATTAAATTTGATAGGGATGATTTGCTTACGAATAGGAAAAATCACCGTAGCACAACCCCACTGGGTGAATTTAAGGTCACCATTCCCGAGAATTCACTATTATTAAAACAAGCGGTTACAAGTAAAGGAATCCTAGTACCTTATACCAACCTATAGTTGAACCCTCACTCCAATACACAATTGGACTTGTAATGTAGTGACAATCTCTCCTTTCAATGCACGGCTCCAAGTACATGACTAACCAATCGATGCACGGATCATAGTACGTGACTAACACACCAACTTGAGAAAGATGTTGGCTGCAAAGTTCTTCAGTTCATCCACACAGTGAAGATCAAGAAGATCCTTGGTTACAAAACTCTTGGCGCAAAGACGCAGCAGCTTCTTCAAGAGAAAGATGATCTAGGGCAAATTTTATTTGGTCATAATTTGAGTGAATAATCACTTTGCATCACCTTATACGACCCTTAAAATAATCTTTATATATGTCTAGGGTTGTGAGAAAAGAAACCCTACACAAATAGCTTGGATATGTGTGAAAAATAGATCTGGAAATCTGAATTTCATAATTCTCGATAGATACAGCTTCTGTCGAGAGCTGTCGAGAATTATATATTAAATCTCGATAGATACATCTGTCGAGATATCTATCGAGTTTTAATGAACAACACTTCTTCACTTGATTCTTGGACAGATTTGGATGGCTTCAATACTTGGACTTGAACTCTTGTTCCTTGATGTATTAAACACATCCTAGATCTACCCAATTATAAGTAAAATGCGTTTTGTTAAGGATTAGCCAATTCTATATGACATATGTTCTTAACAAGTTCTACATATGTCCTAACAATCTCCCCCTTTGGCAATCCGTGACAAAACCACAACAAACAAATGAAGTATAAGAGAAGTCATAAATCACTTAACTCATAATCACTTGTTGCATACAATAAAATATAATCCTAACACAAACTCTTGAAAAACTTTGCAAGAAGAGAGTTCATGGCATGATAGACTTTGACAACCTGTATTTTTGAAATACTTTAAACAAAACTCATCAAGGCATCTTAGTGTGAAACAGAAATAAAAGATTTCATACAATAAGAAGAAACATGTGTATAAAGAGAGAAAAGAAACAACGCATGGAGAGATAGGTGAAAATGATAACAACATCATCATATATATATCAAAGATAAGTACAATGTTTGCTATCACTAAGTGGTCACAAGACCAATGTACAAAAGATAATGTATCTAAAAAGAAAGAAAAGAAAAAAATACATAAATCCTCACTACATCCCTCAAAAGATATAAACACTCCCCCTAACAAAAAGTCCTATGTTAACTCTCCCCCTAAGTACATGACTACTTTTGTACCCAAAACTACTCCCCATTTTTGTCACGAATGACAAAGGGCAAGTCACTGAGAAGCAATCATCTCCTCATCACCAGAAGAGCTAGCATCCTCATCCTCATCATCATCATCATCACCGAAGTCATCATTAGCGTCCTCGTCATTTGAAGCCTGTGGAGATGGAGAGGGAGATGGAGACGCGGTGAAGCCACCCATGCGAGCCTATCGTCGTGCGATACGACTAATACAAGTGTTCACTTGATACAACTTAATGGTGAGTGTATCGAGGTGAGCATCCATGTGCTCAAGCTGTGCCATGATGGCCTCTAGTGTCACACTACCCACAGAAGAAGAAGAAAGAGTAGAGGTGGATGGAGCGGAATAAGCTGGAGGAGTCACCGTCTCGGTCCGTTGCCGCTTCAGTCGAAGCTAGGCCTCACTCCATTGAACAAATGCCACGCTAATGGCACCCATAACGGTGAAATAAGCAGACTCAGGATAAGAGATAGAGGAATGGCGAATGATCCCCGTGATAGCAGAAGGAATGATAAGCTTTTCACGGGTCGCCATATCCTTATAAACATCTATAAGGGAGAGGATGAATGAGAGGAAAAGTCTATAGTAAAGTCCTCGATGAGGGAAAGCAAAAGGCAATCATGTGGTTTGGTAATGGAGTTATAGTGAGACAAGGGATGGAGAACAAATGTCATCACATATTCAGGAACCTCGGACCTTTTGCAAAGCCCGAGCATGAGGTGTTTTAACAGTCACCCCATGAAGAAGGTGTCTCACAAAAGAGAGACAGAAGCTCGTCTTTGGACACAGTCCTCAGACGTGGACATCCGGGGTAACCAAGATGTGATACCCTCGAAACATGTAGCACCTCGGAGATAAGCTCCGGAGTAACTACTATATGTGTACCTCGTACATAAGTAATAAACCAAGGTACAAATGAATCAAAACCGTGCATATTGGAGTAGAACTCCTGTATGATCACAGTGGGACAAACTCATGGGTATCTCACATAGAGATTCCCATCCCCGCCTGCGAATGACAGTCAATAGATTAGTATTGGAAAAATCTGATAGAATCACGCTGCGTTCCGAATGAAATGCCACATTTGGAGAAGTTCTCCAAGAAGTCTTGACGAGCCTTCTTATCACAGAACCAGATGTGAAGAGGAGTAGGATCAGAAGATGATGCCCAGGAACGAAGAGGGTTCCGAGACGGAGTAGCTTTGCACTTGGGTGCCATGCGCAGACTATCCAAGAGAGAGAGAAAGAGAGAGAGAGAGAGAGAGAGAGAGAGAGAAAAACAGAAAAGCACCATCAACATAGAGTACCAAATATGGAAAGGAAAAGGTACATATGCATGAACAATGCATGAGCATGTGACGTGCAAAGAAAATTGCATAATGGGCTCAGCCCAATCCAATCCTACCAGCGCACAAGTTTCAACATATAAACACACATGTATAATGCATGAAACATTGTGAAAATGCAAATGTAATGCAATGCATGAGGATATAACATCATATAAGCAAAGCCCAACCCAAAAGTTTCACAAAATACTCATCAGTTTTCAAAAACCCTAAAAATTTTAAGAAAACCCAAAACCTAGGTCTAAATGCGTGGAATGCATGAAGAATGCAGGAAAGAAAGATCATACCAGAGGGAAAAAAATCACACTAGGCCGAAATCCAAGTGGGTTAGAGGTTTAGAGAGAGTAAAGAGTGTTTGGGAGGTGAAAAGGCAAGTTTCTATCGAGAGAGATAGGAAATAAATGAAATCTGAAATCGCGCTAGACCTATTTAAGGAAAATGTGTCTCTTTGGATTGAGGATCTATCGAGATTTTTTCGAGCACTAATTCTCGACAAATAAATCTGTCAAGGTACTACCGAGAATCTATCGACGGCAAAAGTACCTCGATGGATCGAACAGCTATCGAGAAGCTATCGACCAGACAGAAACTTTCTCGATGGATCGAGAGTCTGTTGAGAAGCTATCGAGACAAATTCCAGAATGCTTCGATAGATCGAAGATGCAATAAGATCTATCGAGAAAAAGAAGTCCAAGGGTCTCAATAGATAGCTATCTGTCGAGATCTATCGAGAAGCTATCAAGCTTGATAAAAAAGCAGTTTTTCAAAGAGGTGAAAAATACAGATATGAATACAATCAAGCAAGATACTCAACCAAAGATCCAAACAACATATCAAGCTTTCAAAAACATCTATCAACAAGAAAAATGCAACGCATTCAAGATCCAAAACACACACACACACACTAAACAAATCTAACCAATTTTATATTTCAAAAACAAGTCAAGACAGGTTAGTGAGCATACATTAACACATGTATTCCTTGTGATGGCCAAATCACATTGTACCTACACATGTATCAAAAGTAGCAAAGAATTTTGCATGTTATGTGTGTGAAAAACATCACAAGATTGCATAAGTGTCTCATGTTATGACGATTTGAGATATGAGAAAATCAATTTAACTCACACACAATCATAACTGCTTGATGGGGACTATCACCTTCGAGGTACATCCTATAACTCCCTCATCTCCTAGAAACACGCTTGCAACCATATTTAAAAGCATTTTGATTCTTTTTGCTTTTGATTTTCTTTGCATATTTTTTTCTTGAGCATATCACGCATGGGCATATAAGAGAGAGAGGGTAGAAATACCTAATTATGTAAGCTTAAAACATCATAATTTTGCTATGCCGAAGCACACAGATGTTTATTCATGATTAGCGGGCTTTAGTGGTGAGATGGTTATTTATGCCTTTCTCTTAGGATTTTTTAGTCATTCCCATAAAAAAGAGTGATATGGGTATTAAGTACAAGAGATTACTTAATCGTACTCATCACAAACACAAGCCACAAAGCTCACTTTCTTAGTTGTGCATTGAGATGCTCATCTAAGTTATAAAAGATACAAATTTAGAAAACTTTGTTTCAATGGCCATCCAAGGTACACAAGTACCAATGTACACAAAACACACACTGTTTTTGTATTTTTCTAATTTTTCAATTTTTTTTTTTTTATGAAAAACAAAATAAAGCAAAACTGAAAACAAACAAACAAAAACATGTTAAACAAAGCATAGCATAAAACTAGACTGACTCAAAAACAAGAAAGCAAAACACACAAGTAAAGCATAAACAAAAAGAGAGGAAGAGAGAGAAAAAGTGACTAAATCACTTTGAGCCTTTTTCCTTCCACACTTTGGAAGAACCTTTCCATTTGGTGAACCCTTGATCTGGCAATGAGGGGGAAGAATTGAAATCGTTCAAGTTCAAAAGGAACATGAGGGTCTTAAGAAGATCTCCAAGAGGAGCCAAAGAGGATGGAAATTGATTCTGGTTTCCGGACGAGATCATACTGTTGCTCTGTTGAGTGGCTAACCACTTGTAGCAATTAGGTCTAGTATGTCCTGTAGCTCCATAGTGATGATAGAAATGCTGCTTCTTCTATTTAGACTTTTGATTATTTCCCTTCTTAGCCCTAGGGTTTCTAGTCACTACCTTTTCAAGCTTAGAGCGTGCTCCTAAGATAGATTTACCCTTGTCTATGTTCTCACTAGCTAAAAAAATTTTAACATCATTGTTCTCGAAATTAACATTATTAGCAGGAGAAACAAACACAGTAGTACTAGAAGAAGACATATTAGGAGAAGAGAAATCATACCTTAAACTAGTTCTTTCATAAGCAAATTTCTGAAAGCTAAGCATTTCATCAAGTTTTACACTGGAAGTCCTCTCCAATTGAGCTCTGACATGAAACAGCTTCACTTCAAGCTTCTTTGTCTTTTCAGTAAGGAAGTTGTTCTCAAACCACAGTGCTCCAATGGTCTGGTAGGCTTTGTTAAATTTTATGGAGAGCTCTTCTTGATCAAGTTCCACATCACTCAGCTTCTTGGTGGCCAGCCTATACAATTTCTCATGTTTTTCGGAGACCTTGTACAACTTTGCATAGGCTGTATGGATGTCATCCTGTTCATCCAATTTCTCAAACTTAAACTCCACTAAGTCCTCTTCTTCATCTACCTCATCAACAATCCCCTCAGTAGGATTTACTGTGGCAGTGAAGGCATTCAAGATTCCCTCGTCATCATTGTCATCTAAATCGTCCTCAAGCTCGATGTCACTCAAGGTAGCAGCAAGGGCTTTGCTTTTCCCAATGGTCTTGAGATAAGTTGGACATTCTTGTTTCATATGTCCAAAACCTTAACATCTGAAGCACTTTGGTCCGGAGGGAACAATATACTGATTGCCATCAAATCATTTCGCATTAGCATTCTTCATTAACTTTTTGAACTGCCTTCTGATATAGGATTTCATCTTAGAATCTTCATCATAAGAAGACTCATCAGTATCACTGCTTTTGGCCTTCAATGCCATGGGAGAATAAGAGAGTGTCCTACACTCACATACAAACCATTTCATTCTCTTACAAAATTCTGTATGTTTCTCTCCTTATAACTGATTATCTAATTAGGCTAGCCTTTTGGGCCATTCCAATTGGGCTTTAGTATGTGGCTTGGAGTGGGACCAAAAGGGAACAAATAAGACTCTAGCTCCAATGGGCCTTGGGCTTTTCTGTCAACTCTTGACAAGTCCAAAGTTACCATTAATTATATTTAATACCACTATATAAATATAATTGCACTCTAGGCCTTATTAATAAATTATATCCGAAGACTTTACTGTACATGCAATCCCTTCATAAAATATTCTGTGCGTACCCAAAATATGGTTAATAGGCTTAACCCTTACTTGGGCTCACAATCTATTTATATTATGGGCTTTGGGTTTCCTACTATGGGTAGTCCTATGCTCGGAGACCCAGTTGCACACTCATTTTTACAAACCTTTCTTTCTTTTCGAAAGTCACTCCCCTTCCCCCTTAACTTAGTCATTTCTCTTCCCTGTTCTCTCTCCAGAGTTACCAACCTCCTCTTTTCTGCTCTGTCCTCTTATTTATAGCCTGAGGTAAGTGAAGGTGCTATGATTACTTCCTGATCGATCTTGGAAATGGGGGACTAATTCCATCGTTTCTAAATGGATGTTCCACTGGGAAAGGTAACAATGGCATTGGAACTAGTTCCCACTCCCAAAAGGCTGTTCGGCAACAATATTCCCCAGGGCAATACCGGGCAGTTGAGACTTTGTACCTCCGTGCAATCACATTCCCAACCAAGTTGCAGTTGATCGGGAGAGGTTTGGATTGTGCCTCAAAGTGTGCCCGGACCAGGATTGCAAGCCCAATAGGGACTAGAACAGGTATTGTGGCACAAGGCTAGGGTCCGAGGCCCAGTGGACTTGGGGCCTCACCCTGTACAAGGGGTCGAGGTTACGGACCGTATCACAAGGCCGGGATCCATGGCCCAAAGGGCCTGGGACCCTTCCCGTACAATAGCCTTCCCTTGATTCGTGTTTGGCTCCCGGGGACTAATCAAGGATGATAAACACCAGAGACCTTTCAAGAAGCTCAGCAGTCAGTTACTGAATGGATGGGATGGTCATTAATGCATTCTAAAAAGGAGTGTTATGCCAGGCTGTCGGGTCTAACCGCCATCATAACCTAACGGTTCGCGAATTGAGGCGGCACGCGTGTAGGGTTACAAAAAGAATTCAAAAAGTTTTTCCTGCCTCTCTCCCCCATTAAATGCTCCCACCCTATAAATAGTCTCTGTTTCTCCCTCGGTCACTTTTTGCTTCCCAACTCTCCAAAAATTTTTCTCTGATGAGCATTCTTCTCCTGTGCATAAATTCTTAAATCAAGATCACCCATTCCTAGAGCCTTAGTAAGTCTCTCTACTCTTTTGTCCTCTTTCAATTTTTTCCTTCACTTTAGAGTTTAAGAATGGGATTTTCTCACCTTGTGTCCACTGAGGCGTCTTTAGCTAACTTTAGAGGGGTTTTCAACATCCCTGGGGATGTGGATGTGGCTTATTGTCACGAGGGCGATATCGCTCTCCATCGTTGCTCTGGGTCCAATACTGTGTTTTTTCCTTTGATGGAAATCTTAGAGGGAGGGGTTAGGTTTCCCGTGGACCCTCTGTTACTTAGTACCCTTAGCTTCTATGGTCTATGTCCTGACCAACTTCCTTCTAACTTTTACCGGGTAGTTAGTTGCATCAGTAGATTAAATTTGATATACGAATTACAATTAAACCACCATGATATAAACTTCATGTACAGTTTGTGCGGCAACCTTAAGACTAACTATTATTTAAAGGCTAGGGATGTACAGGTACGGCTAATTTCATGCCTTCCCAATTTTAACAGAAATTCCACGGGGAATATGTTCAAGTGAGCAGCAACTGGCTTGCCGACGAGCTCCCCCGCCCACTTTCGCCTCACGAAGTTGGTCGGTACCGAGCACTTTTAATTCTTTTTGTCATATTTTGCTTATGATTGTTTTGCTCAAACAGGCACTAACCAGCTTTTGTATTATTTTACTGCAAACGGCAAAAGGTTTAATCTAGAAATTAGAGTGGTACATGTGAGAGACTTGAACTTCGTGCTCAGGTTTGAAATATTCATGAACTTTGACGAGAAGCTCTGGGCGTCGCACCTTATACTTGGCTACACCCCCGTTTATAAAACTTGGCAGCCTTTCAGTCAAGCTTTGCTAGTGGACAGCTCTTTGCTGTTATACATAGACATGCGGCACACCAATCTACTTCCTCCCCAGCTAACCGTCGGTAAAGCCCGGGACCTCGGCCCCTAGTATACTACTACAGAGAATCTTGCACCGGTGAGGGACGCCTCGGCTGAACTTTTGTCTTAGATCTGTAGAGTCCACATTCCCATTGGAAAGCCTGAAGCTCTAGTTCAAATAGCTGAGCCAGCAGCGGCCGAATCAATCAATTCCTCGAGAGCGAAATCTGACTCCGGTGGTGACAAGATGGTGACTATACGGACGATGACCATTGGCCGCTTCGTGCCCGGTGTTTGGCCAGCTTCGCAATAGTAAGAACCCAAGGGTAGAGATCCAACTCCTCCTCCTCTTCCTCCCCCTGGCCACTCTCAAAAGAGACAACGCACGGCCAAGCAACCTCTTGCAAGCTCAGGGGATGCGCCCTCAAGGACTCCCCCCCCCCCCCCCCTCGAGTATCTAGAGGAATCACTGTCCGAGAACCGATTGCACAGGTCGGGACTAACGTGGCATCCTTCTCTTGATCCGAGGCGGGTTGGCAACCCACCTTCAAGCTCGGCAACAAGCCCCTACCTGCGTCTACCAGTGTAAGGACGTGGGCCTAGGGTGAAAAGGGGCGGGTTGCCCAGAGTTTGGTGCAGGGCCTCTTATTGCCCGAGGACGTTCAGTTTTTCTCGGACGGGACCGAGGAGTCTTTGGCTAGGCGGTTGCAGTGGCACACCATAGCGATAATTTCTTATCCCTATGTTTTCCATTTGTTTTGATGCATGCACATTCCCTTTGCCTTCATACTTATCATTGTTGCGTTATCAGGCCGTGCAGTTGACCCACGTCCTTAATGAGAGGCTGAAGGAGCTCTCTGAGGATGCTGAGCGGGAGAAGGAGGTTGTTACGGCTACCACAAAGAAGAAGGTAAAAGCTGCCGAGGCCGCGGAGAAGAAGGCTACTGTGTCCAAAAAGGCTAGAGTGCTAGCAGAAAAGAGGTTCACGGAGATGGAGATGAAGTTGGGTGGGACCGAGCTTAAGCTGGCGAAGGCAGAGAGCCTGAACCTTACACAAGCCGATGAGATTACTGACCTGAAGGCAACTCTAGAAGCTTGTGAGAACAAATGGTACAATGAAGGTTTTGCTGATGCGAAAAACTCTGCGTCAAGCTTGGAAGCTCGGATTCGAGGAAGGGTGGTTAACCACCCTACAAGCTATGGGGGTTCTCGAAGACTCTCTATTATGGAACCCCTACCAAATCCCTTTCCCAGATCCCTCTCCCGTCGTCCAGAATCCTTCTGGTGCTGTTGATGACGAAAAGACTCCCAGCATAAGGGAGTTGGTGTGGGCAATTGACTTCCATGTGGAGTTAGTTGACCTAGAAGTCACCAACAACCTCCGTGCTGGCGATCAGCCTGACGAGAACATCCAACTTCAGCCACCTCCATCAGCTCAGCCAACCGAGGACATAATAGAACAGCCAGTCGAGGATGCAGCCCTGCTCCAGCCTGCAGATCCTTCAGCTTAATACTTGGATAGAGTTTCTGCTCTTTTACTTTTCTTTAGTTTAATTAATTTATTTACTTTTACTTGGTTTGCCTATAGTCACCAGGTTGTGGTGACAGAACAATGGTTTGATTCGTATTTTCCTAACTCCTATTTTCCTAGAGTCACCGGGTTGTGGTGACAAAACAATGGCTTAATTTTTATTTGTCTACTTTATTTGATCGGTCATCTAGATATAGTGACCGAACATTTGCTTTAATCATATTCATGAATGATTGACTCATTGCTACTAAGTTATTCTGTCATGTTTTGCTATTTTTTTATTCCTAATGACCGGGTAGCTTAATTACGGTCTGCCTCTGAACGATGATTAAGACCACTTTCTCATTGGTCTTCAGAATGATAGGTTATATCTTTACATGTATAGTGACTGGGACCAGTCTAGAAGAGGTTGTCTATATCTAGAAGGAATTGATTCCTTGGCAATAAAAACTGGATTTGACATATGTTGACTTATTCAATGAAAATGAATGCCAGGTGATTGAGCCTAGCCGAGAACATAATTTTCCATTGTTAGGAAACTTTAGTGTAAGGCCATTGCTAGGAAATTTTAGTGTAAGGTTTTTACCTTCCCGATGAGTAAGATTGAATCTGGGAGATCGGTTTCGGTCCTTTGAATAATTTGATGCAAGCTCCCCCTGCCCGATGATTAGAATCGAACCAGGAAAAAAGTTTTTATTCTTGGAAAAATTCAGTGTAAGGTTTCCACCCATCCAGTGACTAAGATCGAACCGGGGATGGGCTTCTGTCCTTTAGTAAAATTTGAAATTAGGTTTCCACTTGTCTGGCAATGAAGATCGAATCGAGAACAGGTTTCTGCCCTTAGAGTAATTCAGTGTAAGGTTTCCACCCATCTGATGATTTGGATCGAACCGGGAACAGGCTTATGTCCTTATGTAAAATTTTGAAATTAGGTTTTCACCTGTCCCATGATGAAGATCGACCCGGGAATAGGTTTCTGTCCTTAGAGTAATTCAGTGTAAGGTTTCTACCCATCTAGTGATTTGGATTGAACCGGAAACAAGCTTTTGTCCTTATGTAAACTTTTGAAATTAGGTTTTCACCTGTCCGGTGATGAAGATCAAACCAGGAATAAGTTTATGTCCTTAGAGTAATTCAGTGTAAGGTTTCCACCCATCCAGTGATTTGGATCGAACCGAGAACAGGCATCAGTCCTTAGACAAAATTTGAAATTAAATTTTCTTCGTGTTCGTAAACCGAGGTTAGTAAATTAATAGTGATGGAATCATAAGCACAAATACACCTGCATGGATAAACATTACCTTCGTATTAATTAATATTATGCACATATAACATTACACTCAATCCATACCCCTGTGTACTGATAATCAGTGGTAAAAAAATTTCAAATTGTGGGCATTCCATGGCCATGGAAGTGGCCTTTCGTCCAAATCTTCCAAATAATACGCCCCTACGCCCGCAATGGCGATGACTCTATAAGGTCCCTTCCAGGTCGGTGCTAACTTCCCTGTGTTGACATCTCATGTATTCCCTACTTCCTTCCGAAGTACCAAATCTCCCGCTCCAAACTCCCTTCTCCTCACATCCCTGTTGTATCTCCGAGCAAGTTTTTGCTGATCATCTGCCAGTTGAATGGTCGCCGATTCTCGGCGTTCCTCCAACAAGTTCAATTGTTTCAGCATTAATTCCGAATTCTTGGCGGGGGTGAATCCTGAAACCCGGGCACTGCACAAGTTTATCTCTATCATTATGACTGCTTACGCTCCGTATGTTAAAGAGAACGGAGTTTCCCCCGTGGACCTCCTTGAAGTTGTCTGGTATGCCCACAGAACATTAGGCAACTCCTCTGCCTACCTACCCTTAGAACCTTCTAATTTCCTCTTCAACCTGTTCACAATAGCTTTGTTGGTAGCCTCGGCTTGGCCGTTGCTCTGCGGATATGTCGGGGTGGAGTACCAGTTTGTGATGCCGAGGCTGCTACAAAACTCGTGGAAAGCTCTGCTGTCAAACTGCAACCCGTTGTCTAACACTAGAGACTCTGGTACCCCGAACCTCGTCACTATGTTTCTCCACACGACCTTCTTAACATCCACATCCTGGATGTTCGCCAACGCCTCTGCCTCCGCTCACTTGGTGAAATAATCTAGGGCCACTAGAACAAACCTTCGGTTTCCTGTAGCCTATGGGAATGGGCCAACAGTATCTAGCCCCCATTGCGCAAAGGGCCACGAGCTACTAATAGGATTTAGGCTCCCAGCCAGCTGGTGAACCATCGATGCGTGCTTCTGACATTGCTCACACTTCCGTGCATACTCGGTAGCGTCCTTTTGCATTCGCGGCCACCAAAATCCCTAAGTCATCGCTCGGTGAGCTAACGAATGTCCCCCTGCATGACTACCGCACACTCCCTCATGTAGCTCGATCAAGAGTTCTTCAATCTTGTTGGGGTGCAAACATTGTAGGTAAGGCCCCTCAAAAGACCTTCGATACAACTTATGATTAGCTGATAACCAATACCGAGTAGCTGCCCGGCGTACTTTTTCCGCTTCCTTGTCATTAGCAGGCACTCGATCCTCGACTAAGAAGTCGATGATCGGATCCATCCAACATGGTTCAGCAGTTGTCACCAGTGAAACACCTACTCTTGCATTGATACTTGGTTCTGCTACCAACTCCACTTTGATTAACCGAGGAATTTCCTTGGTTGATGATGATGCCAATATGGCCAAAGAGTCAGCGTGCCGGTTTTGCCCCCTGGCCACCTGAACCACTTTTACACTCAGAAAGCGGTCCATAGTCTGTTTTACCAGCCGTAGGTACTCCATCATCCGGGGATCCTTGGCTTCAAAGCTTCCCTATACCTTATTAACTTCCAATCGAGAGTCCGAGTAGACCTCTACTTCCTTAGCTCCTAGATCTAAAACAACTCTCAATCCGGCCAGTAAGGCTTCATACTCGGCTTCGTTATTAGAAGCCTTAAAGCCCAGCCTAAAGGAATGGTCCAAATTTATCCCTTCTAGAGTGATGACCATGATTCCAGCCCCGGCTCCTAATGCGCTAGATGCACTGTCCACAAATACCTTCCATGGGATTACCTCTACAGGGTAAACTATCTCCATCCCCCCTCTCGGGGAAAACTCTACAACAAAATTGGCGAGAATCTGACCCTTCATCGCGCTTCTAGGCCTGTACCTAATGTCAAAAGAGCCCAGCCGAGTTCCCCACTTAGCTATTCTTCTCGTGAAGTCAGATCTCTTCAACAACAACTATAGAGGGTACTTGGTCAATACATAGACAGTATGAGCCTGAAAGTAATGGGGTAGTTTTCTCGTTGCGTGAACTAATGCTAATACCAACTTCTCTAAAGGCAAATACCTCGTCTCAGCACCGACCAAGGTTTTGCTAATATAGTATATTGGTTGTTGTACACCTTGATCTCTCAGCAGCACGGCACTCACAGCATGTTCGGACACTGAGAGATACATGTATAAGTCCTCTCCAGGCATTGGGGCTGTTAGCATAAGGGCCCACACCAAATAATCCTTCAAATCCTGAAAAGAATTTTCACACTCCTCATTCCATTGGAACCCCTTCTACTTTTTCAATAGCTGGTAAAATGGACGGCACCAATTGAAAATTTTGGAAATAAACCGATTAGGGGCAGCTAACATGCCGGTCAGTACTTGAACTTCCTTTGGATTGCTCGGCTTCAATCTAATTGGGAAATACCACGTCTCAGCCGCTTTGGGGCTGTTAGCATAGGGGCCCACACCAAATATTCCTTCAAATCCTAAAAAGCATTTTCACACTCCTCATTCCGTTTGAGGCATTTTACGGCTTCAATCTATTTGGGATTGACTTCTATTCCTCAGTTTGTGATCAAATTCCCTAGGAACATGCCAGCCCCCACTCCAAAGAACACTTATCAACATTGAGGCACAGCATGTGCCGTCGAAGCACTCTGAACGCCTCTTTAAGATCGTCAATATGTTGCATCTCCCGTTTGCTTTTTACCACCATATCATCAATGTACACCTCAACTGTACGCCCAATCTTATCTCTAAACATTCTCGTCATCATCTGTTGATATGTGGCTCTAGCATTCCTTAGCCCAAATGGCATCACAGTATAATGGTAGTTAGCATCAGGGGAAATGAATGTCGTCTTCTCTTAATCCTCAGTAGCTAGGGCAATCTGAAGATAGCCCTGAAAGGCATCTAGAAAGCTCATCCTTGGGTGCCCATAAGTGGCATCTACCAGTTGATCAATCTTCGGCATAGGAAATGGATCCTTCGGGCATGCTCGGTTCAGATCAGTGAAGTCAACACAAACCCTCCATTTGCCATTCTTCTTCTTTACTACCACGGTATTCACAAGCCACTCTGGAAAGAATGTCTCCTTTATAGCCCCAGCTTCCTTTAATCTCTTGACCTCTTGCATGATAGCTTCAATGTGCTCTTAGCCGATCTCCTCGGCTTCTACTTCTTAGGAGGGTACAACAGGTCCACGTTAAGCTTGTGAACTATGAACTCAGGGTCCACCCCGGGCACCTCATACGGGCTCCAAGCGAACACGTCTACATTCTGTACAAGGAACAGCAACATCTCCACCCTCTCTTTGTCCTTCATACTTGCTCCTATTAGAAAACTCATGTCACCATTCGGTAGTATCCTTACTCTTACTAAGTCCTCGGCACAGCTAGCCCCCACTTCCTCTTGGGGTTCCTGTAATTGCTATAAGGGATCCTCCTCGTCTGACTCCTTTTGTTTGATTCCCTGGTCAACTGTAGCTACCAAGCACTGCCAGGCCACTTATTGATTACCCCTCACTATAGCAATACCTTGCTCGGTGCAGAATTTGATCTTCACATGCAGGGTGGATGGTACTGCCTCCATTGTATGAATCCATGACCTTCCAAGGATTGTCATGTATGGAGAAAACGAAGCAACCACTATGAATATTACAATCACCTCTTTACCTTCCATATTCATAGGAAGTGGAATCTGCCCTTCTAGGATCACCATCCAGCCATCAAACCCCATTAGAGGCATATCATACTTGAAGAGATTCTCATTCTTTAGGCCAAGCCCCCTGAACAGGTCGAGATACATCACCTTGGCACTACTCCCCTGATCTATCAATACCCTCTTTACTATGAAACCATTTATCCGGGCTGTAACCACCAAAGCATCGTCTTGTGGTTGAATCGTGCCCTCTAGATCATCGTCATTGAAGGCAATGGGTTCCCGAGTGTACTTCAACTTCTTCTTGGAGGGTTGCTCGCCCGTGTAACTTTCTGTCGCCTAGCCAGCACCCCCTTCCTCTTGGACACCTGAGTGCCCCTTTGAGCTGCGTGGATGACTTCTATCACTCCCAGTGGGGGTGGGAGAGGGTTCCCTCGAGGCCGAGCACCCTGCCCGATTTCCTGATTCTTGAGGTCCACCATGAACTCTTTCAAATATCCCGCCTTCACCAACTACTCTAAATGATATTTTAACACTCTGCATTGTTCAGTGGTATGCCCCTTATCTCTATGGTAAGTACAATACAAGTTCTGATTTCTCCTCGATAGGTCTCCCCCCATCTTATTTGGCCACTAGAAATATGGCTCATTCTTAATCTGATCCACGATCCTATGCACCGGCTCTTTGAATGTCACATTCACTTCCCCACCTGTGCGCCCAGTTCTTGGATCCTCAAATCCTTTCAGGGCCTTGACTGAAAACTCCCTTGCCATGGATGGCTCATGATCGAAGCCTTACCTTTGTTTTGTTGCCAGCCATCCTCTAACCTTTTATATTCTTTAATACGCCTCATCAACTGCCTCATGTCCTCGAGTGGTCTCCTTGTCAACGAGTCTCGCAGTTCGGAATCCTTGGGCAATCCCAATCGAAAGGTCCTTGCCGCAATTTTTTCGTTGCCTCCGCCAATCTCGTTGTACAACTCCCAATACCGGTTAGCGTGGCTGCAAAGGGTTTCCTCTGCCCCCATTTTCATTGATAGTAATGCGTCTACAAGTTGCAAAACTCGACTGCAGGTCATGAACCGGACACGGAACTCCTAAATCAACTAGGCAAAACTGTGAATTGAACCTTTCTGTAATCCATTAAACCACCTCAAGGCTGTGGGCCCGAGACTCAAGGGAAACACCTTACACATCAGTTCATCGTTATGAGTATGCAGGGACATCATCTGAATATAATGGCTCACGTGCTCTACCGAATTAGTTTTCCCATCATAAGAATTGAACAGTGACCGCGTAAATCTGCTCAGCATAAGGGCCCATTCAATGTCACTTGAGAACGGCGATTAAGTAGCGTGGCGTCCATAGCAGCATTCCGAGGTCGTCACGCCTCTGGGGAAACCGAGTCCCGATCTGCATATTCCCGTGAACGATCCCGATGTCGATGGAACCCTACTCCATAGCGACCTCCCACACTTGTCGACCCTTCTTCACATTCCTCGTTGTCTCTCCCCCGACGTCTACCCTTTGCTTCCAATTCCAAATCCATGACAAACGTACACAGACGCTCCAGTTCCTCGTCCTTCCATTCAAGTTCCTCATCTCTTCTACCAAAACGATTGCACCTCGAATCACTGGACATTGTCCAATACATTTGAAACGGCCCTTCTCCGAGGCCAGACTGCCTTTCCTCCTGCTCATACTCCCTATCTTCGCGTCACTTCTGCCTTTTTTCCCGCTAAGTGGATCCCCGAGAAGACTTCCTAGAGCCACTTTTTACGTAAGTCCCTGATTGACCTCCAGACATTTCCCCACGCACGTCTCGACAGAACCACAACTTCGTAGGAGATCCCCACAGACGGCGCCAATTGTGCGTGCCCAAAATATGGTTAACAGGCTCAACCCTTACTTGGTTGGGAATGTGGGCTTTGGGTTTCCTACTATGGGTAGTCCTATACTCGAAGACCTAGTTGCACACTCATTTTCACAAACCTTTCTCTTTCTTTTTGAAAGTCACTCCCCTTCCCCCTTAACTTAGTCACTCTTCTCTTCCCTATTCTCTCTCCAGAGTTGCCAACCTCCCTCTTTTCTGCTCTGTCCTCTTATTTATAGTCTGAGGTAAGTGGAGGTACTATGATTACTTCCTGATCAATTGTGGAAATGGGGGTCCAATTCCATCGTTTCTAAGTGGATGTTCCGCTAGGAATAGTAGAATGGCATTAGAACTGGTTCCCATTCCCAAAAGGTTGTTCGGTAGTGATATTCCCTAGGGTAATACCGGCCAGTTGAGACTTTGTAGCTCTGTGCAATCACATTCCCAACCAAGTTGCAGTTGATCGAGAGAGGTCTGGATTGTGCCTTAAAGTGTGCCCGGACTAGGATTGTAGGCCCAATAGGGACTAGAAGAGGAATTGTGGCACAAGGCTAGGGTCTGAGGCCCAGTGAGCCTAGGGCCTCACCCCGTACATAGTCGTAGTAATATAAGGCCGGGGTCCATGGCCCAAAGGGCCTGGGACCCTACCCGTACATATTCGTAGTAATACAAAGTCATGAATGTAGACTGCCACTTTGAAGATTACTACATCTTAATCCTTGAGTACTCAGTTTAATCCTTTAAGTTATTCATCATATATTTAAGAAATCCAATTTCATAAATATATACTTTAGTAATTCCTTACTAAAGTGGTTAGGCCTAATACTCTGAATAACCAAACCCATTAAACTTATCTTAAGGGAATATTTTATATCTCCGTTAAGAGATTATGAATTCCATCTTAAGAATATATGTTCTATCAACACTAAATGTGGCTGCCCAACATACTGAGGTTTTGATCGTGACTTTAGATCTCACTCTTGATATATCAAAGCAACCTACACTTTATGATCAGGTCCATTCTTCTCTCAGGATTAAGAGTTCATGTAAATAGAAGTCGTGAGATTTATTATTCATTTGACAATCATTAGGAGAATAATAAATCTCACAGCGGTCTAGTTCAATATGTCTTAATTCTTAAAACATATTAACATACCAACTAGAATTCTCCACTTCCAAGATCAAGACAAATCATCTTAGTTGTTATGTTATAGTCTTCGCAGATGAAATGCCTAATTTCATCACCAACTACAAACTAAAATTCTGAGTTTACAAAGAACTTGTGATTTATATCTTCTATGATGAAATCACATACTATGCATCTCATGGACTAAATGATAATGTCCAAATATTCATGTTACCATTATTTTAGATAATAAAAAAAAACTTTATTAATTACAACATTAATTCATACATAATGTTATACATAGCATCATACAATATGATTTAAGGGCACTAATCCTAACACAGGCATGGCTTGGTTGCGCTTTTTCAAGATTAGGTCGCCTTCTTTAAAGATTCTAGGTCTAACCATCTTGTTAAATGCTCGCTCGATGCGGCGCTGGTACAACTGTCCATGGCACAATGTGGTAATGTGCTTCTTGTCTATCATGTTCAATTGCTCATAGCGGGAATGGGCCCATTCAACTTCTGACAACTCTGTCTGCGATAAAATCCTGAGAGATGGGATCTCTGCCTCTGCGGGGAGGATGGCTTCCATACCGTAGACCAAGGAATACGGGGCTGCACCCGTAGAAGTACGATTCGAAGTGCAATAGACGCACAAGGCAAATGGCAAGACCTCGTGCCAATCCTTATAGGTATCTGTCATCTTCACCGAGATCTTCTTTATGTTTTTGTTGGCTGCTTCCACTACGCCATTCATCTGAGGGCAGTAAGGAACCAAATTCTAGTGTTCAATATTGAACTATTGGCAAAGCTGCTAGATCATTTACCCATTCAAATTCTTTCCGTTATCTGTAATGAACTCTCCTGGCATGCCATAGCAGTAAATGATGACATGTTTCAAGAATCGGGCCACCATAGCTTAGGTGACACTTTTGTAGGAAGCGGTTTCCACCCACTTGGTGAAGTAATTGATGGCCACTAAGATATACTCATTCCTATTCAAGGCTTTCGGAATCACGAGTCTGATGACATCCATTCCCCAGGCTAAAAAAGGTCATGGCTCTGCTAGAGAGTGCAGGGGTTAGGGAGGAACATTCTTCCTATTCTGATAGACTTGGCAATAATGGCACATCCTCACATGGTTAATGCATTTACTTTAGCCAATAGTAGCCGACTATCATAATTTTTCAGGCCAATAGGGGTCCACTGGCATGGGCTCCAAAGGGGCCTTCATGCATTTCTTCCATGAAATGGTTAGCCTTGGTGGCATATATGCATCGAAGCAAAGTTGTGTCGTGGTTCCTTTTATACACGACTTCGCCTTTCAAGAAAAACTGGCATGCCATGCCCTTGATGAATTTCTTCTCACCGTATGTGGCTCTAGACAGGTATTCACCATCTTTGATATAAGCCTTGATATCATGGTACCATGGCTTCCCATCGATTTTGACTTCAACGTTCATTCACTCTTCGATATTCATGCAGTAGGCCGGCACGCTGCGGACCTCTATGCGCAATTGTTGCATCTTATCTCCTTCTGCCAACTTAACCATGCTAGCTAGGGTGGCTAAAGCATCTGCAAACTGATTGTGTGCTCAGGGCAAATAAGCAAAGGTAATGTTTTGGAACTTTTGAATTAGGCAACTGACGCATTTCTAATATGAAATCAACTTGGTATCTCGGGCTTGCCACTTTCCCTCTATTTGGGAGATGATTAACAGGGAATCTCCAAAGATGCTTAGATCATATGCTTCAAACTCCAAGGTGACTTGTAGGCCCACTATGCACACCTTGTACTCTGTGACATTGTTCATGTAATCAAAATTCAGTTTGACTAAAACAGGGATTTGCTGGCCCTTCGGGGATACTAGAACTACTCCCACTCCATTTCCAGTGCTATTGGTAGCTCCATCGAAATAAAGCTTCCAACACCACAATTCTACATTGCTGGGTTTTAGCTCTATTGCCAAAACATCCTCATCTAGGAAGAGGAATTCTGAGAAATCTAGATCATTCAACGGCTAATTCGCTAGGTAATTGGCTATGGCTTGGCCCTTGATGGTTTTGCACTACAAACACAATATAGAACTCGGATAACAACATCTACCAACGGGAGATCTTCCCAATGAGAGCAGGCTTTTCAAAGATGTACTTGATAGGGTCCATGTAGGAAATCATCCATGTGGTGAAGTAGAGCATGTATTGCCGCAACTTACGCGAGACCCATGCTAGGGTGCAACATGTCTTCTCAATGGCGATGTTATTGATCTCACAACTAGTGAACTTCTTACTGAAGTAGTAAATCGCCTTCTCTTTTTGATCGAGTTCATTTAGCTGGCCTAACATGCAACCCATGGACGTCTCTTGCACCGCTAGGTAGAGAATCAACGGATATCTCGACGTTAGGAGAACCAGAATAGGAGGGCTTACTGCTTAATCCTCTCAAAGGTCGTTTAACACTGATCTCTCCATTCTATCTTTGTATCCTTCTTCAAGAGCTTGAACAAGGGATCGCATGTGGCAGCCAACTGCACTATGAAGCGAGCTATGTAATTGATCCTTCCCAAGAAGCTTCAAACTTGTTTCTCAATTTTCAGCATAGGCATGTCCCTGATGGCCTAGACTTTTGCTAGGTCTACTTCAATTCCTCTTTGGCTAACTATGAAGCCAAGCAATGGTGAATGCTGTCTTGGCTTTGTCTTCTTCAGCCATCTTGATCTGATTATAACCTGAGGACCCATCCATAAAGGAGAAGAACATGTTGGTCGCGGTGTTATCAATCATGGTGTCGATATATGGCAAGAGAAAATTATCCTTCAGGCTAGCCCGATTTAAATCGCTATAATCAACGCACATGCGTACCTTCCCATCCTTCTTTGGCATGGAAATAATGTTTGCAACCCAATCAGAGTAAGCTATGGCGATAAGAAAATTGGCGCTCAACTGCTTTTCTACATCTTTGATTTTTAGGATAGTCTCAAATTTCATCCTTCGGAAAGCCTGCCGCATTGAGGGGCATTCGGGTTTAACTAGGATACTATGGACAACAATCTCTGTATCCAATTATGGCATATCTTGTTAAGACAAAGCAAAGATCTCTTTGAATTTCTTCAACAGAGTTATGAGCTCATCTTTCATGTCCTTGGGAAAGTTTACCCCGATCTAGACAAGTTTTTCTTTCTCGCCTTCCTCGACTAGGTTTATCACCTCTGTCTCTTTTATATTGGGCTTGGACCCTTTACTCTCTCTGTTCAGAGCTTCTAGGATGTCTCAAGGTAAGTTGGGAACCTCTTCCAATCCTTAACATCATGAACCAAATCTATTGTCTCATTCATATCATCCACACCCTCGTTATGGCAAAGGGACGATGTACCCACTTGGGAATCAGAACATATCTTATAGAGCGAAACATATACAGAGAAACATAAGATAATTTGCACACACACATATTCATAGGAAAGCGAATAAAGAAAGATGCAAGGATTTTCCTAAATAATACGCTGAATATTTTATTAATGGATTATGGGTAGGGGGAAAATAAAGTTCAAGCCTGAAAATGATAAAAGGGAAATACTCTTTTTTGTTGTTTCTGGGAAAACAAACTGGGGAAATGACCAAGGAATACAAATAAAGCAGGAAATGACATAAGCATAAAACAAAAAACTAAATATTCTATTCCAACCCTCTTGAGCAATCGAGAGGACCAATCACTCAATAATCGAATACTCCTTACTCAGCCAGTGCAACCACAAAACAAGGCTCGATGGCCTAAAGGCCTGCCGTCTCGCCTAGAATCCGCAATCAGATAGTAGAAGTCAGATCATCTTCAGAAGATGTGATAGAATTCACATAGAACTCTTCAGGACAGAGCCGAATAATGCAAGCCAGATCATGCTCCTCGTCTTCCAATTCCTTGAAAGGTTCTAGCACAATGACCTTGGTCAGAGCCAGAAAAGTGGTCCTGATATGGGGAATAAACATCCCTAGAGCAGCACACTTCCTCTTCTTTCCTCTAGAGGCTTGAAAGAATTCTTCATGAATGGGTTCATACCCCAAACCAAATCTTCCTTTGTTATCTAAGAGTTCAATTAGAGCAGGGCTCCCACATCCTATGGCTCGGAGGCCTTGGCCTAACTTGTGCTCAAACTTGGGCATTTCCTTCACGACCATTAAAATTGCTACAGGCTAGCCGGACTCAAGCTCTGAAGCATTATGAATCACGGAAACTAGCTCTAAGCTACGAAAAGATGCTTCTGGAAAGGCATTAGCATCGATGTAAGAAATAAATGTCTCCTAGAAGATATTCATGGGCTCTTCAGCCATAATGGTTATCAACTGATTCTCAAATATGAACTTAAGTCTCCAACAAGGGGGTAGATGCAACTGCACCTGCTACATGTAACTAGGGCCTCCCTAAAAGCATATTGTATGGAGAGTCCACTTTAATCACATGGAAGTTGACCATGAAGGATCTCAGGCCGATCTCAATCATTAGCTTAAATTTGCCTTGCAGTTCACAGCGTGTGCCATCAAAGGCTTTGGTGATCATGGTGCTAGGCCAAAAAGAGACATATCCACTTTCAGGTGCTCTAGAGTGGCCATCAAGCAGACATTCAAGGCTGATCCATTGTCAATTAACGCCCTTGCAATAATCATATCCTCACACTTGACCACGATGTGCATGGCCAAGGTATGGTCTCCTCCTTCTGGAGGAAACTCATCATTTGTGTAAAGTTGTTATTTACAACTATGTGTTTTGTTGGCTTTTATTCCGTGCCAAATTTGATTGTAATTACTATCAATTGTTTATACCCTGTATTTGTTGTGGGAATTGATGTAAGGGTTGTGTGATAGAGAGTGTGTGAAGACTCAAGCAATTTAGAAGCTGAAGGAATCTCGCGGGTATGTCGCGACTAAGCTTCCCACGAAGTGAAGCATGTGCCCTGCACATGCTGGAATGCGAAGAGTCAGGACAGGTGGAGACAGCTGTCTCTCGCGAGTATCTCGCGGGTAAGGCCTTCCCGCAAGACACCCGCGAGACATGCTGTTCTGCCAGCCTATACTGACTGACTCACACATTTTGCACCTATCCTATATAAACCCTCATTACCCACAAATGTTGAGGAATGCTTTAGAGAGAAAACCCTAGCCAAACACATTTGCAATTAGAGATTTTCATCCCCACCTTTCTCTATACACTTGCTTGTGGTATCTCCTCAACCCTTCCCTCTCCATTTCCACACCATTGAGAGGTTGATAGCCCAAACACTTACCACACCTTTGAGTGTGTTGAGTGATGTTTTGGTGCTGCTGGGAAGCATTGGAAGAAGCCTGGAATGGCAGATGCAACATGGAGCTTGTTGCGGGATCCGGAGAACTAGAACAAGACACGGTTCCAAGAAGCCTTATTGGAGTAGGAGCTTGGAGGGCTTAGGTACATCGGGTAGGTTAGGCTTGGAGGGTCTCTTGCTTACTCATGTATCCCAACTGATTGTCTAGTGGATCGATTTCCGCTTGGAGGGCGGCGGAGAGGTTTTTCGCCGAGTTCTTCGGTTTCCTCTTCGAAAACACATCTTGGTGTTTTCTGTGTTTGCATCTCTCTTCCCTACTCTTTTATATTCCATTATACTGCTGTGTTGTTTAGTTTATGGATTAGAGTAGTTTATTTGTTCATCGGCTCGCTTTTACACTATTCCGCACTTTGTATTAAAGTTGTGTAAAATCTATCGAGCCGTAATTTTTAATTGGGTGGATCTAAACAGCTCTTGTGTTTTCAACACATTTTTGAGCTTTCAATTGGTATCAGAGCGGGTACACTTGTTGTGGTTTAAATACCTTAGTGTGATCCTTGACCCTATTTGAGATGGACCGGTCTCAATCGCTCAATGTTCCACCATTTTTTGATGGGAACAATTACGCATTCTGGAAAGTCAGAATGAGAGCATTTTTATGCTCTATAGAAGATACCGCTTAGGATGCGGTAGAGCTAGGCTGGACTAAGCCGGAGGCTCCTAAGGCTAATTGGGATAAGGCAGCTCTAGCAGCAGCCAATGCTAATAGTAAAGCTTTAAACGCTATTTTTTGTGCTGTGTCTTCTGATGAATTTCACAGGATCTCTCATATGACAGTTGCCAAAGAAGCTTGGGAGATTTTGGAGACCACTTATGAGGGTACAAAGAAAGTTAAGGACACAAAGCTTCAGATGCTTACCACCAAATTTGAAGAGCTCAAGATGGGTGATGATGAACCGTTTGATTCATTCTATGGGAAGCTCAATGAAATTGTAATTGCTAAACTCAATCTTGGGGAGAAGATTGAAGATGCTAAGGTGGAGAAAAAGTATTGAGGTCCTTGCCTGAAAGTTTTAGAGCAAAAGTTACAGCCATAGAGGAAAGCAAGGATTTGGATGAGATTAAAATTCAAGAATTAGTTGGGTCTCTACAAACATATCAAATGGGACTACCTTCCCATAAGATGAGTAAATCACTTGCTCTTAAAACCATCACCGAAAGGATGGATGATTCCTCCGAAGAAGATGGGGTGGAGAAGGAAGTAGCATTTCTTGCGAAAAACTTCCGCAAATTTCTGAAGATGAAGAACAGTGGGAAACCATTCAACAGAGGAAAATTTTCATCTTCAAGAGGTGATAGGAAAGAGTTTACAAGGAAAGAAGGGAGGGAGTTTCAACCTTCTTCAGAAATTATATGCTATGAGTGCAATGGCCATGGACATCTAAAGAAGGAGTGTCCAAATTTTCTGAGGGGAAAAGGCAAAGCTTATGCCACGACACTCAGTGATTCAGACTCCTCTGATTCTGACTCAGAAGAGAGCTGTGACGGAGAGGGAAACTACTCCGCATTCATGACCATTGCTCATGTGGAGTCATCGGATGATTTGGGTGCACTTGTGAAGGAGCTTGGTGAGCATTCTAATTCAGAGTCTATTGGGAATGTGGAAGAATCAGATGCTGAAGAAGAAGAAGAGAATACAGCTAATCTTCAAGAAAATTACTCCTTACTACTTGAGAAGTCGGGAGAGTATACCAGAATAGCCAAGGCAGCTGTAAGGAAAATGAAGAAAGCTGAGGAAGATTACAGAAGTCTCTTGATCAGATATAAAGAGGCTAAATGTGAGATTGAGACACTAAATGGCGAGTTGTCTGAAGCCTATACGAAGGTGAGGTTTCTTGAGCAAGAGGTAGTGCAAGCTCATGCCAAGATAGAGAGAGTCTCCTCTCAGAAGTTAGATGATGTTATCTCATCTCAAAAACCTTCTTCAGACAAGTCCAGGTTGGGATACACCGGAGGAAGTAGCTCATCAGCCAAAGCTACCAAAGAAGTGAAATTTGTGAAGGCCATAGAGCCTATTGTAGAAGAAACCATCCCTGAGAATGTTAAGGCTGAGAAGAAGAATGTGAGTGAGCAACGGATGGTGAATAAGCCCCGAAATCAATCTATGGGCAAACATGAAACCAGAGGAAGATCTCTCCCAAGATCACAACGGGGTCCTAGAACAGACTATGTGTGTCACTACTGCGGAATGCAAGGACATACCAGACCCAACTGTCAAAAGCTGAGATCAGACAACAATTCAAGCGCACCTCGGTCACGAGGAAGGAGAAATGACATGAGGTCTTGGGGTGGTGAACAACCGAGAAGTCAAAATCGTGATCCTGGTATGATGGACGTGATGAAAATGATTGGTGCCTTCACCACCTGCTTGGAGAGTTTCACCAGAAGGTTTGACAGTCCAAATTCTCATACCCAATCCGTTAAGGATATCACCCCAAACGCACGTGACGTGTGGGTGAAGAGGGTCATGCATAAGCATTATAACATGTCCACGCATAAATTCTTTCAATGTTTAGGGACATTTGCTGTTGCATCTTTTCATGCATTTTGTTTACTGTTGTTATTTTGTCCGGTTGGTTTGTACCGGTTGTTTTTGTTAATCTTTCTTTTCTTGTTCTGCTTTGGGTGTGTTCAAAAATCTCAAAAACACATAAAAAATAGAAAATCCAAAAAAAAGTTTGATCACTTTGTTGAGTTTTGTCTCAAAGCATGTTTTGCCTTGTACCTTTGTACTTATGGCTTTGTGCATTTAACGAGCTTAGCTTGTCCCTCATGCACTCATATCTTTGTGGAAGAAATTCTGAAATCTATGTGACTGTTGTAAATAGATCTTCAACCTTGTCATGAATGATTAGTGAATGGTTTTGTTGATCTTGAGACATGCATAGACTCATGCCTATATATCTTCCCACTTTTATTTTTTTTGCTTAAAAGAGCTCTCTAAATGTAAATCTCCAAATGAAAAGAGATATAGAGCTGCAAAAGCCTGTCGCACAAACTAGTATTCGACTAGGAAAAAGGGAAAGCGACCAAAATAAAATGTATGATGCCCAAAAAGCCAAAGGCTAACTCATCAATTGAAATATCAAAAATTTCAAGCATCTTTCTCTAAATGAGATTCTCTTTGCTCAAAAGTTGCAAATGATATGTTGAATATGGAGCCAAATGAAAAGCTTCAATGAATTGTTATCAAGTACATGTGGGAGGTCATATATGCATGTTTCTATAATTGAGATAGGTCACATAATCTAGTGCTAGTTGTGTATGCCTTGATTGAATTGATCATTGAAGCTTCACATTGGACTAAGAACTATCTCATTTTTGATATCCACACACAACACACAAGTCTATGTTCAATGAATGTCATATTCATTTGTGTGATTGTACTTGATTAAATGTGTTTTCACATGCTCAATCTTTGTTGATCAAACCCAAAAAGATTTTTGAGTGTTTTATTTGTTTTTGAAAGTGATTTTATACTTTCATGTCTTTTGTTTTTTATTAAAATGCATGTTTTTGTGTTTCTTCAAAAACTGGTTCAGGGATTGTCTCGCAAGAAGCTCGCGACTTAGAGCTTCCCGCGAAAATGGGTTGAGGGAAATTTTTATTTTAACATATCACACAGAAACTTTCGCGACTGTTTCGCGACTGTCTCGCAACCAAAAGCTTCTCGCGAAATGCTGTTTGGCTAAAACTGGATTTTTCCAATTTCAGACAGAAGTTACCGCGACTGTTTCGCGACCTAATACTTCTCGCGAAATTTTTGTGCTTCAGTGGCTCTTCTCGCGACTGTTTCGCGACTGTGTCGCCACTCCCTAACCCGCGAAAAAACGCGTGTTTTCAGTTTTTATATAGCTGATGTGACAGTTTTTCAAAACTCTAAAACTTCCCTCGCTCAACCTCTCTCGAACGTTTTCAACCCAAAATCACTATTCCATTCAAACCCCTTCAATCCAAGCACTTTTTCTGCATTTTCTTCTTCAAGGTATGTTTGTTAATCATTTCTTTTTAAGTTTTTGCTTAGATTATGCAGAATTTTTGTTAGGGTTTTGATAATTGGGAATTTCGAAACTTTGGGTTAGTTTTCAAAATTGGGTGAATTTTTCTCAAATATTTTGATTGGGCTGTGTCCCATTTGTTGTTTCTGCATCTGTGTTGGCCCCTTGTGGCATTTTATCATGTATTGAGGGTAGATTTTCCCATGTTCATGCATTATTCATGTAATTTTTGCATTTGTGCACGCTAAGTGTTTGTCAAAATGTCCGAGTGACATTTTTGTGCCAAAATGGAATCAAGTGATTTCATTCCTTGGACTTTCACTTGTTTGACCTTATTTTACTTGGTTTGGTCATTGATTGTGTGTTTCACTCACTTTGTTCATGTTGCACACTCTTGGCACACAACTAGGCACACTTAGGCACCCTCATGCATCTTTTGCCGCACACACTCATCAGCACATGCACACAGACACACACTCTTGCACTGTTTCTTAATTTGTTGCATTGTAGTTATGCTTTATAGGTTGGAGTCTTTTGACATGATGTTTAGTGTCTACCATGCTATGTTTTCAGTTAGTTTAAGTCTGATTTGGAACTAACTTGAATCTAATGAAGTTTGTCTTCTGGTTTGTGCTTGTGTATTTTTTTTCTTCTTTGCTTTGTGAAATTGTGCAGATGTCTCCCACCAAGCATGCAGCTAGGAAGAAATCGACTTCAAAGCGAGCCCGAACTGATTCTGAACATTTCAGGTCTATAGATGCTGATATGAAGTACAATGACTGCTACAAGGACAAGACGATCATTATGGAACGGGTAGTCCAGTTAGAGACTCTTGAGGGCACTTGCATCCCTGAAGTGTTCAAGGATAGAACGTGGACCAAGCTGCTAAACCCGACTGGAGTGGTATATTCAGAGATTATCAAGGAGTTCTTCTCTAATGCCATTGTCAACGGAGATTGTATTGAGTGCTGGGTAAGACACAAGGAGTTTAAGATTACAAGAGAGAGCATCCAAGACTTTTTGGAGACTCGTCCTCCATCTCAGCAAATCACAGTTGCTTATGAGGACAGAATGGGTAATATTGCTGATATGATTACAGTCCTTGGTGGTGTACAGAAGAAAACATCCATGGACACTCTCAAGTTCTCTCCAGAAATGAGGACACTAAGCTATGTGATGATTCACAATCTGTATCCAGTCACCAATCTCACCACTCTATCTGCTCCGAGAACAAGATTCCTGTATGATATCAATACACATAAGGAGATTGACATTTGTGGTCATATCATGCATGTCTTGAAGAAGAGCATCACAAAGCAGAATTCACGGACTGTGATGTCGTTCCCCTCTTTGATCATGGGATTGATTGCCAAGACAAAGCTCAAGCTACCCAGTGGCCTCACAGTTGTTCCGAGGGATTACCCCATTGGTGGTCATACACTGACTAGGAGTACTGCACACATTAGAGGCTCCAAGACTGGTGTGCATACCATACCACCACCACGACGGGTTCAGCAGGAGGAAGCTGAAGATACAGAAGAAGAGATTGACAGGTTCACCTTGGCTCTAGAGCCCTCTGCACAGCCATCATCTTCTGCTCCACCACAAGGCTTAAGCAAACTTGATCAGTTGCTTGCTAAGATGGATCAGATGTCTACAGTGCTTGACTCCCATGTGCAGCATACAGCAGATCAGTTCGCGTACCTTCAGGGACAGATCACCGCATTAGCATCACAGGTTCAGGACTTGTCCTCCACTCATGGCTCAGATTCAGAGTCCGATCGGTTCTAGCCCTTTGGCCATTCCGGTCAAAAAGGGGGAGAAATTTCTGAGGGGGAGCTGGAGAAGAGCTTGCACAGCGTTAGGGAGAGCATAGCTTAGAAACATAGTAGCATTGGTTATTGGTTTTAAAGACGGTTTAATTTAGTTTCATTTAGTGTTTGTAACTGTTTTACTATTTTTGGTTTAAAACTTTGATACTATGCTTTATTTAAATATTATTTCAGATGTTTCTTTTGTGATATTCTCTATGCTTTGTAGCATACTTTGCATGTACCCATGTTGCTTTTGTAAGCTTTAAGGGTTTGTTTCTTTGCATGTTTTGTAGGCTTTTATGGTTTGTGCCATGCATTTGTAGTTCTTTGCTTATGCAGCCTTTATGCTTGTGATATTGAAGTTTAATGTCATACATTTACTTCACTACATCACTCTTGTGCCCGTGTAGGATTGTTCCTAGATGCATATACATTCTATGCATTGGTTGAGTGATGAACACTCGTGTGCCCTAGTAGGATTGTTCCTAGATGCAAATACTTCGAGTATTTTGCATTGGTTGAGTGTTGGATTTGCAAATGGTACTCTTCATATGAGCTTATCATCTTGCATATCCGGATGTTCATTCCTTGTGTGAATGAGCATAGTAATTGCTTGTGTATAGTGATTACTTGTTTGATCTTGCCATGATCTAGTGTTTCTATTTCATTTTGCTTGATCATGCGCTAATTGCTCCATATGATTTTCAAGTTTTCTGCATACAATGATAATATTTTGTTGTTGTGTTTTAGGAGTTACTTGTTCATATGTTTCAAGAGCTTATCAGAATCTAGAATTGGGTGTGAGTGAGTTTTGCCTTTGTTCCCAAACTCACGTTTAAGTCTAGAGTCTGTTTTAGGGTTTTGTCACGGAATAGCCAAATGGGGAGATTGTAAAGTTGTTATTTACAACTATGTGTTTTGTTGGTTTTTATTTCGTGCCAAATTTGATTGTAATTACTATCAATTGTTTATACCCTGTATTTGTTGTGGGAATTGATGTAAGGGTTGTGTGATAGAGAGTGTGTGAAGACTCAAGTAATTTGGAAGCTGAAGGAATCTCGCGGGTATGTCGCGACTAAACTTCCTGCGAAGTGAAGCATGTGCCCTACACATGCTGGAATGCGAAGAGTCAGGACAGGTGGCGACAGCTGTCTCTCGCGAGTATCTTGCGGGTAAGGCCTTCCCGCGAGACACCCGCGAGACATGCTATTCTGCCAGCCTGTACTGACTGACTCACACATTTTACACCTATCCTATATAAACCCTCATTACCCACAAATGTTGAGGAATGCTTTAGAGAGAAAACCCTAGCCAAACACATTTGTAATTAGAGATTGTCATCCCCACCTTTCTCTATACACTTGCTTGTGGTATCTCCTCAACCTTTCCCTCTCCATTTCCACACCATTGAGAGGTTGATAGCCCAAACACTTACCACACCTTTGAGAGTGTTGAGTGACGTTTTGGTGCTGCTGGGAAGCATTGGAAGAAGCCTGGAATGGTAGATGCAACATGGAGCTTGTTGCGGGATCCGGAGAACTAGGACAAGACACAGTTCCGAGAAGCCTTGTTGGAGTAGGAGCTTGGAGGGCTTAGGTACATCGGGTAGATTAGGCTTGGAGGGTCTCTTGCTTACTCATGTATCCCAACTGATTGTCTAGTGGATCGATTTTCGCTTGGAGGGCGGCGAAGAGGTTTTTCGCCGAGTTCTTCGGTTTCCTCTTCAAAAACACGTCTTGGTGTTTTCTGTGTTTGCATCTCTCTTCCCTACTCTTTTATATTCCATTATACTGCTGTGTTGTTTAGTTTATGGATTAGAGTAGTTTATTTGTTCATCCGCTCGCTTTTACAGTATTCCGCACTTTGTATTAAAGTTGTGTAAAATCTATCGAGCCGTAATTTTTAATTGGGTGGGTCTAAACAGCTCTTGTGTTTTCAACACGTTTTCGAGCTTTCAATTTGAAAAGGAGACTTGGATGGTGGCCAACACCAACAATACCATACCCTCGATGGAGGAATCTATTATACCAATAGGAACATGCATTTCCTTCAATACCTTCAATAGAGCCTCACAGTGGACCTCGAAAGATAACAACAGTGCCAAGATAGAAATCTAAGCTGGAGATTTGTTCAACTTCTAAATCACACTATATTGTAGCCTTCCTCTCAAAGTCCATGAAGTTCTCATCATTTTAGGCCTAGGCATACAACAAAGAGGCCCAAGATTAGGGAAGTTCATATTTGACTTTGTAGGATTTTGGATGTGAAGTCCATAGCATACTTGTTATCTTAGGCCTAAAGTCCTCCTTTTCAAAAGGGCTTTTTAGATTTGGGCTTACGATAACAATTAGGCTATGGTCTTATGAACCTTTCAAGTTAAGATATACATTTGGATTTAGGGACAAGCCTCTTACATGTGAGAACTTTTTTCTTTTGTCCCACTTGTCATAGGGTATGCCATAAATTTAGGGTCATCCTTCCAATTTTATGTCTTTTATTTGTCCTTTAGAATTAGGTGATCACGAGATATATGGTTGAATAAACAAAAGATATATAAAGAGTATCCTCTTCTTGATAAGATCTAGGATCTCTCTAAGTGTGGGTAGGCCTCCCTAAGGCTAAAGGAATAGATAAGTAGGTCACTCACAACTATGTGGGCCATGATTCCAACCAAGGGCCTAAAGGGACGTTTATGGATTGGTGGCAAACCATTAACGTACTCAAAGCCCATCATTGGCAAAGGCACACATTGTGAGTTGGTGGGATGAACTTCGAAAGACTTGGGCCCAAATGGAGCCTTCCATCTTCCCACTCATCGCCAACCGAGGTAAAAAGGACAAAATGAACCAAGTGATTTATGTATGCAAACAAGTATTGAATAAGCCTTTATTAAGGTTAAGACATAGGACACATAGGAATTAAACACATTATCCCTAGTGGAATCGCCACTGTGAACACAACGGGGAGTTGCCACCTTGTTGTTGCAATGGTCTAGGAACCATATATATAGCGTCGTCTTAAGGAAGGACCTTTTGATCTTACTACTTGAGATATGGGTTCAAAGTTAAGGTATGGTCTTGGGAAGATGTTAGGCACCTAAAACCACCCAACCTTAAGGTTGGCTTCCCTTTATTGTGTCTTATGTCTTAAACCTATTAAAGGCATACTCAATATTGTATCTATACTCACACACACACTAGCATACATCTAATCACTCAACATGGAATCAATCATGCTTCAACACATCATTTCTTAACATACATCTTGCATAGCATCATATATCCAAGCATAAACCCTAGCTAGCATGACAAAACATGTCAACTCACAGATCCTAGCATTCATCTAGCATCATATCCATCCAAGACAGCAAGCATACATATAACATGACAACATCAAAGAATCATATTGAAGGCATCAAGAACATGTTATCCAACCAATCATCAAAGCAAAATCATATTCAAATATGCATGCTCATGTGAATACATGACTTACCTCACTTACCTTGCAGCAACTCAGCACCTATGGCATTACGCATGGACATATGAATGAATGGCATGGTATTAAAATAAAGAAACTTTAAGAGAAAGCCCTAATCTAGCATACCACAACAAACAAACATGTGAACAGAGAAGCATAAAGCTTAAAAGCATACAAGAAGATTAAAACAGAAACATATGATGTGAAATAAAATAAGGAACAGAAAGCAAAAAACTTGAATTAGGGTTTTTGGGCACAAGTATGTGTGCGCATACATAGGCCTGCGTACGCAGGCCAGTTGTATGCGTACGCATGCAAGAAGCATGCGCACGCAGGCACTCCCTAAACCTTAACCCAAAAACAAAAACACTAAAAAACACTTGAAAGCTTAAATCTAGTAACCTAACATGCTTTTAAAACATATAAACACATAAACCTAGACTAAAAAAAATATTAAATCGTAAAACAAGTAAAGAAACCAAACAAAAAACATAATTGAAAGCAGAAAATAAAAGAAAAAGCTTGAAATGAATACCTTGAAGCAAAACATCCTAGGCTTGATTTTTTACCGTTCCCCTCAGTCAAATTTGTCACAAATCAATAAACGTGTGATTAGTAATCTTAAAATTCAAAGATCAAGACCAGAAATGGCCCTAATAAAATAAAATTGACTTGAGGATGTTTTGTGAAAAAAAAAAATCCATCTTTGATTCACTATTTCTAGTGACTCTTAGTGTTTTCTCGTGGGATTTCCGTGTGTTTTTTTGAAAGCGTACCATGTATGGCTATTTATATTGTGAAAATGGGGGTTTGGAACGGCTCCCAGACGATATGGGATTCTTTCTAAACCTCAACATTAATACAGAAAACTTTTCTTTCTTATGCTTCTAAAATCCTACCTGCATGTGTAGGCTTGTGCCTGTGTACACAGGCTTCTATGCTGCGTACGCAGGCCTATGATTTCTTTTGGCCTTTATTTTTCAAAAATTGATTTTTAGCTCATTAAAAAGTTATATTTTCCATTTTAACATCTCTCAAGTCAATTTGTAATCTAATTGGGCCTTAAACCAACCTTGAGTCTTAGAATTTCAACATCATTGGGGAACGGGGGCCCGAGTTGTAAGGGGTACAAAATACGGTGTCTACAAATGCCCCTCTTTTGTTTCGTAAGTTTCGTTCATGGAATCAAAAGAATAAGAGACAAAACATTTTGTTTCGACGTACGTCTCGGGCCCAACCCACGCACAAGGCTCACAACACGTATACATGGGGCGGGGAGCAACTCTACAGAGTCACGTGGGATTCATATGTCTGAATTTCCACCTTTTTTTCTTAAGAAACGAGCAACGACATGTTCACTATCCCAGAACTTGTTTTACCAATTGCAAGCAAAAGGCGAGTAACTCACTATCCTAGAGTCACTTAAAAAGAAAAACAAACAAAGGTGCTTTTATGAGCTCAAACAACCAAATAAACAAGGGTGCTCTTACAAGCTTAAAAGGATATATACTTGTGGTGTCCATCTGGGGCTCTTGCCTCAAACTTCTCTGGGTGGCTTGCACCTCTTGTCTTCTCCATCTCTATCTCTACCTGTTCTAGTGAGGCTCTTGCCTTGAGGTGACCTTGGTCTCTATCTCTATCTATATCTCTTGTACCATGCCTACATATTCAATTCCCTTGGGATATGTGCACGAGTTCTATGTCTTTTGACCCACGAAGGAGTCTTGGATGAATAATCCCCTAGGGATGATAAAAGGGAACTCACTGAGGAGCATGATCTTGAAATTTTGGTGACCCTTAAGGAGCCTCCTTATTGGGGAAAAAGAACTTGCTGAGAAGTTTGGTGATTCTGACCTACGAGGAAGTCTTTGAAGATGTGTGATCCACTAGGGAAGACTTTCTTCTTCTTCACGGCTCACTGGTGAACTTGTGCTGACTCTACCCATAAGGGAGTTTCATCAACTTTATGGGAATTATCTTCTTCACAACTCATGAGGGGGTTGCCATTGTGCTTTGGACCTAAGAGGGAGTTCCTTCATGATATTGTACTTTATTGGGGATTTGTTTGAAAATTTGAACTCGCCAGGGAGTTCTTTTGGTGACTTATGGTCCGCTGAGGGATGCTCTTGATGCTTTCAATCTGTTGTGGATGCTTGTGTGGTCTTTGTGTCTTTTACCCAACTGAGGGCGTTTTGGTCATTTCGGCATGTTCTTGGATTTTTCTTTTGCACTTCCTACCTCTCGAGAACCCACTAGAGATTTGAGGAATTTTTTTCCCTAAACTACACATAGTTTAGTGGTGGCCTAAACTACATGTAGTTTAGTCACCAAGTATGTTCCCGCCTCTTCATTTTTCTTCAACGGTTACCAACCGTTTTTTCTTTTTTTCTTCATCTTCCTCACCTCTTTATATTCTCTCTACTCTTCAACTTTTCTCTCTTTTTTTCTCTACAAAGCTTCTGCTCTCTCTCTCCCTCTTTCACCATCTGATTCTTCCCTTTCACATTCTTTTTGAAACTTTCTCTCTCCCTGCACTTTCTCATCTCCTCCATGGCACCTAAGTCCAAGAAAACCTCTTACGTGCTCTCAAGTGATGCCTTCAATCTCACTCATTGGAATGGGGCAATGAGGCTACTAGAACCCCCTTTATTGGCATGCCGGCCAGAGCATCATCTTTCGGCAAATGCTCGAGCCAGATTGCTGAGTTTTCCATTTTCTCTCATTTTTGAGTTCCCTCTGGTCTTCCGTTTTAATCTGTTTTTCTACTTGTGAATGCTTGGGTTTCGTTGTGGGATGGGTTTAGATGAAAACCTGACACCTTAGGAAGGGTAGGAACATGTTTAGGATGAATTTTGGATGAGATATGCTTGAAAATGTTGAAGAACATCTCTCTACATTGGTTTATGCGTACGAGGACTCAAGCCTACGTACAAGGCATATATTCATGCGTACGCAGCCTCTCTTCCTTCATACACGAGCTTGTTCTTGAGAGCCTGTGCACGTGGGCTTCGGCCTACGTACACATGTTTAGTGTCTGTGTATGCAGGCTTGGGCTCACGTACGCACATCGCTAGGTAGAAACCCTGTTTTAACAATTTGACCCCTTTTCCATCTGTTTTTCATCCAATTGCAAATTTAACACTTCCCTTTCTTATTTATGCATCTGAAATGTTATTCTAACACCATTTTGCACCTCATTGGAAATCTCAAACTCTCTTTTCACTGTTCCTTGATCCATATTGTGAATTTAACATCACCGCACTTCTTTTGCAGGCCATCTCCCCGTACTCTGGTAGGGGCAGCACCAATTATGAGGCTGAATGGTATAGGGAACTTGCTAAGGCGACAAAGGCCCATATTCATGTTATGGGCTTCGAGTCCATTGTTCGCCTTCTACCGGAGAGGTTGGCGAGCACCATCTTGGTGCAATCTCTCGTCGAGAGGTAGTGGGACACTACCCATACCTTCCATATTGCTGAGAGGGAGATAACTATGACTCTCCGTGATTTTCACCACATGACCGGCCTCAAGTGTGATGGTGCTATCATAAACTTGGAGGGTGAGTCAGGCACTCAGTTGGTGATCAACTTGCTCAGGAGGAGGTACTCCACAGACATGATCCACTACTTTGATATTAAGGTGGATTACCGGCCCCTTCTCTAGGAGACGGCTGAGGACTGTACCCAGATAGCTAGGGCTTTCTTGTTGTACATTCAAGCGGCATATCTCTTTGCCAATGGAAGGTAGACTGTATCCTTGAGGTGGTTAGCCCTCTTCCATGACTTTGGAGCTACTGGGGGAGCTAATTTGGGGCAGGCATGTCTTGCCTATTTGTACTCGTACCTAAATGTACTCAGCCAAGGGACCTTATGCCAGTTGATGGGACCTTGGAAGCTTTTGGAGGTTAGTTCTTTCTCTCTTCTTTTATAGCTCTTGTACATGCTAAAGAAAACTGTAACTCATGTTCTTGAAAATTGCCTTTATACTCTTTTTTTCCTTGCAAATTATCATCTTGCAAACAGTATTCATCTTGTTCACTATGTTCTTGCAAACTATATTCATCCTGTACACTATATTCTTGCAAATTGTATTCACCTTGTACACTATGTTCTTTGCAAACTATATTGATGCCTCCTTTTTTCTTCTCAACGCTAGGCTGTTCGATATGGTATTATTGTTCAAGGGCTGGACCTAAGTCTTAGAAATTCCCTTGCAGTGAAGGCCCACCTTTAGGGGTTGTCTTCTAATGATGTGCGTTTGAAATTCAAAGCCTTTTATTGTGTTCTTCACATGTTTCTTATGCTTTTTTTCTAACCTCATGCATTTTACAAATCAACTGGAACCCGTCAGTCGGCATTCCTCCTGCTGTGTCTCCTAACTTAGAGGCATCTGCTATCGTTGCCTCCGAGATCACCCAGCCTGTAGAGAGTGCGGGCTTAAGGGTGCTTTATTTGGCAGAGCAAGTGCGCTGCCAATTGGTGGGCGAGGATGCTCCACAAGTGCCTATGGATCCACTAGAGTTCATGCTTGCCTCACTCTCTATGACCAACGCTAAGTACGCGTTGTAGAGCCCTGGTGTGGCCTATGTCAACCGGCTTAAGTAGGAGATGGGCTATGACTTCAACTGTACTCGCCTCATGCCCTCCCTTACTATCGAGGTATTGTTATTTCTTCCCATCTTTTCCATTCCTACTCTCTTCTTTTGCGTTCTTGTACATGGTGACATTCAACTGAAATACTTGTACCAGGATGCCCCTGCTCCTAGCGTTCCTATTGACCCTCCTCAACTGCCTTGGATGGTCTATGCTTATGGCCCTGATGGCTTTGCTAGGGAGCATCTCGTGCCCCGCAACACAAATGTCATGGGCTATCCTTTTCCGGATGGCACAGGGCGGTGAGTTCTCTTCCATTTCTTTCTTCTTTATTTCTTCTTCTCTTGCATCTTTCAACTACTACTCATTCTAACCTGTTTTCCTTCAAATTTTAGTCTACTATCCAAGAGCATGAAGAGTTAGTTAGGCTGGCTGGGAACCTCAAGTCGGAGGTGACTCAGTATTTGAAGGACTTGTACGGCCTTGGAGGACTGGCTTATCCCAGTATTGATGATGATGATGATGATGATGGTGATGGTAGTGAGGACTCGGAGGTGACCCCTAGTTACCAACCAAGGAAGAGGCATTTCCAGTGATCCCTGCAAGACAGACAGACAAACACATAGCACACAGCATAGCATAGCTCTTTTCTTTTTGTTGCTTTTATTATTATTATTTTTTCCCGTTTAGCACATATTTCTGCACTTTGGATTTGATTTGAGACATTGGGTTGTATTTTAAGAACATCTTTTACATTCATGCTTTTTATTTGGGATATGTACCTAATTTACAACTTATGGGAATAGATGCACAATACTATGGTTTTCTTGGTATTTGATGATTGAAAATCTAAGCTTGAGTTATGTCTTGAATAGTCCTTTGAGCCATAGGATTCATGGAAGAAGCATGTGGAAGAAAACCTTGCTCAAAACAAAGAAAACTAGGTTTCTTCCTATCGTCATGCGTACATGTAAAAGAGCCTGCATACGTAACCTTGACCCTACGTACACAAGTTTGACAATGCGTACGCATGCAGAGGATTAAAAAAACCTTAGTTGCCCTTCCTTAGTATAAAAAATCCATTGGGGGCTCCCAAACCTCACCAAACGTATTTTCCTCCTAGAAAACACTCTTTTAAGGCTTCCCAATGGTAGAATTCTCTTCTTTCAAAATCTTGACTTGGATTAGGAAGCTAGGTCCTAGTTTCAAAGAGGTTGTCATTCCTTATGGTCTCTCTTGCATTTTTCCATACCATCAAATCAAGGTGGATGAACCTCTTCTTCACTAAGTCCACACAATCGGTTTCCATAGTGCTCCAATAGTACCCTATCCTTAGAATCTTCTTGGCTAACATCCTCACATTCATATGAGGACCACAAATCCCTTGATGAACTTCTTCCATAACTCTTTCCGCTTCTTCTTTCTTTAGGCAACAAAGGTGTATACCATTATAGGACCTCCTATAGAGTTGTCCCCCGCATAGGACGTATTGCACTACCATCATCCTAATCGAACAACGCTCTCTCTTTCAGCACCATCCAGAAATGCCCCCAATTCCAGGAATTTCATGATGTCATAATACAAAGGAACCCTTCCCTCTTCTATAACTAAGACTGAAACTTCACTCTTCTCCCTGTGCACTAACTCATAACTCCGTTTAATCTCTAAAGGTCGTGTTTATATTCCCTCAAGTATTTCTACCATGGATGCCAAAGTAGCTAAGGCAACTGCAAACTAATTCTAAGCTCTAGGGATGATCGTGTACTCAATTTTGTCAAAAGTTTTGGTCAAATCCTCTAGATATTGCTGATACGGTTTCAAATGTTCTTCCTTTACCTTCTGTAGACACCGTATTTTGTTCACCCTCTATTTTCATGTCGAACCCCGAAAATTCCAAAAATATTATATTTTCTCTAAAGGACCGCGGAAACATCTAAATTGACATGGTGCAACCCGTTCAGACATCGGAGCACTCGAAGTGCCATTTCAGGTCAAATTGACCAATTCCCCTGGTCAACCCTAGGTTGACTAAAAGTCAAACAAGGTCAAAGTCCTCCCGAAACAACCTTTTAATGCTTTTACATCAAACCCGAGCCACTCAAAGATTTTTGTCAACTTTGACCAAGTTTGACCCGACGTTGACTCTCAGGAACACTAGAAACCCTAATTTTAATCTGACCATCAAAACGGGTTGGGACTAGTGCCATTTCTAAGATTATCAAATTCCCTTTCCAACGACTGTTCATGGGTCGAAATCGGAGTTAAAACGGTTGAGATATCCAAAAACTCGTGTAAAGCACATCATCATGCTTCCCGAGGCCATAACTTTTGATCCGACCGTCGAACTTTCAATTTCTTTAGTGTTCTGGAAACCAGACATCCATAGCTTTCCAGGGACACTATGATCAGCTAAATTTGAGCCTAGAAAGACTTTCAAATATGCGTATAAAGCTAGACCAAAAAAAGCCAAAAGGTCAGAATCCCACTATAAATGCCCCTAGACCCCTCATTTTGCACCCAAAAAAAAAGAGATTTTGGGTAGTTTCCTAGGTAGATTCTATTTCTCCTCTCTAATTTCTCTTCCAAACACCTTTGAGTCTTCCCTTTTCTCCATAATCACAAGGTAGTGTCCTTGCACCCAATCTTCCTCTCCTTGGTTCCATACCTTGGATTTGAGGTTTAAGGGTGTGGATGTAGCTTTTTAGCTACAATCCACACCCTTTTCTTTTTCTAGCTTTTGCTTGTTCAGTAATATGCTTTATTACTTTTCCTAGCATGTTCTTGCTTCCTAGCATGTCTTTATGGTTTTTCTAGCATGTTTCCTTGATTATGCCATGATTTATCACTTTGATGTTGTTGGCCTAGCCTTGTTGGGCTAGGATATGTCTCAATTTAATGTTTGTACTTAGATCCACATGCGTTTAGGTTCCTTGCCATGTTTATGCTTAGATCTACATGCCTATGCTTTCTATGCCATGCTTTTGCTTAAATCTACATGTTTATGCATAGATCTACATTCCTATGTTTAGATCGATGTCTCTTTGGGCCCCGTGTCATGCATTTTCTTAGATCTATCTGTTTATATGCTCTGTGCCATGTTTGTGTGCTTAGATCTATATTTTGGTTGCTATGCCATGTGCTGTTATAGCCCTTTTGTTCCTTGATGTCTCTCTTTCTTGTGTTTTGGCCCTTTTTGGTGGGATGTAGATCTAGATCCCATGGCCTAGACCTACATCCGCACACCTAGGCCTACATCAAGGAGTTTGGATCATTTCCTTTATGCATGTCTATGTTTGCTTGCTTGTTTCTATGCTTTATGCCTTTGTTTGCCTGTCTAGATCTAGGCTTTGCCATGCTTTGCGCCCTCCGTGGGCTTATGCTTGTCGGTCCTTAGAGCCACTTGCTTTGTGTGGTTGCATCTGTCCCTCCTAAGGTTTGTTTGGATGTAACCACTTGTGAGATACACCTTCATGGTGTTGGTGTGCTTGAAACACACCTTTCTCCACTCCATGCGATGTTGATATGCTTGCCTTGCTTGCTTTATGTCACCCGTTTGGCTTTCTTTGCTTTTATGCATCTTTGCACACTTGCCCTACATGTTCATGCATGAATCTGTGTGTCATCCATACTCCAATCCAATGGAACTATGGACACTCAATCTAAAGCTACATTTGTCTTCCTAGGACACCCCCTTTTGTTTGATAACATGATTGTTTGTCCTCCCTATTTCCCTTGTTTCTTCCTTTTCTTGTCTGCTAGCTTGTTTCTATTGTCTTTACATGTACACGTATGGAGCATGGACACTTGGAGCAAGGGTGAGACCTCCTAGGCATGAGCAAAAAGGGCAAAGATGCAAACAAGAAGACGCAAGCCCTAAAGAGGGCCATGTTCAGTAGATTAGAGGCCTAGCCTCCCCGAATGGTTATGTCCTTCTATCTCCCTCTCTAAGCCTCTTCTCTAGAGCATGTATTAAGGTCCCCCTTCATGTACCCCCTATACCTTTTTCCTGCTCCTTGCTTAGGTCATGTTCCCTGAGTATGGCAATGTTTGTACCTTGCTAGGCCATACCCTTGGAATGCTAGCAATGTCTGATTTACTTTTCTGCTCTGTGTGGTTGCATTGTGCATGATGTACGTATATCTATATCTGCTTGTATATGGATGATTGTGCACTTTGTATGATGGACATTCATGGCTACATGAGTGACTCTCTCTAGTCATGAGAGCTCTTGATCTTGTAGTGTGGGTATGTGCTCAAGGAAATTGCAGTAGGTGCATATTCATGCTATATTGTGTGCACGATCATCGCGATGTGATTGTCTCAATCCATGTCACCCTGTGACATTGGTTTTCACATGTATGCGACACGCTTCAACACGCTTGATACTTTGGAGGGCTTCGTCTCATCTCAGTACGAGCATGTCGATACGCGCCATATACACAGATGCGAAACCCTGCCGGTGCGTCATTGCGTACCAAATGCAAAACTCTACCGGGTTTTCACCTTGAAAATGGGGCATCCCCATTGCCATATTCTCACAACGAAAGCTTGGTGAGAATAGAATTTTGTGTGCTATGATGCACTTGAGGCAAAGCGCTACCAAATTTCCACCACGAAAATAAGGCGAAATGCTGTCGGATTTTCGCCGTGGAAATTTGGCATCGATCCCAAACGCACTGGGAAAGCATCGACTGGGGTCATACCCATTCATAAATCAAACCTCAAAGTCCAATTCATTTAAAGCCTATTAAGCTAATGCCAATAGCTTGTTTTCAATTGCCAATGTCTAAAAATTATGATTTTACCAAAACAAAGGACTGTCCTTGGACAAGCGCTGTGGGGTGCCTAACACCTTCCCCACAAGTAACCAGACTTCTAAACTCAAGAATCAAGATTTTTTATCCATCCATATTAGATTAGGAAAAACTACCTTTTTTAGCCTAAGATCGATAATAAAATCAAATAGAGTCAGGTGACCGAACACACCTTAGAAAAACCCAATGATTGGTGGTGACTTTACTTACCCTAGGTAATTTCCTTAAAATCGACTCATATTCCAGTCACACACTCGAGGTACGACACACCTCCATAGCATCCGAGCTCCAAGCTTTGTATGCACGTGCATTGCCTACACCCCCTCTCTTCCCGGGAGGAGGGAGAAGCACGCGAGCGTTGCCGTGATGGGTGGTCAAGGAGCCACGAGGCATCGACACCTTCCATAACTTCTAAGCTTGAGCTACAACCAAGGTCGAATCTCCAAACACTTCTGCCTCTTTTACCCCTAACTCTCGAAGAGCTTTCATTCCTGCGATACAAGCTTCATACTCTGCCATGTTATTAGTTGCCTCAAAGTTCAATTTGACTGCCAAAGGCACATGGGATCCATCAAGGGTGTTCAAAAGTATTTCTATTCCATTCCTATATTGGTTCACAGCTCCATCGAAATACATTTTCCATGCCCCTAGCTCGATATCCAAGATTTCCTCATCCAAGAAGTCTTCTTTTCCATCCTCTCCCTCTATAGGATTCCTGACACAAAAGTCAAACATAGTGTTCCCTTTAATAGTCTTCCTCACCACATACTTCAAATTGAATTCTGCTAATAGGATCAACCATCTTGACAATCTTCCACTCGAGGCTAGTTTCTCAAATAGGTACTTTAAGGGATCCATTCTGGCTACCACCCATACTTGGAACGGTAGGATGATGTGTTTCAACTTCTGTACTACCCACATAAGTGCAAAGCATGACTTCTTTATAGGGGTGTTCCTAGTCTCATAATCATGGAATCTTTTGCTTAAATAGTACACTACCCTTTCATTCTTATCATCGTCTTCTTGTGCAAGCATGCTCCCAACCGCATCTCTTATGATAGAGAGGTATAGTAGTAAAGGCTTTCCTTGTTATAGAGGTACTAGGACAGGCGGATGGAGGAGGTATTCCTTGATAAGTTCAAAGGCTTTCTGACATTCATCATTCCATGTGTGGGGTTCATTCTTTCTTAGGAGTTTGAAGATGGGCTTACAAGTGGAGGTGAGCTTGGCAATGAATCGACTGATATATTGTAGCCGACCTAAGAATCCTCTTATTTCCTTCTCATTCTTAGGTGGAGGCATCTCCAATATGGTTTTAATCTTGGATGGATCTACTTCTATCCCTCTATCACTTACTAGGAAACCTAGCAACTTCCTAGCTGTTACTCCAAAGGTACACTTTTAGGGGTTCAACCTCAATCTATACTCCTTGATCCTTTTGAACTTCATTAAGTTAATGATGTGACCTCCTCTATTCTTGGATTTTACAATCATGTCATCAACGTATACCTCAACCTCATTATCCATCATATCATGTAACAAGGTTGTGACCATCCTTTGGTAAACCGCGCTTGCCTTCTTGAGCCCAAATGGCATTACTGTGTAACAATAGATCCCCCATTCCTTGGTGAAAGTGGAGTTAGTCATATCCTTAGGAGCCATCTTGATTTGGTTATACCCTAAGAAACCATCTTGATTTGGTTATACCCTAAGAAACCATCTATGAAAGACATCAAGGCACTACCAGCCGTGTTATCCACTAAGACGTCTATGTGGGGAAGGGGGAAATCATCTTTACGGCAAGCCTTATTCAAGTCCCTAAAATCCACACACATTCTCACCTTTCCATCCTTCTTAGGTACGGGCACAACATTGGCTATCCATTCGGCTTGGTGCACGGGCTTAATGAACCCCACTTTCAACTGTTTTGTGACCTCTTCTTTGATCTTTAAGAGCCATTCAATTTTCATGTGCCTCAACTTTTGCTTAATGGGTAACATGTGGGCAAGGGTATCAATGTGATGTTGGGCTATCTCAAGATCAATTCCGAGCATATATTCATAGGACCATGCAAAAATTTCTTGGAATTCTGCAAGGAGATCCTTGAGAGTTTTCATTTCTTCTTCATTTAGGGTTGAGCCAATTTTAATTAATCATGGATTCTCATTATTGCCCAAATTAAGAGTTTCAAAAGTTGGTTCCATAGTTTCAATTTTCTTTTCCAATTGTTTATTAATTTCATTTTCAAATTCATTTGAATCATTTAAGTGCAGAATTTCAATATTATGGGACACATCAAAATAAGCCAAATAAGAATTCATCTTATTGAAAATATTGAAAAGTACATTGGGACTTGCATTAAAAAAATTCTTTTCCCCACTCTTAAAAAACCCAACCCAAGTCCAATTATTGAGTTGCCCTACAGAGCACATAATGAATTCTATCTTCTTTCTTCTTCAAGGCTTGTTGCTCTTCCTATCGTCCCCCTCTCCAAAAAAAGTCTTTAACTCAGCAGACCAGTCCTCGTCCTTTAAAGGTTCCCATGTGCATACAACTTTGGTTATGTAAAATAGAACCTCACCTTATTGGGGAAATCTCTTTCTGCCTCGTTGAAAAACTAGTCACCGTCATCTTCGCTCCAATAGCTAATCACTCCATCATCTCCTTCCTCTTCCTCTTGAGTCAGCACAAGGTGTTGATCATTATCGGAAGAAGGATCCATCTTGCGCTCAAGCATGAAGCGAGCTAGGGTGACTTGAGTTACCCATACCGTCGAGGTCCATTCCAGCCAGTCATGATCTTCCCAAGATCCTGCGTCTCCCGACTCAGAGAAGTCGTTGACATGGGCCCTCTTGAAAGTCCATGGTCTGGGAGCGCTCTTCAATTGCAGCATAAAGTTGGGTAGAAGCAGGCAGACCTTCCTTTTTATCATCATTCAATCGATGTCCTCTTGAGTTAGCTCACTTTGTCCATGATCAGCCTTATCTTGTTCTTCCTTAAGATCATCTTCTTCTATCTTGGAGAGAAGACTTATTATCTTCTCAAGGACTTTTCCTTGTGCCTCCACACGCTCAAGTAGCTTTTGTAAGAGGGCTTTTTAACATGAAGCATTCATCCTTCCTTAGAATGTCTCACCTTCCATCCTACTTTCGGACTTTGGATTGTAAGGGGACTTAATTTTGATCTTGGTGGTGCAGTGGTGCCTGAAAAGAAGTCCCCTTTTCATTAAGTCCATGTCCCATTTAAAAGGTTCTTTTTTGTTTTTAGACGTACTTAGAAAATCTTTAAGTCCATTTTAATGAAGACCCAATTACAAAGTCGCTCTCTTTCCTCTCATGGACCTTGCCCCTTGTTCCATGAGGCTTTGGTCCATTTACAATAATGCTCTCATAGGCTTTCATTAGAATGCACTTGGAGATTTTCAACCCATTGTCTCAAATGTGGGCCTACAATGTACTCATCACCTTTGGGCTCTGCCTTTTTCATTTCATTATCATCATTCATTTTTTTGAACTAGCCCTTTAGCTAGAATATGTTGTAGCCTTCCTTTGAAGGTCCATGAAGTTCTCATCATTTTGGGCCTAGGCATACAACAAAGAGGCCCAAGATTAAGGAAGTTCATATTTGACTTTGTAGGATTTTGGATGCTAAGTCCATAGCATACTTGTTATCTTGGGCCTAAACGAATAAGTATTGAATAAGCCTTTATTAAGGTTAAGAGGAATTAAAGGTATTTTGATGTGTTTAGGAGAAAATTTAGAGGGGAAAAGAGGGAGAATCTTCCCAGAAAATGCTCCAAAACTACCAAGGACCGTTTTTTGTTTATTTGAGGGAGGGGGGTCTAAGGGTCTTTATAGCAAAAAAGTGACTTTTCAGCTCTAACGGCCACTTAGTGGCTGCCAATAAGGGAGGCCTTTTTGAAGGCCTTCCTAGCCTTGGATTGGGTTGATCTTGGTGTCTCTGGAAATTTCTGGATATGTAGTTTCCAGAACACTAAAGAAATAGAAATTTCGATGGTCGAAGCAAAAGTTATGGCCTCAAGAAGCGAGCGTTGCTTTGCACAGTTTCCAGTATATCTCAACCATTTTAACTCCGATTTTGACCCATGAATATTCGTTGGAAAAAGAATTCAATAATCTTCATAATAACACTGGTCCCAACCTATTTTGATGGTCATATCAAAATTAAGATTTTTAGAGCCCTAGGAGTCAACCTCGAGTCAAACTTGGTCAAAGTTGATGAAAATCACCGAGTAGCTCGAGTTTGATGTAGAAATATGAAAAATATTGTTTTGGGATGATTTTGACCGACTTTGACTTTCGGCCAACCTAGGGTTGACTAGGGGCATTTTGGTCAATTTGACCTAAAATGGCATTTTGAGTGCTCCAATGCCCAAATGGGTTACGCCACGTTAATCTTAGATGTTTCCGTGGCCCCATGGAATAAAATTAATATTTTTAGAATTTTTGGGGTCTGGCATGCAAATTGAGGGCGGACAAAATATGGCATCCACAACAATGTTAGAGCTTTGTCAGTTGGGCATGAAGGTGTGTGCAAAATTGGGCCTAATTGCAAGCTAATGCACAACATGGCTTTGTTGGATGATAAGCATGTTTAGTATAGGACGAGGTCTCGAAGGTGGGCCTTAGATTTGTGTAGTCATGAAATTGGCCCGAGGTACCTTGGGCTCTTGTCTTGAAATTTTGGACTTGGGCTACAAAACTATTTCCAAAATTTTTCTTAACAACCACTAAAAATATAGTACTTTATGAATTTTTCTTTAATGTTGGACATGGATTACTCCATTTAACTCATCACTTGATCCATACTACTCTGATCTTCACTTTATTGCCAAATAAAAATTATAGTTCTTTTATTATTTGTACTTTCTTTCTTGGACTTTGGGTTTTTTTTCTTTTGTAAACATTGTTGGGGGGCTATTTTTGCGCGTAGCTACGTGTCATCCGCTAGGGGGTGACTTTGCTAGACCCAAATTTGTTTTGGTGACTTAAGTCTGGAACTAGACATTGGACCACATAGACCAACAATTTCTGGTACATTTTTAAGCCTACAAAATAGATAAAGTCCAAAGTCTATGAATCATGATAATGGTTGAAATAAATAAATAATATGTTTAATTAAATAGCTTTGATTAAATGATGAGTTGAAGATCATTATTATGTATATTAAATGATGTCCAATATTAGAGAATAATTAATAAGTGGCATATGTCCAGAAATGGGATAAGTCCAAAATAGTCCATATCCAGCTGTGGTTTATGTCCAAATATTATAGGCCCAACGGTGGTTTATATCCAAATGATATATGTCCGACGGTAGTTTATGTCCAAATAATATATGTCCAACGGTAGTTTATGTCCAAATAATATATGTCCAGCGGTGGTTTATGTTCAAATAATATATGTCCAACAGTGGTTTATGTTCAAATAATATATGTTTAGCGGTGAATTTATCAATTTATTAATATATATGTTCATTAGTGAAGCATAAGTAAAACATTAGTGAAGTCATTTTTATTAATTGGTGAGATAATATAAAAACTAATTTGAATTTGATGACATAGTGATAATGAAGCAATATGCACTCAATTTAGAGATAAAGACATATGACTTATCTTTATATGGTTTATGGCTCCAGCCATATGGCACCAATGAGCTGATAATATTCCAGCAGCATAATAGCATGAGTCCAGCAATACAGTATAATGAAATAAAATATGCTCAATAATGTAATTTCAATGATAAAGAAATGTTGACTTATCTTGTATGTTAGTGACTCCAACCATATAGCATTAGTGAACTAATAAACATTCCAACAAAGATCATGTGACTCCAACGGTGGAGAGGCAGTATGCTTTGATTTCTTTTATGATGATTTCAAGGTTGAAGGGGAAAAATAGGTGCAATTGGAGGGAGAGAGAATATGTCCACCCATGTGCAAAGGTTGGTTAATTAAGCTTGTATCCATTACCATGCACTTAAATGAAATTCCCTGTGATAATGCTCTTTTAGTTTTTAGTTATTTATGAATAGTATTGTCTTCCATGAGAAGAGCTTTTAGTATTAGAAATGTTTGTCTTCCATAAGGACTTTATTATGAAATCTTTATATCTTCTAGGAGAATGACTTTTTGTATCATAAGTTTGTGCCTTCTAAGAAAAGAGCTTTTATAATAATGTTTGATATTTCTTCAGAAGCATGGAAGATGTGTGAAATATGAAGGTGGTGAGAAATATAGATGTTTTGTGATATGTATGAGAAATATGTATGGATAGTGTGTGATGAATGTGTTTGTAAAATATATGGAGAATGTGTATAGGCACTTTGAGAGAGATGTAATTTGTAAGATGTGTAAGAAATATGTGTAGATACTTTGTGAGTATGAACAAGTACTTTGTAAGAAATGAGCTTGTGAGATATATGATAGATGTGTGGGTGTGTGTGTGTACTTTGTGAGAAATGGCTTTGTAGGATGTGAAGAAGTATAATAGATATAGAGGTTAAAGATAGTAAAAATTAGATATTGGAACTACTAGAGGTTTTGTAAGAGAAATGGAAAAGGAGAAGTAAATGTATTTTCTGAATATGGAGAGTGAGAGAATTGTGTTTAGATGAGTTCTAATGTTTGTAAGAGTTGTAGTGTTTGTTTATTAAGAGATTTTTGTAAGGGAAATGGAGAAAGAAGTATGGAGATGTGTTCATGGGTAGAAAAATGATAAAGTTTCAGAATAAGAGAGTGTGGGAGAGAGTATAAGATGGCTCATGATAAGTAAAATTATAGCATGCAAGGCGCACCAAATTTAGCCCGTCGGCTTTGCTCATGGAATGAAGTCTACAGCTTAGGCTGACGGAGTAAGCTATAAAAACTGAAGACCCTAAAACTGACGGACAGTGATGACGGACAGTGATGTGATTGGGTAAGGGAAGGAAGCCCGCGATGCACATCAAGGGGGGCTGACGCCGATGTGACTGAAGGGAATAAGGTAAGTTGACGGTCCTGAGGCCGACGGTTCTAATAAAACCTCTGCTTGGCCACCACGCATGAGTAAATAAGGAAATGACTTGTATCCCACGCTTAATGTTAGTCTCCTACAAGGAAAGAATTCCGTAATATACGCTCATAAGGTTTCCTATAAGAAAAGGACTTCTAACCCAAGGAAGAGATGGTCAACCCTCTACTACTATAAAAGCCCCAATACCCTCACAAATCGAGGTACGCATAATTAACCCCTCTCTAGCACTCTAAAGTTGTAAGAAGTTCTAACTTGACCTTCGGAGGGTATTTGGCCGGCACCACACCGGTGCTCTCTGTTAGGTCTTCTCCTTTTTGTTGTGCAGGTGCTGTTTAGAGTGTGCGAGTATCGTATGGCTCACTAGTGGTTTTTTGGGCATCATCAGTTGGCGCCGTCTGTAGGGAACGTTTTGCTGTGATCCGCAAGCCATACTGTAATTTCCCGGATAAAAGAGTTGCATGGTGCTCACTCGCTCGATGGCAACCACAAACAACGTTCGAGAAGAGGAACCACCCACGACCGCCCTCGAGAGACAAGTCTAAACTCTCGCCGCCGCCGTGGAACGCCTCACCAAACAAAACCACGATTTGGAAGAACAATTGCGTCAAAAGAATGCAACACCGAATAACCAAAGAGATGATCAAGAAAGGACCAGCACTGAAAGAAGGAACCAGGAGGGACCTGAAGGTAGCAACGCTCCAAACCAACAAGAACGACAGGAAACCAGCCGTCCCTTCGATTTTGACACGGCCCCCCTTACATGGTCGCGGAGATGCAATTAATGAAGGAAAGGATGGACCTTATGATGAACGCCCCCAAAGGACGGGTGTCTAGCGACCTCGATGATTTGGTCCACCGAACCGATTCGCCATTCACCACCTCTGTTAACTCCTTCCCCCTACCACAGAAGTTTCGCATGCCGTAGATTGAGAGCTACGATAGAGCCAAGGACCCGCTTGATCATCTAGAGACCTTCAAGACCTTGATGCATCTTCAAGGAGTAGCGGACGAGATCATGTGTAGGGCCTTCCCTACAACGCTGAAGGGCCCAACGAGAATTTGGTTCAGCCGGCTGACGCCCAACTCCATCAGCACTTTCAAAGAGCTGAGCGCCCAATTCACATCGCACTTTATTGGAGGGCACCGGTACAAGAAGTCCACTGCGTGCTTGATGAGTATCAAGCAACGAGAAGATGAAACACTAAGATCTTACATAGCCCACTTTAATAAGGAAGCACTCTCGATCGACGAGGCCGACGACAAAATACTCGTAGCAGCATTTACGAATGGACTGAGGAAGGGTAAGTTCTTATTTTCACTATATAAGAATGACTCGAAAACTATGTCGGACGTGCTTTACAGGGCCACCAAATATATGAATGTCGAAGACGCTGTACTAGCTCGCGAGGAAAAGCTCAAGAAGAGAGAAAGACAGGAAGATGCCCGACAGGAAAGGGGGCGGAAGATGGCAAGAACCGAAGAGCGAAGGGATGATAGGCGCTCCAAGCCCCTTACGGGGAGATTCACAAGCTTCACTCCACTGACCACCCCTATCGACCAAGTCCTCATGCAAATCAAGGATGAGGGGGCATTGACTTTCCCGGGAAAGCTGAAGGGAAATCCCAACAAGCGGTCCCGAGACAAATACTGTCGCTTCCACCGCGACCACAGACATGACAAAGCTGACTGCTATGACTTGAAACAGCAGATTGAAGCCCTCATTAGGCAAGGGAAGTTGCAGAAGTTCGTTAGCAAGGAAAGGGCAGACCCGCTCCCTCAAAAGCAAGCTCCCCGACGAGATAACGAGCGTCCGAGACAGCCCTTAGGAGACATAAGGATGATTGTAGGGGGCGCGACCGCCAGCGGCTTATCGAAAAGGGCTCGGAAGACTTGTCTTAGAATGGTCCAGAACGTACAGCTCACCAACGCCATCCCGAAGATGCCGCGAGTTGACAACCCCCTTATTGGCTTCTAAGAAGAGGACGCCCAACGTCTCCACCATCCGCATGACGACGCGCTTGTCATTAGCATCCAGGTAGGAGACTATAACATGTACCGAGTCTTAGTCGACAACAGGAGTTTCGCAGATATTCTCTACTACCCAGCATTCCAACAAATGCGGATCAGTAGAGAGCGATTAACCCCAACTAACGCTCCACTCGTCGGATTCGGAGGAACCAAAGTGTACCCCCTAGGCGCGATCACATTGCTGGTTACAATTGGAGATTACCCCCAACAAGTCACTCGGGATGTTACATTCCTCGTGGTCGATTACTCATCTGCCTACAATGCCATTATAATGCCGTACCTTCGACCTATCACTTGATGATCAAATTCCCCACTGAGTACGGAGTGGGAGAATTACAAGGGGACCAAATAGCCGCGCACGAATGCTATGTTGTGATGCTGGAAATGGATGACCATTTGTAGACCATGAGCATAGAAGAACAACGGACGGAGGCAGAACCCGTAGAGAGGCTCGAGGAGATACCCCTCGATAGCTCCAGGGTGGACAGATCCACCAGGATTGGTACCCTCGCCAGCCCGGCGATTCGCTCAGCACTCGTAACCTTCTTTAAGAAAAATCAGGACATGTTCGCCTGGAGCCATGAGGATATGCCAGGAATTGACCCTTCAGTTATGGTGCATAGGCTGAATGTGTCGTCATCCTACCCACCCGTCCGACAGAAGAAGCAAGTCTTTGCCCAAGAACGAGACCAAGCGATAGCAGAAGAAGTCGGTAAGCTACAAGAAGCAGGCTTCATTAGGGAGGTGTACTATCCCGACCGGTTAGCAAACGTGGTAATGGTGAAGAAAGCCAACGAAAGTGGAGGATGTGCGTGGACTTCATCAACCTGAACAAAGCTTGCCCCAAAGACAGCTATCCCCTCCCGCGGGTTGACATTCTAGTAGACTCTATGGCCCAGCACAGGCTGGGGGAGCTGGCATCGTACTACTATCACCCGAGGGGGATGCAGCCGAATGTATGGTCCGCCTCGATTTCCCTACCACCAACAATGAAGCAGAGTACTAGGCTTTAATAGTAGGGCTTGATCTCGCCAAGGCTGCAGGAACCGCGAACGTGGTCATTTACTGCGATTCTCAGGTCGTTACCAACCAGATAAATGGGGACTACGAGTGTCGGGTGAAAGAATGAAGAGGTATTTAGACCAAGCAAAGAAGAAGGTAGATGAGCTGAAGGCCAAAATCATACAAATCCCCCGGGGAGAAAACGAGCAAGCCCACCGCTTGGCCAAAGCCGCCTCGGCCGAACATATGACCACCATGGATAATGTACTCTCTTTCGTTCAGCTCTCTCCACTGATAGATTCCATCGATATGCAGGAAATAGGCTCCGAAAGCAATTGGACCACGCCGTTAGTCTCTTACTTGAAGAATGGCGTATTGCTAGACGGAAAGGAAGCTGCAAGAAAGCTGAAGGTCCAAGCAGCGAGATTCGTCCTGATAAAAGACGTCTTGTACAAAAGAGGTTTCTCCCGCCCATACCTAAGATGCTTAGGTCCTGAAGAAGCAGACTACGTCATGAGAGAGGTACACGAGGGAATCTGTGGAAACCACTCAGGGTCGAGATCATTAGTGCACAAGCTAATGCGAGCAGGGTACTTTTGGCCCACCATGCAGAAGGATGCCGAGGCTTATGTCAAGACCTGCGATAAGTGCCAGAGGTTCAGCAATATCATTAGACAACCAACCGAAGAGTTAACCCCAATGACGGCCCCATGGCCGTTTGCTCAATGGGGACTAGACATTATGGGACCATTTCCTATAGCGGTACGACAGCTAAAGTTCCTGGTAGTCGACATCGACTACTTTATAAAATGGGTGAAAGCTGAAGCCTTGGCCACCATTACAGAGAAGAGCGTACGGAGTTTCGTTTGGAGATGCATCATATGCAGGTTTGGCATCCCTAGAGTTTTAGTCTCGGACAACGGGAAGCAATTCGACAAAGACTCCTTCCAGGACTTTTGCTCGCAGTTGGGGATACGGAACCACTACTCCTCCCCCGCCCACCCTCAAGCTAACAGACAGGTCGAAGTCACGAACCAATCCTTGCTCAAGATTATCAAGACTCGGCTCAAGGGGGCAAAGGGTATATGGCCTGAAGAGCTTCCAAGCATACTTTGGGCGTACAGGACAACGGCGAGGACGCCCACAGGAGAGACACCATTCCGACTAACATACGGGAACGAAGCGGTCATCCCAGCTGAAGTCGGACTCACAAGCTACAGGGTACACAACCACGACGAGAGCAAGAACAAAGAAGCTATACGTCTACAGCTCGATCTAGTAGACGAAGTCAGGGCGACAGCAGAACAAAGGCTCGCAGAAACTTCCAGGTTGGAGATCTCGTTCTAAGGAAAGTCATGAGTGCTGCAAGAGACCCGACCAAAGGAAAACTCTGCCCAAATTGGGAAGGACCTTACCGAGTCACAGCATGGTAGAGGAAGGGCACCTACCACTTGGAGACGCTTGACGGACGGAAGCTGCCACATCCTTGGAATGCTAAACACTTACGGAAGTACTACCAGTAGAGATGGCGACGTGAAGAACAACACCCCCTTTCATTTATAGTTTACCGCAGAAAATTTTAGTTATACTCCTCAAATTTATCGTTTTAGTTTTTGCTACAATAAGCCCAAAGGGCAGGTTTTTACTTTAGTTTTTGCTACAATAAGCCCAAGGGGTAGGTTTTCTTTTCTTTAGAACTACTTTTTTCTATAAATGCATGGCAATAAGAGGAGTTTATTCAGAACGGCTGATGTTTTTTATTTACAAAGTCCGCAAAAAAGGTAGACGACCTCAAGTCCACAAGAAGTGAAAAGATTCTAAGTCCCTAAAAAGAGGACGACCATAAGTCTGCAAAAGTAGGCGACTATAAGCCTATAAGACAGACGGATCCATCCCAAGAGGATGAAGCATGGTTGAAGCCCTTAAATGAGCAAGGAACCAGGTCCAAATACGGACAAGTCCATAAAAAGCAGATGACTTCACTATCCAAAAACCGCACAGCATCAATTTACCCCAAAGGGATGAAAAATATCGGCCAACTAAGCTGACGGTCTCATCAAAGTGACTAGATTGTAAAAAGATGAGCTCACCCAGTTCATAATATGGACAAGGCTATAAAATTAACGGTCCCGTACAAGTAACGGGCTCATCAAGGTGACGGGCTCATCAGTGCACAACGAATAAAAAGGTTATGAAGTCAACAGACTTATCATACCCTTAAAACAAACAAGTCCAACTTTAGCCCATGACGCGAACAACTTCACCCCAAAAGAATGAAAAGATGATTAAAATCCCTTAAAGGGACAAAAGGATTCGTTAGTAAAAAAAAAAATAGACGAGCCCATTACTTAATAAAGTAGACAAGGTCACTGGACCTGACGGCTCCACTAAGAACGCCCATCGCGTAAAATTAGTCGATGAAGCTGACGGCATCACTAAGCTGACGACGTAATAAATAGACTTAATAAAATAGACAAGGCAATTGAGCTGACGACTCCACTAGTGCATCCTGCATACAAAAATGGTCATGGAAGCTGACGGCTTCAATAGGCTGACGGCATCATAGAAATAAACATCCATAATCATGCATAAAAAACGGCTAATCAGTCCCATTAAATCATTATCCATGACTAGGCTAACGGGCCCAACCTACGTCTACAAAATAGCTGATGAGTCTACAAAGCAAACACCCCTCAGAAAGAAAAGCACAAAGATAAATGACAATACATACATGATCGAAAAACGACGGTTATCAAACATCAAACATATCACTTACAAACAGACACCCCAAAAACAAATGAGCACTTAGAAACATTGTTTGCAAATTAAACGAAATATGTAAAAAGAAGAAGAAAACAAGAGGAACTATGGCCGGGCAGCAGGAGTATCACTCGGAGTCTTTTGAACAGCAGGATTTTCCACGTCTAGAACCTCAACAGAAGGGTTGGAAGTAGTGACGACAGGATTCGCAGCAGGTTGAGCCAAAACGACGCCACTATCTTCAGGAGAGGCATCCTCGGAGTCGTCACCTTCAACAATGACGGCATCATGAGCAGGTGTCATCGGCGGGGGATCATCCAAGGTGATCCCAGATAAATCCAACTCTGGAAAAGCTGACGCAACTTGTTTGAGGCAGTCATCAAATCCAGTACCGTAGTATCCACCACAAGAATCAATGAAGGAATCTGACGCCTTAAATCTTTGGACCACGTCAGCCCCAACCGTCTCCACCTGCCCACGAAGGGTCGTCAGCTCTTGTTCTAACTTCTCCTTCTGACGACCCGCCTCCTCCAACTTCTGCTTTATCTCTTTCAACTTAACGTTCAAGAAGCAGACGGCCTCTTTGTACTGCACCTGCTGGTTCAACAAGTTAGTGTTATGCTTACTAACGCGAGTGACGACTCCCTCCTTGGTCACACACTGGTCCTAGAGCGCTTTTACACGTACCAAGGCCTAAAAAGGACACAGCCATCAATCAATAAACAAGAAAAAGATAAGAGAAAAGCTAGATAGGGGAGACGGCTTACCCGTGTTAGGTCAAACAAAGCTGACGCCCCCAAGTCCTCCGTCCCCAACAAAGCACAAGGATCTATATCCGTCAGTTTTATGAACAATTCTACCTCTTCGAAGGCATAATCCTTATGCGTCAGTAGGCAACGAGGCCCCTCAAGGATAGGACCGGAAGAAGTCATCACCCCATTTCCTGCTCCATGGCCTGATTTGGGGGGTGACTTCTCTAGGGGCTCATTTCTAGAAGTGACGGCCACCTTTCTAACGAGACGGCCATCCTTCCCGTCGGGTTTCCTCTTCAATGAACCCTTAGTGACGGATTTGGGGCCTGTCGAGGATGTCAACTCCCCCTTTGCCCTCTTCTCCTCCTTTTGACGGGCAACAGCAGCCCTTATCTGTTGCTTAGTGGCCTCTATTTCTACAAAGACAACAGATATGCATGAGAAAAATTGACGATAAGAGCCAAAATAACGAAATGGTAGAAAACTACTCACGACGGCGAGAAAATTCCTCTAGCTTGCGAGCTTCAGGCGTCGGTTACGGACCCCCGCAGTATGTGTGAAGAGTGTCGAGAATAATCAAATCCCGACACTTTCACTCCTCTAAGGGAATCTCTAGAACCCGACGGATGAAATCCCTCTGCTCTTCAGTTATAAGAGGGCGAGTGTTGGCTGAAAAGAAAAGCAAGCTGGCGGCGTTAAGACACTTCAAAAATAAAATAAAGTATATGTAAAAGACTAACGGGGCTAAAAGCTATCGGCTAAAACCTGAATCCCTAATGAAAGCCCAAGTATTATCAAAATAACCACGGGGCATCATCTCCCATTCTTCCTGACGGCACACCCAGTCCGTCCCTTTAACAAAAAAGTACCTACTCTTCCAACCTCTATTTGAATCTGGCATCTCAGACACTAATCTCAACTCCCTCTCCCTGACGGCAAAATGGTACATCCCCTTAGAGGAGGAAAGGTGCTGGGGTCTATAGCAGTAGAAGAATTCCTCTAAAGAAAGTTGACGATGTCCTCCACTCAGACGACCCCATAAGATCTCAACACTTATAAAGATCCTCCATGAATTTGGGGCAATTTAGCTAATGGACAACCCTAGAAAATCAGCCAGCTGACGGTGTAAGGCCGTCAGGGGCAGTCTGAGCCCCGTAGCAAACATGGCATCATACATACCAACGTCTGTTGTTCTCCCCATATAGCACTTTTCATTTTCCCTGGGGAGACGGATAGGGATGTGGTCTGAGATTTGGAAACGGATGCGCAACTCTTTGAAGACCTTATCACTCATTTTTGGTAAAAATTTATTGACGGCCCATTCCTCGGGACGGATGAAAGGACGGCTACCTCCAGGACTTCCTAAAGTTCCCTCACAGGACTCCTCGTCACCTTCACCTCCGTCACTATCCCTCTCTTCTTCCACCTCAACTACACCCTCCTCACCTACTACCTCCTCTTGACCTTCGTTTCTGTGACTCCCTACCTCCTCGTCAGGAGATTGGGCTGACGTCTCCCTCTCTGACGACTAGGAAAAGCTCCCAGACTCATAACCTGAACCAAATACCTCGTCGTAGCCCGCTCCATCGCGAACCGACGACTGATCACTCGACGCGTCACTTGACATCTGACTACCTACAAATGATGGATTTATTCTAAGCACCTAAGATAACGGCCTCGCTATAGAGAAATCAATCGAAATAAAGCATATACAAAGAAAAAAAAAAAAAAACTTACAAGTTTCTCAAAACGGGTGACGGTTTTGGAAGCGACGGCAGCAACACAGGCGACGATGTAGAAAAATTGATGGAACAAGGGCGACGCCCTCATCCAGAAGCAACGCCCTCGTCCAGAAGCGACGCCCTCGTCCAGAAGCGGAGCCAACCAGAATACGCCACGTGTCCAAGCATTTAATAATGGCTGCTCAAGGAATCGCCTTTGAATCATTTTCTCTCTCCTGGCCAAAGTGAAAGTGCGCAAACAAAAAATATAACTCCATAACCCATCAGTTTAAACTGACGGGGATATGGAGTAGGGGGTAACTAATAAGGAAAATTATAGCATGCAAGGCGTACCAAATTTAGCCCGTCGGCTTTGCTCATGGAATGAAGTCTACAGCTTAGGCTGACAGAGTAAGCTATAAAAAACTGAAGACCCTAAAACTGATAGACAGTGATGACGAACAGTGATGTGATTGGATAAGGGAAGGAAGTCCGCAAGGCACATCAAGGGGGGCTGACGCCGATGTGACTGAAGGGAATAAGGTAAGTTGACGGTCTTGAGGCCGACGATTCTGATAAAACCTCTGCTTGGCCACCACGCATGAGTAAATAAGGAAATGACTTGTATCCCACGCTTAATGTTAGTCTCCTACAAGGAAAGAATTCCGTAATATACGCTCATAAGGTTTCCTATAAGGAAAGGACTTCTAGCCCAAGGAAGAGATGGTCAACCCTCTACTACTATAAAAATCCCAATACCCTCACAAATCGAGGTACGCATAATTAACCCCTCTCTAGCGCTCTAGAGTTGTAAGAAGTTATAACTTGACCTTCGAAGGGTATTTGGCCGGCTCCACACTGATGCTCTCTGTTAGGTCTTCTCCTTTTTGTTATGCAGGTACTGTTTAAAGTGTACGAGTATCGTGTGACTCACTGGTGGTTTTGTGGGCATCATCAGCTCATAATGTCTTTAGCGTGTATAGCTTGGTCCTCTTTATATAGAGCCAAAACTGTAATTAGATTATAAATATTTGAAGAGAAAATTAGCAAATGAGGAAAGGTTTTTAGAAAAATGAGTGATTTCTTTAATTGGTTTTTGGTTTTTAGCCGAAAGAAGAAAATTCTGAAATTTATGGTTGTTGTCATAGCTGTACAACTATTTGTCACAGCTGCACAGCAATAGCTGACATAACTGGATGATGTCAAGCTACTGAAAAGGATATTCAGCATTTAATTCATGGGTTTGACTGAAAATGATAAGATCTCTTTTATAGGATCCTTTTATTTTTGGTACAACAATTGGGGGCTAAAAATTTGGTTTAAAATGGTAGGATTTCTTTAATGGGATCCTTGCTTCTTTGGGTATGGCAACTAGCTGCTAAGATTGAGCATTAATGGACTAATGATATTGAAAGCTCGAAAATGTGTTGAAAACACAAGAGCAATTTAGACCCCCCAATTAAACTTACGGCTCGATAGATTTTACACTAACTTAATACTAAGTGCGGAATAATGTAAAAACGAGCAGATAAACAAAAAGCTACTCTAATCCATAAACTAAGCAACCCAGCAGTATAATGGAATAAACAAGAGTAGGGAAGAAGGATGCAAACACAGAAAACACCGAGACGTGTTCTCGAAGAGGAAACCAAAGAACTCAGCGAAAAACCTCTCTGCCGCCCTCCAAGCGGAAATCGATCCACTAGACAATCAGTTGGGATACATGGGTTAGCAAGAGACCCTCCAAGTCTAATCTACCCGATGTACCTAAGCCCTCCAAGCTCCTACTCCAACAAGGCTTCTCGGAACCGTGTCTTGTCTAGCACTCCGGATCCCGCAATAAGCTCCATGTTGCATCTGCCATTCCAGGCTTCTTCCAATGCTTCCCAGTAGCACCAAAACGTCACACAGCACTCTCAAAGGGTGTGGTAAGTGTTTGGGCTATCAACCTCTCAATGGTGTGGAAATGGAGAGGGAAGGGTTGAGGAGATACCACAAGCAAGTGTATAGAGAAAGGTGGGGATGACAATCTCTAATTCACAATGTGTTTGGCTAGGGTTTTTCTCTCTGAAGCATTCCTCAACATTTGTGGGTAATGAGGGTATATATAGGATAGGCACAGAAAGTGTGAGTCAGTCAGTACAGGCTGGCAGAACAGATAGCCTCGCGGGTGTCTCACGGGAAGGCCTTACCCGCAAGATACTCGCGAGACACAGCTGTCTCCACCTGGCCTGACTCTTCGCATTTCAGCATGTGCAGGGCATATGTTTCACTTCGCAAGAAGTTAGGTCGCGACATACCCGCGAGAATTCTTCCTCCTTCAAATGCTTGAGTCTTCACACTCTCTCTCTATCACACAACCCTTACAACAAATCCAACAATAGATACAGGGTATAAACGATTGATAATAATTACAATCAAATTTGGCACGGAATAAAAGCCAACAAAATACATAGTTGTAAATAACAACTTTACAATCTCCCCCTTTGGCTATTCCGTGACAAAACCCTAAAACAGACTCTAAACTTAAACGTGAGTTTGGGAACAAAGGCAAAACTCACTCACACCTAATTCTAGATTCTGATAAGCTCTTGGACATATGAACAAGTATCTCCTGAAACACAACAACACAATAATATCATTGTATGCAGAAAACTTGAAATGCATATGGAGCAAATATAATGTGATCAAGCAAAATGGAATAAAAACAATAGACCATGGCAAGATCAAACAAACAATCACTTATACAAAAGTAATCACTATGCTCATTCACACAAGGAATGAACATCCGAACATGCAAGATGATAAGCTCATTTGAAGAGTATCATTTGCAAATCCAACACTCAACCAATGCAAACTACACGAAGTATTTGCATCTAGGAAAAAATCCTACTAGGGCACAAGAGTGTTGTACTGAAGTAAAATGTATGACATTAAACATCAAGTACACAAGCATAAAGGCTGCATAAGCAAGGCACTGCATATGCATGGCACAAACCATAAAAGCCTACAAACATGCAATGAAACAAACCCTTAAAGCTTATAAAAGCAACATGGGTACAAACAAGATATGCTACAAAGCATAGAGAATATCACAAAATAAACTACTGAAATTATACTGAAATAAAAACAGAGTATCAAAGCTTTAAACCAAAAGCAGTAAAACAGTTATAAAGACTAAAAGAAACTGAATTAAATCGTCTGTAAAACCAATAACCAATGTTACTATGTTTCTAAGCTATGCTCCCCCTAACGCTGTGCAAGCTCTTCTTCAGCTCCCCCTCAAAATTTTCTCCCCCTTTTTGACCGGAATGGCCAAAAGGCATAGAACTAGTCGGAGTCTGAGTCTGATCCATGACCAGAGGACAAGTTCTGAATCTGTGATGATAACTCGGTGATCTGTCCTTGGAGGTATGCGAACTGGTCCACTGTGTGCTGCACATGGGAGTCAAGCACTGTAGACATCTGATCCATTTTAGCTAGTAACTGATCAAGTTTGCTGATCCCTTGTGTTGGAGCAAAAGACGATGGCTATGCTGATGTCTCTGGAGCAGAAGTGAACCTGTCAATCTCCTCCTCTGTATCTCCACCCTCATCTTGCTCAACACGAGGCTGTGGGATGGTATGCACACCAGTCTTGGAACCTCTAATGTGGGTTGTGCTCCTAGTCAGTGTATTAGCACCAATGGGATAGTCTCTCTGAACTATAGTAAGACCACTTGGGAATTTCAGCTTCATCTTAGCGATGAATCCCATGATCAGTGAGGGAAAAGGCATTATGGTTCTCGAATTCTGCTTCCTAATGCTATTTTTCAGAATGTGGAAGATGTGGCTGCAAATATCAATCTCCTTGTGAGTGAAAAGGTCATAGAGAAACCTCGTCCTTGGAGCTGATAGTGTGGTGAGGTTGGTGACCGGATACAGGTTATGAATCATCACATAACTCAAAGTTCTCATTTCTAGAGAAAACTTGAGTGTATCCATTGATGATTTCGTTGGAACCCCTCCAAGAGTCGATATCATTTCCTTGATAGAGCCCAATCTTTCATCATATTGAACTGACATTGGTTGAGAGGGAGGACGTATCTCCAACAAGTCTTGAATACTGTCCCTTGTGATTACGAATTCCTTGTGCCTCACCCAGCAAATGATCTTGTCATCTTCCACATCAGCATTTGAGAAAAATTCTTGAATAATTTCTAAGTACACAGTCCCAACTGGATTCAGCAACTTGGTCCAAGTTCTCTCTTTGAACGCATCCGGAATGAATGTGTGCTCAAGTGCCTCTAATTGAACTACCCGTTCCATGATGATCGTCTTGTCCTTGTAGCAGTCATTATATTTCATATCAGCTTCGGCAGACTTGAAGTGATCAGAATCAGTACGTGCTCGCTTTGAGGACGATTTCTTCTTAGCTGCATGCTTGGTGGGAGACATCTGCACAATTTCACAAAGTAGAAAGGGAACATGTGCACAAACACCAAAACAGAACACAAAACTTGATTAGATTGAAGTTAGTTCCAAAACAAAGTTAAGGTAACTTAAAACAGAGCAAAATCAACTCTAAACAGCCTACTTAAACAAACAAACCTATAAAGCATAAACACAAAGCATGAAAATAAGAGACTGTGCATGTGTTTGCTTATGTGTGCATGTGCTGATGCATGTGTGTGCAGCAAGAGATGCATTAGGGGTGCCTAGGTGTGTGCCTAGTGTTTGCATGGCATGACATTGAGGCACAATATGGGCAAAGTGTGTAAAACACATGAATAATGTCCACACTAAGTGAAACATGGTCAAACAAGTGAAAACCCATAATTTGAAATCACTTGATTCTAATTAGGCACAAAAATGTCATTTGGACATTTTGTCAAACACCTAGCATGCACAAATGTACTCTAAGCATGGACAATGCATGAACATGGTGAAATCATGCCTAGATACATGTCAAAATGCCACAAGGGGCCAACACAGATGCACAAACATCAAAAGGGACACAGCCCAATCAAAAGATTTGACAGATTTTCACCCAATTTAGAAAACCAACCCAAATTTTCGAAAATCCCCAAATATCAAAACCCTAACAAAAATTCTACAAAAACTAAGCAAAAACTTAAAAATAATTGTTTATAAAACATACCTTGAAGAGGAAAATGCAGAAAAGATGCTAGGATTGAAGAGGTTTGAATGGAATAGTGAATTGGGTTGAAAAGGATTCGAGAGAGGTTGAGCGAGGGAAGTTTTTGTGATTTGAAAAACTGTCACATCAGCAATATAAAATTGAAAACACGCATTTTTCGCAGGTTAGGGAGTAGCGAACCAGTCGCGAGATAGGCGCGAGAATGACCGTTGAAGCACAAAACTTTCACGAGAAGCTTCTAGGTCGCGAAACAGTCGCGAGACAGTCGCGATACCTTCTATCTGAAGTTGGAAAAATCCAATTTTTGCCAAATAGCATTTCGCGAGAAGCTGTTGGTCGCGATACAGTCGCGAGAGTTTCTGTGTGACAGGATGAAAAATTATTTCCCTCAAGTCCTTTTCGTGGGAAGCTCTAAGTCGCGAGATTCTCGCGAAACAACCCCTGAACCAGTTTTTTGAAAAAACACAAAAAGATGCATTTTGAATAAAAACAAACGACACGAAAGTATAAAATCACTTTCAGAAACAAATAAAACACTCAAAAATCTTTTTGGGTTTGATCAACAAGTTCTTGAGCATACACATCACATTTGAACATATACAATCACACAAATGAAATAGGCATTGATTGAATCAAAGTCTTGTGTGTTGTGTGTGAGTATCAAATGTGAAATAGTCCTTAGACCAGAGCGAAGCTTCAATGATCAATTCAATTGAGTCATACACAACTGATACGAAATCAAGTGGACTATCTCCATTATAGAAATGAGTATATATGACCTCCCACACATTGAATACATAACTTAGAAGCTTTTCATTTGGCTTCTACAAAGGGCATAACAATTGGTCCATTTTATTTTGTTTGGACAAAAACATCTCATTTTGAGATTGGTGCTTGAAATTTATGATATTTCAACATTGATGATTAGCCTTTGGCTTTTTGAGCACCATACAAAACACATTAAAAAGAGTCGCTTTCCCTTTTTCCTAGTCGAATACTAGTGTGTGCGACAGGCTTTTGCAGCTCAATATCTCTTTTCATTTGGAGATTTATATTTGGTGAGCTCTTGTTGCAAAAACATAAAAATAAAGTGGGAAGAGATATAGACACAAGTCTATGCAAGTATCAAGACCAACAAGACCACTGACCAATCATTCATGACAAGCTTGAAGATCTATTTACAACAGTCACACATAGTGTTCAAGATTTCTTCCACATAGAAATGAGTGCATACATAACAAGCCAAGATCGTAAATGCACTATGCCATTAGTACGAAGGTACTAGGCCCAAACTCACATGTGACATACACAAAACAAGTGATCAAACTTTTGAGATTTTGCAATTTTTATGGGTTTTTGAATTTTTTTTGAACACACCCAAAACAGAACAAGAAAAGTAAGATCAACAAAAAACAACTGGTACAAACCAACCAGATAAAATAACAACAGTAAAAAGAAAGGAATTCATGAAATGATGCAACAGCAAATGTCCCTAAACATTAAAAGAATTTATGCATGGACATGTTATAATGCTTATGCATGAGTACCCCTCTTCACCCACACGTCATGTGCGTTTGGGGTGATATCCTTGACGGATTGGGTACGAGAGTTTGGACTTTCAAACCTTCTGGTGAAACTCTCCAAGCAAGTGGTGAAGGCACCGATCATCTTCATCACGTCCGTCATACCGGGATCACGATTTTGACTTCTTGGTTGCTCACCACCCCAAGACCTCATGTCATTTCTCCTTCCTCGTGACCGAGGTGCGCTTGCATTGTTGTCTGATCTCAGCTTTTGACAGTTGGGTCTGGTATGTCCTTGCAGTCCGCAATAATGACACACATAATCCGTTCTAGGACCCCATTGTGATCTTGGGAGAGATCTTCCTCTGGTTTCATGTTTAACCACTGATTGATTTCGGGGCTTATTCACCATTCGTTGCTCAGCCACATTCTTCTTCTTTACATCCTCAACTTTCTCAAGAATGGGCTCTTCTACAACCGTCTCGTTTGCCTTCACAAACTTTACTTCTTTGGTGACTTTGGCTGATGAACAGCTTCCTCCGGTGTATCCTAACCCGGACTTGTCTGAAGAAGGTTTTTGAGACGATATAACATCTTCTAGCTTCTGAGAGGAGACTCTCTCTATCTTAGCATGAGCTTGCACAACCTCTTGCTCAAGAAACCTCACCTTCGTATAGGCTTCAGACAGCTCGCCATTTAGTGTCTCAATCTCACACTTAGCCTCTTTATATCTGACCAAGAGACTTCTGTAATCTTCCTCAGCTTTCTTCATTTTCCTTACAGCTGCCTTGGCTACTCTGGTATACTCTCCCGACTTCTCAAGTAGTAAGGACTAATTTTCTTGAAGATTAGCTGTATTCTCTTCCTCTTCAGCATCTGATTCTTCCACAATCCCAATATACTCTGAATCAGAATGCTCACCAAGCTCCTTCACAAGTGCACCCAAATCATCCGATGACTCCACATGAGCAATGGTCATGAAGGCGGAGTAGTTTCCCTCTCCGTCACAGCTCTCTTCCAAGTCAGAATCAGAAGAGTCTGAATTACTAAGCGTCGTGGCATAAGCCTTGCCTTTTCCCCTCAGAAAATTTGGACACTCCTTCTTTAGATGTCCATGGCCATTGCACTCATAGCACACAATGTCTGAAGAAGGTTGAGAATCCTTCCCTTCTTTCCTCGTAAACTCTTTCCTATCACCTCTTGAAGATGAAAATTTTCCTCCGTTGAATGGTTTTCCACTGTTCTTCATCTTCAGAAATTTTCGGAAGTTTTTCGCAAGATATACTACTTCCTTCTCCACTCCATCTTCTTCGGAAGGATCATCCATTCTTTCGGTGATGGTTTTAAAAGCAAGCGATTTACTTGTCTTATGGGAAGGCAGTCCAAGCTCATACGTTTGAAGTGATCCAATGAGCTCTTGGATCTTAATTTCATCCAAATCCTTGCTTTCCTCTATGGCTGTGACTTTTGCCCGAAAGCTCTCCGGTAAGGACCTCAAAATTTTTCTCACCACCTTAGTATCTTCAATCTTCTCCCCAAGATTGAGTTTAGCAATTACAATTTCATTGAGCTTCCCATAGAATGAATCAAATGGTTCATCATCCCCCATTTTGAGCTCTTCAAATTTTGTGGTAAGCATCTGAAGTTTTATGTCCTTAACTTTCTTCGTACCCTCATATGTTGTCTCCGAAATCTTCCAAGCTTCCTTGGCTACTGTCATATGAGGGATCCTGTGGAATTCATCAAGAGACACACCACAGAAAATAGCATTTAAAGCTTTACTATTAGCATTGGCTGCTGCGAGAGCTGCCTTATCCCAAGTGGACTTAGGATCCTCCGGCTTAGTCTAGCCTATCTCAACCGCATCCCACACGGTATCATCCATAGAGCATAAAAATGCTCTCATTCTAACTTTCCAGAAGGCATAATTGTTCCCATCAAAAAATGGTGGAACATTGAGCGATTGAGACCGGTCCATCTCAAATAAGGTCAAGGATCACACTCAGGTATTTAAACCACAGCAAGTGTACCCGCTCTGATACCAATTGAAAGCTTGAAAATGTGTTGAAAACACAAAAGCAATGTAGACCCCCCAATTAAACTTACGACTCGATAGATTTTACACTAACTTAAGACTAAGTGCGGAATAATGTAAAAGCGAGCGGATAAACAAAAAGCTACTCTAATCCATAAACTAAGCCACCCAGCAGTATAATGGAATAAAAAAGAGTAGGGAAGAAGGATGCAAACACAGAAAACACCGAGACGTGTTCTCGAAAAAGAAACCGAAGAACTCGGCGAAAAACCTCTCCGCCGCCCTCCAAGCGGAAATCGATCCACTAGACAATCAGTTGGGATACATGGGTTAGCAAGAGACCCTCCAAGTCTAATCTACCTGATGTACCTAAGCCCTCCAAGCTCCTACTCCAACAAGGCTTCTCGGAACCGTGTCTTGTCTAGCACTCCGGATCCCGCAACAAGCTCCATGTTACATCTGCCATTCCAGGCTTCTTCCAATACTTCCCAGCAACACCAAAACGTCACACAGCACTCTCAAAGGGTGTGGTAAGTGTTTGGGCTATCAATCTCTCAATGGTGTGGAAATGGAGAGGGAAGGGTTGAGGAGATACCATAAGCAAGTGTATAGAGAAAGGTGGGGATGACAATCTCTAATTCACAATGTGTTTGGCTAGGGTTTTTCTCTCTGAAGCATTCCTCAACATTTGTGGGTAATGAGGGTATATATAGGATAGGCACAGAAAGTGTGAGTCAGTCAGTACAGGCTGGCAGAACAGATAGCCTCACGGGTGTCTCGTGGGAAGGCCTTACCCGCGAGATACTCGCAAGACACAGCTGTCTCCACCTGGCCTGACTCTTCGCATTCCAGCATGTGTAGGGCACATGTTTCACTTCACAGGAAGTTAGGTCGCGACATACTCGCGAGAATTCTTCCTCCTTCAAATGCTTGAGTCTTCACACTCTCTCTCTATCACACAACCCTTACAACAAATCCCACAATAGATACAGGGTATAAACGATTGATAATAATTACAATCAAATTTGGCACGGAATAAAAGCCAACAAAATACATAGTTGTAAATAACAACTTTATAGATATGACTTTAGGACATGTGTCAACTGTTGGAGCTGCTGTTGGTACTTTTTGGCTAAGTTTCCTCTTTTGGAAAATTATCTATTTAGTCTGTGATTTTATTACAATATAATTTTAGTAAGTAATAAACTAATTGGTTGATATTTAATGAAGCTTTGGAGATGTAATTGTGGTCTCTCTATGTTGTGACCATATCTTGGAGAGCAAGGAGAACAACTAATGTTGGATGAGATATTAAATAGATTTATTATATTTAGAGATAGTCAATAAGATTTAGTCATGTGTTTGGGTTGGATTTAAATGAAAATAGTAATATAATTTATATGCAATAATATAATTAGATTTTTAAACTTATATTATATGATGAACATTAAATTTTAGGTAAAGAGCAATGAGGAGTTTTATCATTTTAATTATTTATGTGATATGAGATGCTTACCCGATGTTACCTATTGCACACTAGCTAGTCAGAGTTCAGGGAATTGGAGAAGACATGCTAAGCAACATTTTTCTTTTATCAACTTTAAACTGCTAGAGCTTTTCTGAACATACTTCTTGTCCCTTCAAACCACGACTCCCAAAGTTCTCCTGATGAGGTTCATGAGCTCGAATCATGAACGGAAAATGAGATGATGTGCCATGAGCTTGAACCATGGGCTTTGATGAGATAATATCGTCATGTGTTTTGAACCATGGGCTTTGGTGTCGTTTTGTGTAAATATGAGCTCTTTTGGGCTTTAAAAGAGATTTATCCAAAATCCATGATAATATTAATGTAGTGCAGGTTGCCAATGAAATAAAGTCATGTGACGTGAAAATTTTGTCCTCAACAAACGTAAAGATGCACTGGTAGTTATTGGTCTACTTTAGGTTGATCTCAAGTTTAGCGCTTGACTCTAAAAAAAAAAATCAGCATCTATTATAATCACCCTCCAGTGGTTGACACGTGGCCATGTCTTTGGCGCCATTGCTCCAATAGAATTTCAACACATTCAAACTTTTCAAACTTTTTTGTTTTTTGTTAATATATTTTTTTAATGTTTTCTCTCTTCCCCTTAGGTAATCATTTACATCTTTACATTTAAAATAAATAAATAAATTCTTAATCACTTTTTGCTTATGCTCATGTCAACTTTAATGGAATGGTTTGCTTATGCATTTGGGTTTTTGGCGAATTCAGATCCTCTAGATTTCCTAGGGTACTCTACCAAATAGATTTTTCTTAAATTTTAATCATTCTTTAACGATTTAATGGTTTAGATTTTGCCATGTCAATATTCCACTAAAAATAATCTTAATTGTTTTGTTTGCAACATTATTTTATTATTTTAAGAGTGTTGTTAGTGGAATGCTGACATGACAGAATCTAGACCCTTAAATCATAAAAGAGTGGTTAGGATTTAAAGAAATCTATTAGTAGAGTATCCTAGGAAATCTAGAGGATCTGAATCTGTTTTTTGCATATATGAGCTTGTCAGAGCATTCTCATTAATATGTCTAAAAAGTTTTGTCGATTTAGTATAAGAAGCTAATTTGTCTATTTTACCCAATCATTTAAAAAAAAAGCCCACATCAAATTATCTATTATATACTCCATTTTATTTAGATAATCATTTTTATACATTTTTATTATTATTTTCATTTAGTCTTTCTTTATCTCTCTTCTCAAATATCAAAAATCTCGTCTCTCTCTCTCTCTCTCTCTCTCTCTCTCTCTCTCTCTCTCAAAATAATACTTTCTCACCTCTTGCCTCTCGCCTCTCGCCTCTCCAATGCCGCCGCTGCCATCATTGCTGCTTCGTTGTTACTATTGCTTCATTATTGCTACTACTTCTTTGTCGCTGCTACTTCTTGGTTTAATGATTCATAGTACATGGTTTTATGAGTTTGAGATCTATATTTAAGGATTTGTATATGGGTTTGATGATTTTAAGATCTATATTTGATGAATTCTATGATTTGTATGGATTGATGAATTTGCAAAGTATTTGCTGGGATTAAAGTTGAGATAGAGATGAAAGAAAGTAAGGGGGAAGAGAGAGAATCTGGTGGGAGAAGTGAGAGAAAAAAATATTTAAAAAAAATACAAAATTATAATAACCGTGTATAGTTACATAGTTACTGTAGTAAAAATGTAAATCTATAGTGATATAGATAGGCTAATGTGAGTAGTTTTGGAGCTTAAATATATAAATTTCACGTCTTTTTCTATTATACACAAAATGATGTGGATGCTTTTAGATCCTATCATAAACGTCAAGTTCTAACATTAACTTTATTTTTGTTATTTTTATTGATTTCAACAATGATTATTATAATTTTTTTTTCTTTTAAGACATCTAACACCAGCAAAGCAACTAGTGTGAAAAAAAAAATAATAATAATAATAATTTTATTTAATTAGGATGAAACAAACGCCTAATTAAAAAGGATTTTTAGACATGTTCATAGTAGAAGGAAAGGTAGGTGATAATTGTTTTAAAATTAAGGAGAGCCAACAATAATAATGCAACAACAACAAAACCTTAGTCCTAAATTTGGTCGACTATGGATCCTTAATAAAAGGAGTCAAGGTCCCAAGAAAGAGGTAAGAGGTTTTGGACGCAAGATCTCTTGAATATCATGAGACCTTAGAATCACTAAGCCAACCATTTAGGGTTAGTTGTTATTGTTTCTTTTATTTTTTATTATTTCTTCTAATGTTAGTAGTTTTTTTTTTTTTTTTTGGATAACTTCTAATGTTAGTTTTGGTCTTTCTTTCTCTTTTTTTGTTCCCTCAAATTTAATCAACTCACTATTTCTTAGAGGTGCATTAGTCAATCGCTTATGAATGTGATAAACTATCTTAAGTGATTCTCCATTATCCTTTTGTTGATAGGGGCTACCATTTGTCACGTAGGTGTTTTCTGTTATTGAGTTAATGGTAGAGACGAAATTGACCACAAGTTGAAAATAACAAAAATCAAATTGACTGTGACTGATGTAGGACAGAATCTTCAAATTAATTTATGTAATTTTTTTTTTTTTTTTTGGTAATTTTTATGTAATTTTCGTTATTTTAGGTTTAGAGCATTTATATCCTTGTTTTTATGTGTTTTTTTTTTAATGCTTTTTAGGTCAAATTTGTTTCTTATTATGGTTAGGTATTAATTAGGACTTATTTTAGAATATATTTTCTTGTCTATCAAGTTTTATGGTGCCCTTAAATATGCCTCCAAGTCTGTAAACGTTTTTCAGCATTATTGATATTAATAAAAATTCAGACTTTGTCTAGTGGATTCCATAACCCTTTCTTCTTGGGGATTCAAGGAACCCTCGTGAGTTTGAGGTTATTTTCATAAGCAAACGTGTTTTATTTCTTATTTTCTAAAAGTAGACGTGTTCTGCTTCTTAACGCTACCATATCCCGCATCAATTGGTATCAAAGTCTTGACTTATCCTAGTATGGTGGCTAACGTATGAGACAGTAGCAATTCTAGTGATAGAAAATTTAGCAAGTATTACATGACATACAGCTAGCACTCACAAATATTTTTACTAGGATGCTGTCGTTGGAGCATGGAAACAAAAGGTATAACTGTCGCAGAGACATAACTCACGAGCAACCTATTGGTAAGTAAATTTCATATAGGCCTTATAAAAGAATTGCAAGTTTTAATGGTTATTTTTATAAAGAAGATTTTCTTGATTGGTTACTTGATCTAGATGATTTATTTGACTATGAGAATATTTGTGATGAGAGAAAAGTTGAACTTGCTCTGTATAAACTTAGAGATTATGTCTTACATTGGTGGGAACAAATGCAGTTTGATAGACTCACACGAGGTAAAAACAAAATCAATTCATAGCCAAGGATGAAAAAGATGCTTGCTATCAGTTTTTATCCTTTGGATTGTGATGAACTTTTGTCGTATACAAAACAATATTATTATTGGCCAAGAAGTTCATACTTGAACTATTTTAAAGAGCCATATATTCCACCATTAAGAAAAGAGTTACATGTTGAAGAAAATACTTATCTTGAAGAATATGTAGAAGTCAAATAAGAAAATATAAAGATTTTTGAAGAAATTAATGAAGGCCTTGTTATAGAAGAAGATCCTAAAATCAAGATTATTGTGGAGGAGAATAATGAAGATCCTATTATAGAGAAAGATCTTGAAGTCAAGATGATAGAGACCATTGAGGAAGAAATTGAAGAGGAAAGTTTCAAGGATCTCAACGAAATCAAATAATATGATTGTCAATGTCAAGATCCTTTTATTTTGGTGGTAAGCAATACATTGAAGTTTATTGATTTTATTGGGGTCGATAGATTTGATTCAAGTATGGAAAGAATATCAAGGGGCTCAGGCATTCGAAGTATTTGTTTATTTAGAGCGGAAGATTTTATATTTCAAAGATTAATTTATGTAATTTGTTATTTTTGGTATTTTTAAGTAATTTTTGTTATTTTAGGTTACGGACATTTATTTTCTTATTTTTAGGTGTTTTTAATGCTTTTTTAAGTCAAATTTGGTTCCTATTATGGTTAGGTATTAATTAGGACTTGTGGGGATAAAAGCCCAAATTCGCCTATTGGGCCTTGGGCCCTATCTGAAGATGTGGGTACGTCCGAGGAGGAGTAAAGGATTGGGAAAAGCCCCAGAGTGGAGAATCAAGTAAGGAAATGATAAAGGAATATAGTCCGAGGAGTATATCCTCCTCGGATTTGAAGAATATCAGTCAAGCAAATACCTGAGCAATTTGGGTGAACTTCCAGGAAGTTCCCATGATATGGGCGAACTTCTTGCTCGTATAAGGATGATAAGAATAGAAAAATATCTAAAGAAAAAGCTGCTACCACCGCATTTAATGCACTGCAGCAACTTTTCTGGCCGCATTTATGTGGAGAAGACCCCTGAACAGTGCAATCTCAGCTGCCACCACTCATGAAGAACCAAAGAGGATACCTGATGGGACATGTACTCAAGTGAATGCTTAGATGAAGAACAAGTGTACGATGAAGATGGGTTAAAAAGAGAACTATATAAACGCAAGAGACCTCTCATGAGAGGGGGATCGGAAGGAAGAGGAAAAGAAGAAGAAGAAGAAAATTTTACTGTAGCTCTAAGAATTGTACTAGCCTTTTAAATAATAATTTATCTCCTCGGACATCAATAAATTCAAGTTTCAAATGTGTTTTTGTACTGGTTCATCTCTTAAAATCTCGATTAACTGTTGTTTAGTTCACAAACAGCCCAGTTCTTTCACCCACTCTCTACAAATTCATTATATTGGGCTCATTGGGCTCAAATCCCTTATCTTTTGGGCTTGGGCTACAAATCTTGACCCTACAGGACTTATTTTAAAATATATTTTCTTGTCTGTCAAGTTTTACGGAGCTCTTAAATATGCCTCAAAGTCTGTAAACGTTTTTCAGCATTATTGATATTAATAAAAATTCAGACTTTGTCTTGTGGATTTCAGAATCCTTTCTCCTTGTGGATTTAAGGAACCCTCGTGGATTTGAGGTTATTTTCAGAAGCAAATATGTTTTGTTTCTTGTTTTCTAGAAGTAGACATGTTCTACTTCTTGATGCTTCCACATTCTGCATTAGTGACCCTAAAATATATGAACCAAAATGATATTTTCACATATTTTCATTTTAGCTACAGTCATTTTATGTATATTTTACTTTTTAACAACCAAACATTCAGTACTAAATAGCGTTAACCGGTCATATAACAATCTTATAAAATTTTCATTTTAATATAATGATAATAATAATAGGTCTCTAGGTATATTTGTTTTTTATCAATCTTTTATAACTAATACGGTGTTCACAATTCCAAGGCAATGGCCCATTGGCCGGAAAAAGGTGAAAAACAATCATTCGGATTACGATTACTATTTATTATTCGAATTTGAACATCAATTCAAAAAGTCGTCCTCTTATACGCAAAATGAAGCACCTGTAATCATAAACGATCACATATTCAACTTTTGGGGGGGGGCACTAATCAAATATTTGCAATTTGTTAATTTGACTCATTTCCATTGGACCAAAGTCAGCATTTCAAATTTTGTCTCAATGTGATTAGATTTGAACGATTTCATAATTAACATAAACAGACATAAATTAGTTATTGCACTAACAATGTACGCAGGGACGGACCTAGGATTTCAAGCTGGGGGGCCGGAGATAAGCGGAAATTTTTTTTTTCAAATACGCATCCATATAGTATTAATAAACTATCAACCAAGACAAATACCCAAAAATCATTGTTTCTTAATATATCAAGATCAACTTTTTGAAATTGTGTTTGAGAGATATGGTTATTTTCCGGAATTGGGATATCGGCATTTTCTGGAATTGGGGAATGAATATTTCTTGAGATTGGAATATAGACATTTTCCGGAATTGGGGAATGAATATTTTCTAGAATTGAAACATCCACATTTTTTGGAATTGGAATAGCAACATTAGTTGTTGGCAATCCCACGTTGACTTCAGAAGAATTTGAATATTTTGTTTTGAAAAAATCAAACATTGTAGTTGATTTTTTCATGATCTACAAATAAAATAAGAATCATATATATTATCTCACAAATGGTTGTTGTTACTAACTAAAGACAAATACTAGAATTTATGTAATATGCATGATGCATTTAATTATAAATTTAGTATTTCTCTCTTCTTTTCAATTTATGAGTCCATTTGGATAAGCTGTTTGTAAAAGTACGTTTTTGAAAAAATAGCAGTTTTAAAACGTGCGTTTTGAAAATGCAATTTTAGAGTGCTAGGAAAAATTTGTAAAAGTGTGATTTTCAATTGTTGTTTTAACTGCAAATTACCAAAAAGACCTATATACACCAACATTTTTAAATTCAATCTTATATAAAATTAAAGTATTCCATTTATTAAATTCAATCGTATATATAAAACTAAAGTATTCAATTCTCAATTCTCAAAAAAAAAAAAAAAAAGAGTATTCAGTTCTCAAAAAAGAAAAGAAAAAAGTATTCCATTTATTAAATAAATAAAAAACTACACGTGGAGGGTGAAGACACCACTCCACATGAAGTACTTCACCTAACAAAGATTCCCTATCACCTGAACACCTTTCACTTTACCAATTTCATTTTACTCTTATAGTCCTACTTTTGCACTTATCTTCCAGTAACACTAGCAGCCATCCTCACTGATAAAATACCCATCCTTTTGTTGTCCATGCTACTTTCCATTTAAGTCTTGAAGAAAAGAAAGAAGATGAATATGAGTGCTCTAGCTTATTGAGGATTTAGCAGGCAATGGTGAGAGTAAGAGAAGGGCGAAAACAAAATGGAAGGTGAAGGTATGATGGAGGAAAAAAATGAGAAATATTTATCTGAGTTCTTTGTTCAAGTTTGATGGGGGTATTTGTGGTAAATTATATTTTTAAAATGCGTTTTATAGCCCCTCAGAATGGTGTCTTTGTATTTTTAAGGTTTTCATGGGCTCTTGAAAACTCCTGGGCTGGCCGGCTGGGATAGGAATGGTTGAGGTGAGGGGGGCCCGAGCTAAAAGCCAAGGAGGGCTGAGCTAAAAACCAAGGGGGCCCAAACCTTTTTTTTGAAAATTTTACATACTAAAATTTTTTTTTTTTTAGGCCAGGGGGAGCCCGGGCCCCCTTTGCCCTGCACTTGGGTCCGTCCCTGAATGTACGTTAGGGAGAGGTATTCTACCTTCTGACTAGATTATTTTATCTCTTATGTTTTTTTCCCAGAACTATTTCACTTCTTACTCATATAAAAATAATGATTGAATAATATATTTAAAGCAATATTAAAACGATAAGATGAAAATGATTAGTGGTGCAATTTTTCACATTCACCTATTACTTATACTAATGAAACAACTTTTATTGACTAAGATACTCATCAATTTTTTGGTGTAGACAGAGATTGAGGTAACGTTTGGATACAACTTTTGCACGTTTGCCTCTGCGTCTGTGTTTTTTTTTTTTTTTTTGGAGAAGCGCATTTCAGCCTTTCCAATGGGTCCCGTGCACTGTTCATGAGACCCACAAACTTCTTTTTCAACAAAACTTTCATTAAAAATGGGTTTTATGGTACTATTCACACATTTAAAAATTATTTTGCTATAATGTTTTCAGTTTTCAGTTAAATAAACGGTATCCAAACAGAGTCTGAATATCAGATTTCTTAACCAATCATCAGAAACTTTTGAGCCAATTAAAACTCGCAATGATACTTAAGACCGGTATACAAAATATATATAAAGTTGTGTTCCAACCAATGAGGCAGCCCTAGGACGAACATGAAATGCGCAAAGCAGGTGCCAATTGTGTTAAAATTTCATTTTATTATTTTTGAGGCATTATATATGTATGTATATATATTAAAAGAAAAAAAAGGTGAACTAAAGAAGAGCATAGTAAAGAACATGGAGGTTACCACACGTAACAATTTTTCCTATTACACGAATAATGATGTGTATCTGGCGCTTTTTTTTAATTTTTATTTTTTATAAAATTCTATTCTGATTTAATTTAATTGTATATGTTTTTTTTTTTTTTTTTTTAACACTTTCACGCTTCCCACAACACATACACTGTACTGTACACACCACCGTTCCATCACCGAAAGAGGAAAAGAAAAAGAAGAGTAAAACTCCCATATATATAAATATATTTGGAATTGGGTAGCTGTTGCTGTAGCTGATGAGAGGAGGGGTCTGTTGTTCCATTTTTGTACAATTGAGGAAATCAAACGAAATACCCATTAATAAATAATAATAATAATAATATATTAGCAGCAAGTTGAAGTAGTAGTAGCAGTAATTTGGAATGGCGGGTTACAGAGGTGACGATGACTACGACTACCTGTTTAAGGTTGTGTTGATCGGAGACTCCGGAGTTGGGAAGTCGAATCTGCTGTCGAGGTTCACCAAGAATGAGTTCAACCTCGAGTCTAAGTCCACCATTGGCGTTGAGTTCGCCACTCGCACCTTGAATGTCGATACCAAGGTTATCAAGGCTCAGATTTGGGACACTGCTGGCCAAGAAAGGTAATTCAAGTCTTCTTCTTTTGCTTTTGCGCATTCACATTCCAAATTAGAAAAAAATGCTAATTTTGATTCCACTGCTTTTCATTCCTTTGCTTATAAATAATTCAACTAATTACTTAATAATAATGCTCTTTTAATTTAATTATTATACATACATTGATTATATACAGATCTGGGTTCATTTCACCTGAACAGAACCATATTTGTGAGTTAATAATGAATTCTATGTCTTCTACTACATTTTGTCAGAGCATCTATTTCCAGATCTAGACTACAAGAATCAGAAGACTAGTTTTCCTTTAAATTACTAGACTAGCAATTATTGTGCGCGATCTATTACTCCTTATATAAAAATAAAAATAAAAAACACCCCATTTCCCAGATTTCTCGAAAATCAAAAATCAAAATTTTCAAGATATATCATTGGTTAAATTCCATCTCACTGAACCCATATATTATCTCCATCCAGCTATAAGCTAACAGGCACCAAATCTAAACGATGCCCATAAAACATCCAATGCAAATGGAATCAACTAATGAGATCACATCAATATCAAGTGTACAAAAGTCTTGAGAGAACCTTATAAAAATTCAAGCCTAGTCGTCAGAAGAATTGATGACATCAGCTCCTGTAACCTGTTTAAGTTTTTGTTATAAAAGTGGAACTCAGACAGCATATTGTAGTATGATAAGCAGTGATACAAATGTATAGAATATTTTCTGGTGGGATCAACATAGAAGACTGATGGAATGTGTGCGCGTTTGTGTGAGTGAGAGAGAAAGTGGCAATCATTGTGTTGAAGGGATGGATTAATGAATTTGCATTACATTAAGTGAAATCTAGTAAAACCCAACTGCAAACAAGTGAATTTTTGGCTCTACACGAGGGCACTATCATTTTGGCAAATTCAGCATAGGTTTATTAGGCTTTGTGAGGAAAGCATCTTCCCTGTATTCAATTCTAATATATTTATGGAACTGTATGGTTTTTTTTTTTTTTTTTAACAACCAAGGGCATTTGGTAGGTTCCTTTGAATTTGCATCATGATCATGTTTTGCATATAGGCTGTAGGATGAATACTAGGTCTCATCTCAACTGAAAATATGAAAGCGAAACAATTAAATGGCATATGAGGTTTCTTTTAATTTGTATTGTGCCATCATATTTTTGCATATAGGCTGTCGGGTGAATGCTAGCTCTCATCTCAATTGAAAATTTGAAAGTGAAACAATTAAATGGAATAATTCAATGACACCTCAGAAACTTATTTTAGAACATCAGTTGCAATGTAGTCTTTAGTTTTTCTCTTTTGTCCTGATTATGGTTGAGGGTTGATGGGTTGATATCAGATTCCAAGGTAAAACCTTAGTAAAGTTATTAAGTTGTTGTTGATGTTTAAAGCTTACTTCGGTATTTGATGAAAAATTTCAAAAGGATCTGTAGTCTGTCTAAATGTTGCACAGTGGGATTAGAGTTCTACATCATAATCAGCTTGTGTTATTGTGTTTATTCTTCTATTTTAATTTTTAATTCATTATTATTATCATGTTTGCGTGTGTGTGTGTGTCTATATCTATATTTACTGGTGGAAAAAATTGGGGGTGGGGGGCAGGCTTAGCTTAAGTTAGATAAGAATCCAAATGTTTTGGCCCATTGTTTTTTGTTGGTATGTAACACGTATCCAGTGGGTCTTGAACCCATGACCCCACTCTCCACCTTATTCTTACAAGGGCAGTAGGTGCCATTTGGGTTAGAGTTCATTGGCTATATGTTCTGGCCCTTTATTGATGAATAAGCTATAAACCAACTTTGGATATGTTTTCTGCAATGGCGTACTGATGATTGATTGGTCTTACTGGTAAATTAAAAGACAACTAAAAATATGGATATTTGGTTTGAGATGCTTGAATCTCAAATAAATGGGCTGAATTCATGTGCATGTGTGTAAGTACATATATGGTTTGTAAAGGACTGATGGTAGTTATATCTGTCCTGACATTGCTAAGCCACCATTTCAAGTACCCCGTTTATATTTATATATGGGAATAAGAGTTACTTGGACATACACAGTCCAATGGATTGAGCAGCTAGGTGGCAACATGGGATATGATTCTACAAGGTTATGTAGTGCTCACAATGGGAAAGACTAATAATGGTTGGCAGTCAAGTGTTTTTTTTTTTTTTTTAATGTCAGAGGGCTTAGGGAAGGAAAGAATAAGAATGAGAACATTTACAAAACTGCAGGAGCAGCCTCGTTATCAGGAAAGTGTTTCACATATACCAGCACAGAGCCAGACAATATGGTCACTAGCTAAAGAAGACCAATGCTTTGCTATTGAGCTGGTCAATATGAATTTGGAATTCTTTTTTTTTTTTTGGATAAATGAGAATTCCAAATTCATATTGACTAACTCCATAGCACAGCACTGGTCTTCTTTAGCAAGTGCTGGGCATGATAACTGATAAAATCATTATAAAATCAAAATCTCCTGCTGAGACCAAATGCCTTTAGGCTTGCTGAAATGGTGGAGCTGGAGGATGTCGGATTGAACTGTTGGGAACTAGGGATAAAATTTTCTTGATTGATTTGTGGCTCTTTACCTTATACCCAGTTGTCTTAAACATAGTTTTGTTAGTGTTGTGGGGGGCTCACATTGCCTTAGTTGCTCAAGATTGATACTGGAGTTACCGCCTGCAAAATCCCACGGGGGGGCGGCAGTGCTAGGTTAAAAAAAACTTGGGCCTTAAGATCTTATCTCAAGTCACCACCAGAAGTGAGAGAGTTAATGCCTGCACGATGTTTTTTTCAGAGCTAGATTGGCAAATATCAATTAGAGAAAGTTTAAGACTGCATGGAAATATCCCTTTTTCCACAGTGTCTGAATTATCGTTTCTTCTGCAGCAGCATTTAACAAATCCTGTATCTTTTTTACTGTATTTTCTGCCTGAGTAAGCTGATCTAACATACTGCATACAGAAAGTTCTAGAAAATGCTGCCAGCTTTACTTGCTTTTAAGTAATCCCTATATGTGTACTTTACTGTTTCTGATCAGATCATTAACTGCAATGTGCGTTGATGTTGACTCCAGTCTTAATAATAATTTTTTTTTCTATGTTCTCGACCAACCCTTTAGTGAACTGATGCTTTGTTGCTTTATTCTCTTTATCAAACATAACTAGCACTTCTAAAACTACTCTATTAAGCCTGCCAAACTTTGATTATTGTTGGTAATGTGTAAATTCTTTCTTTTTACTTCATACTCAAGCCCTCACAGCATAGATATATTTCCATTTGCCTTTTTTGAGTTTTGTAGGTACCGTGCCATCACCAGTGCTTACTATCGTGGAGCAGTAGGTGCACTCCTTGTGTATGACATCACTCGTCATGCAACATTTGAGAATGTCGACAGATGGCTGAAAGAATTGAGGGGCCACACTGATTCCAACATTGTTGTGATGCTTGTTGGGAACAAATCTGATCTTCGCCACCTAGTAGCTGTCTCAACTGAAGAGGGGAAATCCTATGCTGAGAAGGAGTCACTTTACTTCATGGAAACTTCAGCACTGGAAGCAGTAAATGTGGAAAACGCTTTCGCTGAAGTACTGACTCAAATCTACCACACTGTTAGCAAGAAGCAAATGGAAGGAGGAGAAAATGGGGCTGCATCGTCCGTTCCTGCCAAAGGAGAGAATATAAATATCAAAGACAATCAGTCTGCTTTGAAAAAACTTGGTTGCTGCTCAAGTTAGAACTAGGGAATAGAATTTTATTGGCTGGATTTGGTTTTGTTGTACGGTGTATTATTTTCAGAGGGATACAAACTAGAAACAATTTGTTAAACCAAAAAGGGGAATTCTCTCAGGGTATTAAACTTAATTGGTTAAACCACAAAACATGAGATGAGATGTATGAACAGAATTGGCGCATAAATGCCTTGGCTTTCCTGTTCCAATTTTTTTTCCCTTTAATCTGTTTCAATGATGTTTTATTTGAGAAAATTTCAGGCCAGAATTTTCCAAGAATACCAGTCTTGTAAGACTCTTTTTACAAGCATTCTTGTGGTCTATATGTAGGCGAAAATAACCTTGGAAGAAAGTAATTCCTGCATTTTCCTGAGTTGATGTTTTCCAAAGGACAGATTTCCCGGAATGGATCAAGAAGGCCACGTTAGTTGTAGTTAAATGTACAAGGCATGTTGGTCCTGAAAATAAAATGACAACGAAATATTTGTTATTATTTCTGTACAAGACAAACTTAGAACTAAAAGTACATAGAACCAAGTAACATTTCCGTTTTGCGAGAATGAACTCTCTTTCTAAAAGAAAAAGGCCTCAAATTTTCGAGATATATGGACAAAGTAAATAAATGTTGCTTAACCAACTAGACTACAACGGATTTGTTCCTACACTACATTATTTTATGTCATTGTACGTAATTTCTATTGTTTTTATCTGGGTTGTTTTCGACTTTTGAAGGCTTGGGCCGGGTTTCCTTTTCAAAGTTGAGATGCATGGGCATGGCTGCTCATTCGGAATAAGGTTATACTCCCAATAAATCATTAATTTTCTCCGATTCACGTACATGATACATGACATTATTATTCATTAAAAAAAAAAAATACATGACATTATTTGATTTTTTTTTATTCAATTTATTTAATTATTATCCCAAAATGAAAATTAAAAAGAATAAATGGACTGAGATATTTTACCCAAAGAGAAGAAAGAGAGAAGATTTATTATTATAGCTGAGGTGCCTAAGCCCAAGGTACCTGATAAGTTTTGCGTCAGATTCCCAATTTATTTGTTTTTGATGGGTATGAGATTTTCTACAATTGGAAAACCACCTAGAGCCAACCTAATGGCCTAAGGGAAGGTTCTTAAACCCCACTCTAAATTCTTTTCCCCCGTCTGTCTGCTTCCCGAGAAGGCTTAAGCTATATTGAGCTGAAACCTACTTTCTTTGGTCATTCCTCACTCTTCTCTTGTGTGTTGCTCCCCAAAAAATGCCAACTCCCTCTCCTTTACCCATCGGTCTTTATTTATAGACTTTCCTTAGTGGGGGCGTCATGATGGGAAGGTGGTTTCCCATATTGGTGGGTCCCTCTAAAATATACTCCTGACCAAATGGGGCCCACTACTCGTGACTGATGTGACTTTCTTGAAACTTGCAACTGTCACCAAATGGTGTTTGGCAAACAATTTCCCCCTAAGCATTATCGTTCCCCTCTGATATGGGCCCTAACCTGGCACTAGGCCCCGACCTCTTAACCATACAAGGGCTAATGGGTTGGGCTTAAACCTGATGCTCGTACAATAGCCCCCCAGGATTCCATTCCCATAGTGTGGGGATGGGATTGAGGTTAACTTCTATATATTGATAAGGGATGGGTCGGAGTTAACTTTTATATGTCGGTAAAGGGTACTCGGGATACTATTTCCCCTCGGGAAATCCAACCGTCAGTCATTAAATGTGGTGGACATGATAGTTTGTATGTTTTGCATGCGTGACTGCAGTTGTTATATCAAACGGCCAAGATCGTTTGACATTTTGTATACCAAGGCACGCCTGTAACGGATAAAAAGGGGGAAGATATTAAATTTCCCTCTAAAAGCATTTAAAGTAACTTCTCCTATCAATATGGCCAAACCCCCTTTGATCACTTTCTTTATTTCGTTTTTCTCTCTTAGCCTCACTTGTTTCATCCTCCCGAACCACAATCCTTCCTCTGAGATCATCCCTTTAAATGAAAAGACAACACTGTAAGTGTTCTAACCCCTCCCTTTCTCTTCAAAATTTATCTTCGGACTCCCCTAAAATGGGTTTTGCACATCTTCTAAACTCTGACGCCGCTGTGGCGGCCTTTAAAACTAGGTTCAATATCCCTCAGGATGTAGATATTTAGTATTATCTTGAAGGGAATATAGAAAACGAAAGGCGTGCTAGGGTAATTTTCTTTCCACCTGTGGCAATCCTTGAGGGCGGTGTTAGATTCCCAGTAGATCCTCTGTTGCTTAGGACTCTAAATTTCTACGGGCTCAACCCCGACCAGTGCCTTCCCAACTTCTATAGAGTAGTGAATAGTGTGAGGCGCCTCAATGAAATGTACAACTTAAGGCTCAATGACCATGATATCAACTTCCTATATGGTATTTGTGGTAGTTTGAAAAATGGCTACTACCTAAAAATTCGAGACCCCGTAATGAGACTGATATCATGCCTCCTCAACTCCAATAGGAACTCCACGGGAGATTTCATTAAAGTGAGCGGGAATTGGCTTGCTAGCGAACTCACATGTCCAACATCACCTCAGCAAATCGATCGATACCTTTATTTTCCTGTGCACAAATAGCGCAGGGTTAACTACTTCTGCTTTACCTCTCCTTCTATTCTATTTTTGCATATATTTCATCATATTTATTATTTTTAATTAACTTTTGTTCTCTACTTACTTTGCCTTCGGTCTACAATGCAGTTTCTAAACGCTTCAAACCGAACCTCAACGTCGTCCACATTCGAGATCTGAACTTTGTCCTATGCTCAGAGATTTTCGTCCACTACGATGGGCAGCTTAGAGCTTCACATCTGATCCTCGGCTGTATTCTATCCCACACAAGCTACTAGGATCAAGGACCTGCTCTGACTGTCGGGATCCCCCTACTATCTTACATAGACGTGCGCCTTCTAGGGTTCTTACCAAAAGGCCTTATAGTAGGAGAAGCTCTGGAAAAAAGCCTTGCCGTAGGAGAGAAAGCTCTTTGGAACTGGCCAGAGACGGTTTGGCAAATACTATCTTTCAGGGCAGGGCGGAGCATGTTCCTGTAGAAGAGACTATTGCTGCAGCCTAGACGCCATCATGGCTCAACGGAGTAACATGAATATCCTACGTTACTTCCCAAATGCCCAGCCAGCCGAAGGTCAAGCAACCCCCTAGCAGACTCAACCTCCAGTGCCCCGAGATCGCCATAAAAGGCCGAGGACTACTAATGAACCATCTAAAGAGTTCGGCATTCCCCCTTCCGAGCATACCCCTACCATAGTTACAGCCGTCACAGATCCTCCCCCCACCTGGGATGTTACTCCAGGACAGAGGGTCGCCGAACGGCCGGCCATCACTGGTGTTGATGTGGCCTTGTCTTCCACTCTTCCATCCTCAAGTTGGCAAAGTTCTTTCATGTTGGGGGAGGGTCCTCTTCCTTCGAACTCCTACATGCGAACATGGAGAAACGAGTTAGGTGGCCGGGTCTCAGACAGCCTTGGATAGGCTTTGCTTCTTCTTAAGGACCTGAAATACTAGCCAGATGGTCGAGATGAAGATATTGCCCTCAACTTGAAGTGGCATACTATCGCCGTAAGTATTCTTGATCGATATCTTTTGTTCCTTCTTGATGTTCTATATTTTGTTTAAGTATCTTTCCTTGGCTCATATCTAAACCTGTTCTTTCTTTTCACTTGCTTCAGGCCACTCAAATGATGCACATCCTCGAAGGTCGGCTAAAGTTAGCCACCGAGGAGGCGGATGGGGAGAAAGCCCTCAAGCAAGTGATCGAATCCACTCTCTAGGAGAAGGTTCAGAAGTTGGCCCACATGGAACAAAAGGCCATAGTTTCCAAGAGGGCCCAAGACTCTACCGAACGTAAGGTGGGGGTGCTGGAGGCCAAAATAGAGGATTCTGACTCTAAGCTGGCTGAGGCAATAAGTGTGGTTTCAGCTCGAGACAAGGAATTTGCAAATCTGAAAAGGGCGATGAAGCAGGTCGAGTAGTTGTTCTACGATATGGGCTTCAATGATGCTGAGAACTCAAACAGCCCCGTCATCTTTGAAACTTGGCGGATGGGGTTTATGCAGGGTTGGATGGCACCAATGGAAGCCTTGAATCTCCCTAAGACTTCTCCCTTCATAGATCCTACCCAAGTGCCGCTGCCTAACAACCCTCCCGTCCAAGCCAAAATCGGGGGACAACCTGCTGCAAGGGATGAAGAAGAAGAGGAAGAATGAGAGGATAGTCCCAGTATGAGAGAGCTCGCCGAGCAAATCGACTCCCACATAGTGGTGGTTGATTTGGACAACCCGGCTTCCCCTATTGCCCCTAAAGGCGCGGGCACCTTGGAGATTGCCCTTGCACCGACTACCCCATCTTCCAGAGGTGCTTCCCCCGTCCTCCCTAATGCCGCCCAAGATCTTTCCCCCTAAACATTTTATTGTACTTGTATTTATCTTTGTTATTTCAGTTTTGCTCTTTTTTGTCATAAATTTAAACTTTCCTTTACTATTGTATGGATTAAGCCATGTTTTGGCCACCGAATTGTAAAACAACTCTTTCCGTTTGTTTTTTTATTTTTATATATTTGATTAAATTTGTTTTGAGTGATTTTAATTTTAGCTTTGCGAATATTCACAAGTGTTTATGAACGGGAATTATTTCGATCACCGAACTGCAATAATCAACCGAGTCATTATAAATAATATGTACGCTGTGATAGGTTTTTGTTTCACATAAAGGTTTCCTGCTAATTCGGAAACCGTGGTTAATCCAAACAAGATTCTTTTCTTAGATAGTCTTCATCTAGATTTTATTTCATTCGTCAATCAAGATTAGGCTGAATTAGCTCTCCATCCTTAGACGGTTTGTTAAGGTTTCCACTTAGTCGGTGACTAGGGTCAGGCTGAGGCTAGGCTTTTATCCTTAGATAATTTTATTAAGGTTTTCACCTAGTCGGTGACCGGGGTTAGGCCGAGGCTACGCTTCTGTCCTTAGTCTCTTTAGAGTAAGAACATGAAATGCATTAAACATAATTCAATACTGATAAAGATGATTTCTTCTATTTCATTTCTTTCAGAGAAAATTACAGTGTTAGACATCTCAGCATAATAGTCTCACTTAATGGTAATATATTCTCAAAATGCTCACATTCCAAGGTCAGGGAAGCAGTCTTTCCTTCATATCCTCCAAGTAGTAAGCCCCAACTCTTGCCATTGCAATGACTTGGTTGGACCCTCCCAGTTTGGAGCCAACTTTCCCAAACTTTGATCCTTCATACTTCCTATTACCTTTCGTAAGACCAGGTCCCCTGCAACGAACTCTCTCGGCTTTACATTTCTGTCATACCTTTGGGCCAACTTCTACTGATAGTCGGCCAATTTGATCAAAGCCATCTCTCGGTGCTCTTCCAAGAGGTCCAACTGCTTGGTCATATAAGCATCATTATTGTCTAGGGAGAAATTTGAGACCCTCATACTAGATAAACGTACGTCCACTGGAATCACAACTTTAGTCCTGAAAGTCATGGAAAATGGGGTTTCACCTGTAGATCTCCTGGGCGCGATGCGATAAGCCACAGTACATTTGGCAACTCCTTGGCTCATTTACCCTTTGCCCCTTCTAGCCTTTTCTTCAACCCATTAACGATTGCTTTGTTTGTCGCCTCTAATTGTTTGTTACTCTGAGGGTACACTGGAGATGAATATCTGTTCTTGATTCCGAAGTCACTGCAATACTTATGGAAGGCCTCGCTGTCAAACTACAACCCGTTATCCGAAATCAATGTCACTGGGATCCCGAACCTTGTGATAATATTTTCACAAACAAACTTCTTCACGTCTACATCTCAAATTTTTACCAAGGCTTCAGCCTTAACCCATTTTGTGAAATAATCCATAGCTACTATGCAAACCTCCTATTACCGGTGGCCCAAGGGAATGGCCTCACAATGTCCAATCCCCACTAAGCGAAGGGCCATGTATTGGAGATCGGGTTCAGGTTTCCTCCTAGTTGGTGGATATTCAGTGCATGCTTCTAACATTGATCACACTTTTTAACATACTCGGTAGCATCCCTTTGCATGTTCGGCCACCAAAATCCTTGTGTCATGGCTCGGTGTGCTAATGATTGTCCACTCGTGTGACTGCCATAAATCCCTCCATGCAACTCGGTAAGGAAACTCTCCACTGCCCCGGGGTGAAGACATAACAAATAAGGTCCTCCAAACGACCATCGGTACAACCTCTTGTCTTTAGACAACCAAAATCGGGCTGAAATTCTTTGAATATTTTTGGCTTCTTTTGCTTCACTTGGAAGGACACCATCTGATATAAATGAGATAATAGGATTAATCCAACTTGGACCAAGTATTGATGTTATGGCTACACATTGTTGACATTTTATGCTTGGATGGTTCAGCACCTCTACTGAAATTAAACGAGGGACACAGTTGTCCATGGATGAAGCCAAAGTGGCCAATGAGTCCACATGACTATTTTGTCCCCTAGAGATCTGGGACACCTTCACTCTTTGAAAGCAAGCTCGTAGTGAGCTAACCAGTTTCGAGTATTCAGCCATCCAAAGGTCACTTGCCTCAAAACTTCCTTCCACCTGACCCACTACTAAACGCGAATCCGAGAAGATCTCTACCTCTTCAGCATCCAACTTCTTAGTTACTCTAAGCCTAGCAATCATCGCTTCATACTAGGCTTTATTATTAGAAGCTCGGAAGCTTAACCTTAGCAAGTGCTCTAACCTTACACCCTCGAGCGAAACAAGTACAATCCCTATTCCTGCTCCCGAGCATTAGATACCCCATCCATGTACACTTGCCATGGCCAGACCGAGATTTGACAGACCCTATTCGTGCCACTAGCCGAGGGGGTAAACTCCACAACAAAATCCACCAGCACCTGCCTCTTGATAGTGTTTCTCGTTTTGTACCTCATGTCAAGCAACCCAAGCCTCATCCCCTACTTGGCTATTCTTCCCATGAAATTGAACCTCCTTAATAGTGATTGCAAAGGGTGTTTGGTTAACACATACACTGTGTGAGCCTAGAAGTAATGGGCAATTTTCTTGTTGCGTGGACCAATGCTAAAAGCCATCTTCTCCAATGGCTGGTATCGCGTTTCCAAATCCACAAGTGTCTTACTAATATAATACACTGGCCTCTGTACTCCACCCTAAGTATTTAATAACACAGCACCCACAGCGTGATCAGATACTGCCAGATACATGTTCAGATCTTACCCAAGCTCAGGACTGGACAAGATAGGCGAGCTGACCAAATAACGCTTCAAGTCCCGAAATGCTTCATTCTTCTCACTAGAACCCTTTCCATTTCTTCAATAGTTGGAAGAATGGCCTACACTAGTCGACCAATCTCGAAACAAAGCTGTTCAGGGCTGCAATCATCCCCGTGAGTTTTTGTACCTCTTTGGGATTGCTCGACAGATTAAGCTGTTGTTTTGCCCTAATTTGGTTTGGATTCACTTCAATGCCTTGATTTGTAATCATGTACCCCAAGAACTTTCTGGCTCCCACTCCAAATGCACACTTATTGGCATTAAGGCATAGTTTGTGTTGCCTCAAGATTTCGAAGGCTTCGATTAGGTCTGTTACGTGCCTCTCATCTTTCTTGCTTTTGACCACCATATCGTCAATATAACCTTCTACCGTGCTTCCAATTTTATCCCTGAACATTCTAGTAACCATCTATTGGTAGGTAGCCCCTGCATTTTTCAGCCCAAAGAGCATCACGGTATAATGATAGTTGCCCTCAGGAGAGATATAAAGGACGTCTTCTCCTAATCCTCAGGAGTTAGGGCGATCTGATGGTATCCTTGAAAAATCATCCAAGAAACTCATCCTTGGGTGCCAATAAGTGGCATCTACTAGTTAATCAATTTTCGGGACTAGAAAGGGGTCCTTCGAGTAAGCTCAGTTCAAGTTGGTAAAATCCACACAGACCCTCCACTTCCCGTTTTTCTTTTTCACCACCATTGTATTCGATAACCATTTTGGGAAGAACACTTCTTTGATAGCACCAACCTACTTCAACTTCTTTACTTCTTCCTTCATGGCCTCTACATGCTGTTTAGTAGATCTCCTCGGCTTCTGCCTTTTTGGGGGGAACAGGGATCCACATTCAACTTATGGGTGTGAAGGTGGGGTCGTCGAGCACCTTATATGGAGTCCATGCAAAAATGTCCAAATTCTGCACCAATGATGACAACATTTCAACGTGGTCCTCTGGCCGTAGGCTCTTTTCAATCTGGAAGTATCTATCTTCATATGGCAAAATTCTGATCTAGACCAACTTTTCTACACTGTCAACCCCGACGTCCTCCTCGGGTTCTTGTAATTGCTATAATGACTCTAGTTCTACTTACTCCTTCTGTTTGATCTTATGGTTAATTGCGGCTATCAGGCATTGCCGCACTACTTGTTGGTCCCCTCTGACCACAACAATTCCATCTTTAGTGGGGAATTTAACCTTCATGTGTAGCGTATCCCATGGCATGAATCCAAGGTCAACCAAGGATTGTTGTGTATGGTGAAAAAGTATTAACCACTATGAAGTTTACCATCACCTTTTTCCCCTCAGTTAATACAAGGAGTGAAATCTGCCCCTTGAGTACCACTATCTTCCCGTCGAACCCCACCAAAGGCGTATCGTACTTAGTTAGATTTTCCAGCTTCAAACCCAGGCCCTTGTAGAGGTTGGGATACATTATCTTAGTCCCGCTCCCTTGATCTATCGTCACCCTCTTGGCCAAAAAGCCTCCAATTCTTAACGTCACAACGAGGGTGTCATCATGTGGCTGGGACGTCCCATTGAGGTCATCATCGCTCAAAGCGATCGGTCCTCTAGTTGACCTTAGCCTCTTCTCTGGCCGGTCTGCAGCTTTTGGCTCTTGCTGGGGGGTCATATTCAGAACCCCTTTTTGGTGACTTGTAATTACGCCTGCGGATGTCACATAGATAATTTCAATGATTCCAAGGGGTGGAGGAAGGGCATTTCCTTAGTTTCCTGAGGTTTTCCCTACCATATTCCCCCCTTTCCCAACTATAAATTCATTCAAGTGCCTGGCCTTAACAAGTTGCTCCAAATGATCCTTGAACACTCTACAATATTCGGTGGTTTATCCCTTCTCCCAGTGATACGTACAATACAGGCTTTGATTCCTTCTGTCTAGGTCCCCTCCCATCTTTCTTAGCCACCTAAAGTAAGGTTCATTTTTTATCCGCTCCAAAATTTTATGCGTTGGCTCCTTAAATGCTACATTAACACCCCTATACAAACCTCGGGCTCTGGGGCCCTGACTTCCCTTCTAAGTCTTTGTTGAAAGCCCCTAGGCCGAGAATCCCTGTTATATTGAGAAGTAGTCAGGGCATTACCCTTGCTCTTCTGTCGGTCATCTTGCAACCTTTTATGTTCCTCAATCCTCCTCATGAGCTAGTGCAAGTTCTCGGGTGGTTGCATAGTTGTTGATACTGTATTTTGTCCGCCCTCGATTTGCGTGCCGAACCCTGAAAAACCCAAAGATATCATTTTCTCTCCATGGGGTCACGAAAACATATATAATGGCGTGGCGCAACCCGTTAGAACACCGGAGCGCTCAAAGTGTCTTTTTTAACCAAAATGACCAAAATGCCCCTAGTCAACCCCGGGTTGACCGAATGTCAAACAAGGTCAAAATCATCACAAAACAAACATTTTTCATGGTTTTATATCAAACTCGAGCTCCTCGGATATTTTTAGCAAGTTTGACCAAGTTTGACCCGAAGTTAACTCCTAGTGGGCCTCAGAAACCCTAATCTTGATTAGGTCATCAAAATAGGTTGAGACCAACACCATTGCGAAGATAATCAAATTCTCATTCCAACGACTATTCATGGGTCGAAATTAAAACGGTTGAGATATTGAGAAAACTGTGAAAAGTGCATCAGCACATTTCCCGAGGTCATAACTTTTGATCCAACCATTGGAATTTTAATTTATTTAGTTTTCTGAAAACTAGACATCCAGAGCTTTCCAAGGACACTAAGATTTCCTCAATCTGAATCTGAGAAGACCTCCAAGTGTGCTTCTGAACTCAAAACTGAAAAAGTGCTTGAGGATGAAATTGCTAACATCAGCCGGGCCTAACACGACGCACTAACAAGGGCCGCCGGCGCACCTTGTCGGTGCGCTGGGCCCCAAAAAGCATGCTAGGGCCTATAAAAGGCTCTTGGCAACTCAGATTGAAGGGGAGACATATTTTTGGAGCTGTTTGGGCATCTTTCTGGACATTTTTTCTCTATTTTCTCACCATATTTCTCTCCCAAAAAACACAAAAACACATCAAAACTTCTTGATTCTTCTCTCTTCTCCAAAAATACAAGGTAGCGTTCATACCCTCCATCTTCCTCTCCTTGGTTCTATACCTTGGATTTGAGATATAGGGGTATGGATGTAGCTTTTTGGCTACAATCCATACCCTTTTTCCTATAAAGCTTCATCAAGCTTTTTATCCTTTCTTTTTACTTGAATAACATGATTTATTGCTTTCTTTAGCATGTTTCTTGCTTTATTTGTGCTTCTAGTTTAAATCTCCTTGCTTTTTGTGCCTTATGTTATGTTTTATGCTTGGATCTACCTTTTCCATGTGGTGCTTGTGTTTGGATCTACAAGTTTCCATGCTTTCCATGTTTATGGCTTGATTTACATGTTCTATGTTAGTCTATATGCCTATCTCCATGCTTGTACCTAGATTTATGGGTCCCTATGCTTGCTTTTATGCTTTATGCCATGCTCACATGTCTAGACCCATGTATTTATGCCTATGTTTACATGTCTATATGCTTAGATCCTTGTCTTCACATGTTTATATGTTTGGATTCTTTTTTCACAGGCTTAGATCTACATCCTTACACATTTATATGTTTAGATCTACATGTTTTCATGCCATATGCCGTGTTTTCATGCTTAGATCTATCTTTTCCTTGTATTGTTGTTTTGATCTACATGCTTACGTGTTTGATATCACATTTTTTGCCATGCCTTGCTTAGATCTACATGTTTACATGCATGTTTCTATGCCTATATGTCTAGATCTATGTTTTCACATGCTTGCGTGCTTAGGTCTTCTTCTCCATATGCTCTATGCTATTTCCCATGTTAGATCAATATGCTTGCGTGTTTCTTGCCATGTTTATGTGTTTAGGCCTAGGCTTTGTTTGTCAGGTCATGTGCTATTGTAGCCATTTTGCTCCTTTTATCGCATTTTCTTATGTTTTGGCCTATTAGTTCGGACCCAATCTAGACCTTATGGTCTTTGTCATCGTCCATACACCAAGGCCCACATCAAAGGGTTTAGATCATCATATTTGCATGTCTATGCTTGTTTGTTTCTATGCTTCATGCTTGTGTTAGCCTCTCTTGTCCTAGGCTTTGCCATGCTTGATGCCCTCCACGGGCTTGATCTTGTTTGGTTACATCCAATGCCCATGAGGCCTTGTTTGGGTGTAACCACTTGGGATGCGTCTCCGGTTACCGGGTTGCTTCGTACATACCCTTCCCTTTTCTGCTCCTTGCGATGATATGCTTGCCATGCTTGTTCGTGTCACCCATTGGCTTTCTATGCATCTTTACGTTGTTCATGCATGAGTCTTGCTTACTAGTGTGTCGTCCATACTTCAACACAATGAAGATAAGGACACCAGATCCAAACCTACATTTATCCCCCGTAGACACCACTTTTTGTTGGCCCTTTTGCTTGCTTACCTTCTTGCTTGTTTGCTTTCTTGTTCGCTTGCTTTCTTGTTTGTCAACTTATCTTTGCTTGTCATGTCTCCCGCCACATGTTATGCTTGCCATATCTTTCTTGTTTGCTTTGTACCCTTTGCGTATTATCTACGCATCTCTTTCTTTCCATTGCTTATCTGCTGGTTTCTTGTTCTTACCTTTGCATGTACACACATGGAGCTAGGGCACGGTCTCCCAGGTGCAAGCAAAAAGGGCGAGGATGCAAGCATGTCGTTATAAGCCAAGCGGCCATGTTCAGTAGATTTAGGGGTCTAACCTCTCCCATTTGGTTATGTACTCTTTTAAACCCCCTTCCTTCCTCCCTCCTTTCTCTCTTAGATGGGTTATATTAGGTACATCATGCCAAGTACCATTCATCCTCATCTCTAGAGTATGGTGACCCCTGTTTAATTTCCTACACCTATATTTTGGGCCATTCTCTAGGGATGTAAGCATTTACTTTCTTGCTCTGTGTGCTTGCATTATGCATGATGTATGTATATATATATACCTGCTCACCCCTTCCAATGTGATTGTCACAGTCCATGTCACCTAAGGCAAAGCGATGCCTAATTTCTGCAATGAAAGTAAGGTGACATGTCGCCGGATTTTCGCCGTGGAAATCTAGTACTTTGCCCGAATGCCTTAGGAAAGCATAGATTGAGACCACACCCATTCAAAAGCCAAACCTCAAAGCCCCCCATGCACGCAAAGCCCTAAAAGCCAATGCCAAAATCATGTTTTTTACTGCCAATCTCTGAAAATTAAGGTTTTATCAAAACAAAGGACTGTCCTTAGACAGGCGTTGTGGGGTGCCTAACACCTTCCCCACACATAACCAAACTTTCGGACTCAAGAATCAAGATTTTTTGCCATCCACATTAGATTAGGAAAAATGCCATTTTTCTTAGCCTAGGATTGGTAATAAAATCAACTAGAAACAACTGACCAATCATACCTTTGAAAAACCCAATGATTGGTGGCGACTTCATTTACCTTTGGTAATCACCTAAAATTTGGCCCAGATTCCTGCCACACCTCCAAAGGTAGAACTACCTTCCTCTACTGAGAGAGAAAGAGAGAGCACCAGAAGCTCCACGCGAACCACACCATTATCAAGAGGGGCCTCCATTGGGCCCCGCGCATGTGGGTGCGTCGCCATGGCGGGTGGTCGAATAAAGGCCCGACAATTTTTTTCCAATCGAGGCCAAGTGTCGACAGACTGACAACTTCACTGGGGATCAATGAGAGTTTAGCCTTTAGAGCTTTTGATAAAACCATAATCTTTGGACATTGGCTTTCAAAAACACAGAAATTGGCATTAGCCTCCGGGGCTCTCCTTTTGGAAAAGGCTTTTACTATATCTTAGTAGACTATTTTCAAAAGAGCAAAAAAATCTTTTTCCGAAAAATCCTTTTTCAAAAAAAAGGCTGTGAGGTATTTTCATGGGGCTTTACTGCTTTCCTCACATGCTTTACCGCTTTTCTCATACGTTTTACAGCTTTCCTTCACATGTAAACATAGGGTAGCAAAATTTAATTTCTGATACACCTTTATCTACTTTCGTACATATATATATATATATATGCTGTGTTTGCAAAATTCTTTCCCCTTGATTAAGGATGATATGACATATACACCCTTTTTTGAGCCGAACCTGGGCTCCGCACTGCTAGCATAGTCACATCTCTTTAGGTATTTCATCACCCCATCTGTAGATGCCCAGACACAAACATTGGTAGTGTTACCTATAGTTAGATCTGGGGCTGACTTTGTAGGCACTTTTAGGTCTATAGGTGGATAGGAGTAGCTGAAAAGACCCCTTCGATCCATCCTACCCTACAACTTCTATGAAGGAAGGGGTATGGCGATTGAGTCCCCCTAGGATAGGAACAACCAACCAATTAAGCTTTTGCATAAAGTTGGCCTAGTTATGTCACACTCGTGAGGACTAGATCAAGCCAAGAGCCCATGAGGACTAGGAAAAGCCCAAAGAGTGAACATCCAAGCCTAGGAAAGGACACCCTTGTAGGACTATAGGTTAAGGGAAAGTGCTTTGCAACAAGTGCACCATTTTTGCTTACGCCAAAGAGATTGTGCTTTACTCCAGGTTCTTTCTATCATGCTTGTACAACATCCATGATTAAATCCTTAGGGAAAGCAACCCCGTTGCTTGTACATGCTAGATCATACCCCATCCCTAAGGGTTTACAACCCTACAAGGGCACTCATGCATACACTAAATGGTTCTGTCACCTAATTGTGCAAAGATAAAATCTGTGGCAAGTAACCGAAACTCCCCAGGAGGAAATGCTGCGAAAAACTGTCAAGAATCCCAAGACATCATGAGTTCAAGAATTCTCCCAAGAGAGATCCAAATCATCAAAGAAATCCAAACTGCCAAGAGGTCCAAAACACCAAGATGTCAAGAGTCCAAGGGCTACCTCAAGAGATCCAAAGGTCCAAGAGATCCATGTTGTCTAAGTTACCAAGAGACCCAAGTGTCCAAGAGCTTCCCCGAGAAGTCCACATTGTCAGAAGCCGAGCTTTTCCTTGTAATTGCATTTCCTTGTATTGTAAAAGGCCCACTGTTGGAGCCAATGAACCCAGCGTTGTAAAAGCAAATATTGTACAAGCATGTAATCAAAAGAGGGTCCGTCCCATATTGCCAATCATATCATGAAAGCTTCGGTTACTTGCCAATCTTGTGCATTAATTTTGCATCATAGTAGAAATTCACCATGATAAATACCCGATCAAGGGTGCAAAGCCAAATTTTTCTGAAAGTGGTAGGTGCATGTTAAATAACAAGGATGTAAACTAACTTGATTTTGGTGTTGTGTTTCCACATTGTCAAATGCACCCTGTTTCTGTCATATCCCATTCTTTCTCAAGATTAAAAGATTGCTAAAAGGAAATAGTCTAAGCTACCACCACATCGTGATCCCATCACCACTAGGTCTCGTGCAAGAGAGATGTCTACTAATAGGCGTTCGACTCCCGAAGTGAGTCCTGCCGAGTTCGCTCAGATGAAAAAGCAAATGTCAAAATTGATGAGCATGGTGCAACAGCTAGCTATAGGAGGAGGATAGGATTAAGGCCACTATATACCGCCCCAGGGCAACGACCAAGAGACAGATCCTTCTAAGGATAAGAATCCCGAATCTGGGATTGGCCAAGTCAAGAGCCAAATGGAAACTCTAGCCGAAAAGCTTCGAATCATAGAGGGCTCCAGCGCCCGTGGAAGCGTTGATCTAGATAGTCTGACCAACTTCCCTCAGGTCATTATGCCTCCCAAGTTCAAGGCACCAGATTTTGTTAAGTATGATGGTACTGGAGATCCTTGCGCTCATTTGTGCATGTTCTGTAGGAAGATGGCTCCCTATAGGGAAAATCACCCTTTACTTTGCCAGATTTTCCCTGATAGTCTGACTGGCCCTGCGGGCACATGGTATGTGAGACTGGAAAAGACCTCGAACTAGAGGGAGATGGCCAACTCCTTTCTGTAATATTACCGGTTCAACATTGAGATAGCTCCTGACCGCATAGTTCTTATGAGGACATAAAAGAAGAATGAGGAATCTTTCCGAGAGTATGCCCAGAGGTGGCGTGAGCTTGCCACACAAGTACAAACCCCTATGATGGAAGATAAGATGATTAAGTGGTTCATTGATAACCTTAAGCCTCCTTACTATGAGAAGATGATCATTGCCCAAGTCACTCATTTTGCTAGCCTAATTCCTATTTGGGAGCGTATCAAGGAGGGTATTAAGACCAAGAAGATCATTGACCCCACTATCCTCTATTCTCTGATGGAACAATAGCTCAAGGGAAGTGACGCCAAGGTTGAAGAAAGAGATGTCCATATGGTGGCTGAAGATAGGGGGTACCATTGGCTAAGTCGTTACCCATCCGAAAGGCTAAAGGAAATTCACATCTCATAGGGAATCTAGGGAAGAAGCTGAAGAAGTCCCACCACTTCCCCATGTTAGTTACCGAGTTGTACTCCTCTCTGTTAAATGAGGGCTTAATTGCTCCAGTTGTCCCTAAGTCGGTCACCAATCTTTTAGAAGGTTACGACCTCTCAAAGACTTGTAAGTTTCACTATAATGCTCCAGGGAATTCAACAGAAGAATGTCGCCTATTAAGGCATAAGGTCCAAAGCCTGATTGATAGCGGTGCCTTAATATTCGAGGGTGCTATGCAGTCCAAAGTTGCCACTACCACGACTTTTGATGCTCAGGGTGAGGAAGTGAATGCAATAATAAGAGAGGAGGATGACCGTCTTGATCTAGAAGATCTATATGGGTACCTGGATAAACTTTTTGTGGCTCTAGTGGATCTAGGATACATACGCCCAAAGGAATTGAAAGAGTAAGGAAGTATGGGTGAGACTTGTAAATACCATTCAGGAGTACGGGGACATTCATAGGAGATTGTGATGAGTTCAACGAGGAGGTCCAGAGCCTAATTGACATAGGAATTATTCGATGGGGAAAATCAGAAGAAGTTGAGTGTTGTATGGCCTCTAACGAGCAGCTTACACTTGCTAGGTTGAATGCAAGGATTGAGCATTTAGAAAATCAGCAGGATAGACTTCTTCACCTTGTGCATCAGCTGATTGACCTTCGTATTGACACCTCAACGAGTGACCTGACCTGTGGAGTCAATGTTATGGATGCCCTAGCACCTATTGGACACGCCAAAGAAAGATCATATGTTAAAAAGAGATCTGAGGGATCTTAAGGACAAAAGAGTCACGTGGCTCTCACAATCCAAACTCCTCAAGGAATAAGCTAACCAAGGCAAAGGCAATCCAAGCAAAATGATGTTGCTCTTATGAGGTAAATGGTACCAGCCCAACAAGTCCAAGAGGCACTGGAAAAGTTTCCTCCCTTTCCTATGCTGATTTTGCAATTATATCATATATTGTTGAAAGAACGCCTAGTGGCCCTAATTTTGCCGAGACGTATAATCAATTCCCCTCCGGGTGAATCTAGCCCATTCAAGACATGTGAGCACCACTTTGGTAGCCCAGGACATAGCCTAGAAGAGTGCAAGTCCCTTAGGGGGATGATCCAAGGCCTGATCGACAATAACATCATTCAATTTGAAAATGCCACAATCACTGATTCATCTCCAACGAGCTGTGAGGGTCAAGTAAATGTGTTGATCAAGAACAAAGGTCTAGAGGGCTCATTCATTACAGGCCTCCCTATGGCTCCATATCCTTATGGAGTACCGTATCCTCCTCTGTTACCGAACAAAGGCAATCCAGGGATCAACATTTCCCAATCAAGTGGCACAACTGCCTTGGACCTTTTGTCAGTCCCGTTATCCATGATATTGCCAATACTGTTAAAGGCGAAGTTGGTAGAATTGATGGCATCTGAGATCCAACCAAAACTTTCATCAGAGACTTACAATTCTGAAAATCATTGCAACTATCATGGGGCAATGGTTAGCCACTCCACTGACATGTGCAAGCTACTTAAGCAGAAGGTTCAAGGTCTTATCAAAGGCGGTTGGTTAGAGCTTGAAGTGCATATGTCCACATCAAACGAAGAACTAGATATTCAGACGGTCCTTACAAGGAAATCAAGATCTAGAATTGCTCCTTGAAAGCTTGAGCTTATACGCCCGAGCAGTTGGACAGTCGAGCCATATTTCTCAAAAGGACACTCGACTTGAGGCAGTGCCAAGTTGGCCATATGCTGTGGAAGAAGTCCCCAAAACCAAACATCATCTCACTATCTTTATGCTTTTGTTATTGTAACATTTTCTGTTTCCTTTATGCCATTATGTTTGAGCATGAGATAGTTTAAATTCAGTTTGTAATTAAGCTTTAATACTCTTCCTGAGCCTTAAGCACATTACCTGAGCACCATGCGCGATGATGATCCTTTTTATTAGTATGATATTTTTTCCTGCTGGGGTTTGTTTTTCTTGGACGGTTTCGAACCTCCCCTCTTTTGTTTCCATGGTTGACTCAATAGGGTAAACTATGGGAAGTCCCAACATCTCTACGCGAGAGTTACCAAAATCTTGAGGACATGCTCCAAATTTAATCCTAAGCACAAAATAATGAACGGACGACAACTTCAAGATTCCGATCTTAGTGGGAGACACATTTATTTAGCCATTCTCATTATGATACAGAGGCAGATTTTTTGTGGTCTCATTCCAATAAGACCACTAAAAATCCATCTTGTGCACCCCCACATTATCCATGAAGACTAGCTGCTACAAGTCTAGGATTGAAATTCAGTGAGAAGTTGGATTCAATCCAGACAACTTGCAAGCTCTTCTGTCAAAGCATCTCAAATGGGCAAAAAGAACCCAACATCTCTCAAGTAAGATTAGCCAACTCAAACTTGGTTTTCTTCAGCTTGCCTCAGTAGGCTTTTCCTTTGGGTCTTCAAAAAATCTTCTTTTGACTTCGAGTAGTCTAGCTGTTTCCTTCAGGTTTCTCCCAAACAAATATTCCTTCGAGTCTTCCTTAGAAAAAAAAAATCTTTCACCTTCGGGTCTTTCTAAACAAAATCCTTTCTTTCTCCACGTATCCTAAGATGTCTTTGGATTTCTTGATATATGAATCCTTACACTCTTTAGTTAAAAATCTCACCAAGTTGTGAAAGTGATTGAGCTTTAGAAAGCGCCACAGTCGCAATTTCTTTGCAAGGTCATTAAAAGGTCTTGTAACTTGCTTGAAGCATTCCTTGGAAGCCTGACTTCCACATTGACAATAGATGAAGAAAAACCAAGCCTATATTCAAGGAGAATTGTGAACTATCTCCAGTTTTATTGGATCTTGCCATGAGCAAAGCCTTCATCTAACCTGGACCACTTCCTTCAGAGGAACATTCATACAGTATTGGGACCAGCTCAGTCGTGGTGATTCAATTGAAAAATATCAAATCCATGAGAAATCAGCTTCGACTACTCTAGCAATACAATGTCATACCTTGCTCGTAATGGGTGCCCACATGAGAACCATGGAGGAAGAGTAAAAGGATAAAATTTGGTCGAATGAGAGCCAAAATAGTTCCAATTTTATCGGGTTTGGCATAATCTTGATATGTCACTAACTCCATTCAATCAATTTCCTTTCCAGGGACATGCTTTAATCAAGCCAACGAGACGTCATTCACATCGCATTCTTCAATGAATAGTGACAACTAAACATCTGAGCATTTGTGATAGAGCCATTCACCTACTCAACATATGGGCAACAGCGCCACATCAAAATTTCAGGGAATTGCATTAACAACCCTTCTTGTTGATCTCATATTGCCTTTCTTAGGTCCCTAATGTGGTGTGTTTGCCTTGACAAGTCATTTCAATGATTGACATGAAATGAAGTTGATACTTTTGCTTCACAAGAACCTTCACCACAAATTAGAAAATCTTCATCCAAAGATGTATGCCAAGCATGGAATCAACTATCTAATGACTCCTTGCGAGGTAGAGACCTCCATACCCTGGGTGGATCTTTGCGAAAGCTTTTGGATATTAGGAATGCCATCCATCCGAAACACTGGAACCCAAAGTTTGGCCTTGTTACTACATCCCATACACTATCTCAACAAAACCTTCGCTCATCTAGGTTGGCTTAGGTTTTTTGCTATCTTGTACACATTTTTTTAAAAGAAAAAAGAGATTTTCCAAAATAAGATCAAAACATAAAGGTTCAAATCAAAAGATCAAATCATGAAAATCTGTGCTTTGAAATGCATGCATCTTTCAAGAATGGCAAGTCAATGCCAAACATTCACATCATGATATCACATCTCAACAACTCCACATTCATGAAACATTCACCACTTTTGCAAAGTGTATATTCAATTCTTTTCTTGACAATCAACCCCCCTAGGGAGGTCCTACCCAATATTGGTATGGACCCTGAATCAGTGAATGACCACATGTTTAAGTTTCATTGACCAACTGATTGGATTCGAAATGATGGAGGCATTTGTTTCAGCTATCCAAACAGTTATATCACTTGATAACCCTTTTGAACCAGAACGAAAATGTTTTTCAAAAATCACCTGAATTTATAATTTGGCACATAAGCTCCTAGGCCTAAGAAGTAAGCACTCAAGATGATGGAAAAAGGCATTCATTTAACTACCGTCCTGCTTACAGAGAAATATCCCTTGCTAGCCCAATTGAGCCTGTTGAATTCTTTTCTTGTTTAACCCAGTCAAGGATTCCCCCCCCCCCCCCCCCCACACTGGGGTGGGTTAGATGGTTACAAGGACCTCATGCTAGGTGACTTCCAATATTTAAGTCCATCAAATGAGTCTCTAATTGATAATAAGAGAGAGAGAGAGAGAGAGAGAGAGAGAGAAAAGAGCCCAAATCGAATGACAAAAGTCATGGGCAATCAAATAAAGCCCCAAGCGAAGAAAGGGCAAAAGAAAAAAATTCAGCCCGAAACAATCAAGAAACACAGGCCAAAGAAAATCAACCCAAAAATGAAATGGGCAAAATTCAAGAGATTGACTCAAATTGAGGATTTAGTCAAGCATGAGAGGCACCCCAAAAAGATTCTCGATGAAGTGTAATCCTTGACTTTAGTAAACCCTTCAAATAATTTCACAGCCAAAATATCCTACCATAAGCCTAGGAAACCCATATCCTTACACTATGGTCCTGAGAAAGTCCTTCCTGATTGAGAGCGACTACTTAGTCTACGGAGCTTATGCCAAATAATAACCCACATGTGAAAGTTTTGAGCCTGATATCCTTCATTTCAAGCACCCAACTAACCCCAAGGCCACGTTACAACCTAACGAAAGACCTCACTGATCATTGAGGATCGGTTGGTTATGGGACATTGAACATTTGGTCAATCATTGATAACAAAATCATCCTCATATGCCAAGGCATCATGCCTCAAAAAGGGTAGGGTCCTCTCCCAACCCACCTGAAGAGTTCAAAAAGCCAAACTCATCATTCCAATTCTCCCTGCATAAGCATAAAAAGGGACACCCACTCATTTGATAAGCACAAGCACTTTGCTAAAAATCCTTGCTTGCAAGCATGTTCCCTATTTAGGGTAAATGATAGCCAACGAGCACATACACTCACAAACCACATAAGAAACATAGCCTTAGCAAGCCCCTCTTATGGTACATGCATTCAAACAGATTTTCATGATCATGAATGAATTTCCAAAATTTGTGAACCTAGTTTTCAAAACCAATCGAAACAGAAGGGAAAAATGATGACCCTCAAAGATTTCAAATAACAAGGATTTCAAATCCCCCCAAACCTTTTCAAGTCCAAAAAAAATCCTCAAGGGTTATTCGTTTCTTCCCAAGGAATTTCCAGAAAAATAAGGTTTTAAGATTGCAACAGCTTATGCAAGTCTCCCTTCATCATTACTAGGCATCTTCAAAAAAGACCTGAACTCAAAAGATTCAAATGCTTAACCCTAGGTTTTAAATACCATTTGAGCATCATTGCCCTAAACACTTTTCGATCTTCTCGAACTCATCCCAATAGAGGATGCCTGAGTCATACTCCAAAAATGACTCTCAATGCCCAAAGGTTGGCCCTGTCTCAATCCTGATACTAGGGTAGTTACCATGGATGGTATTCCCTTTATCTAATGCAATTCAAGATATCCACTAGGAGAAGGAGAAATCTCTCCCCGCGAGAGCCTAAATAGGTGCCCAGTTAGCACAGTACATCAAGACCACACAAAATCCAGCATCCAGGCAGTTCTTGTGTAGATATGACCAAGAGTGTCAGCATTTCCAAGAGGGGATCTTGCTTGAAACTTTGAATTTAGAATTCAGCAGATCAAGGAACCCATTGTGGTATAATCGTCTAGTACGAGCTCAAACCCATGTCAAGCTGGTTTACTGATCCATAACCACGCAAAACCCTACGCTAGGGCGGCTTATTTTGCACGGTTCCGTCCACTTAGTGCTAATCAGTATGCAAGAACAAGTCCGTCTCGCCAGGAACTTTTCCTCTCATGTCAAGAACCGCACAAAACCTACACTGGGGCAGTTTTATTTTGTGCGGTCTCTCCCTTTTTTGTCTCCTTCAGTGGATTGATCACTATCAGATTGAATTGGTAAACCCATGAGGATACGATGTGATGCAAGTGCTACCAATATCACACATGTAAAGCTCGTTGCAAGGCAATTTTCAGAATTGTACATGCAAGTCCTACCTAGAGGCATTGTTTCACAAATACAGCAGCAGCCCTTTGAAAGGCGACATCCAGAATCATACAAGTAAGTCCTACCTAGAGGCATTGTTTTGTACACACATCAGTAGCCTACTTAGAGGCATTGTTTCACACATACAGCAGTAGCCCTTTGAAAGGCGATTTTCATAATTATACATGTAAGTCCTTCCTAGAGGCATTATTTAATGCATACAACAACAGCCCTTTGAAAGGAATTATTCAGAATCATACATATATGTCCTACCTAGAGGAATTGTTTCATACACACATCAATAGCCTACTGAGAGGCAATGACAAGAATCATACATGTAAGGCCTATCTAGAGGCATTGTTTCATCACGCATCAGCCGCCTACAGAGAGGCAATATCAGGAATTATACATCTAAGGCCTACAGAGGGTCTTTCACAAACATATTCACCTTCGGGTAGTATTCGGACTAGATTCTCTCGTTGAAACACATTTCAGTTAAAATTGCCCCTAGAGGGTCTTTCTCAAACACATTCACCTTCGTGTAGTCTTCAGACCAGTTTCTCTTGTTGAAACACATTCAGTTAAAATTGCCCCCAAAGGGTCTTTCTTAAACACTTTCACCTTCGGGTAGTCTTCGGATGCGTTTCTCTCGTTAAAACATCGCCACGCTTCCATGGCATAGGAATCATTATGGTGCTTGATATCCAACAATGGATCAGCACAATCTTCTATGCTTCCATGGTATAGGACCCTTTCCACACTTCCACGGTGTAGGAATTTCTCCATGCTACCACGGCGTAGGAATCATTATGGCACTTGGTACCCAACAACGGATCAGCACAATCTTCTATGCTTCTACAGTGTAGGACCCTTTCCACACTTCCATGGTGTAGGAACTTCTACATGCTACCATGGCGTAGGAATTTATTATGGTGCTTGATACCCAACAATAGATTAGCACAATCTTCTATGCTGCTACGGTGTAAGACCCTTTCCACACTTCCACGGTGTAGGAAATTCTCCATGCTACCATGGCGTAGGAATCTATTATGGTGCTTGATACCCAACAACAGATCAGCACAATCTTCTATGCTTCTACAGTGTAGGACCCTTTCCACACTTCCATGGTGTAGGAATTTCTACATGCTACCATGGCATAGGAATTTATTATGGTGCTTGATACCTAACAATAGATTAGCACAATCTTCTATGCTGCTATGGTGTAGGACCCTTTCCACACTTCCACAGTGTAGGAAATTCTCCATGCTACCATGGCGTAGGAATCTATTATGGTGCTTGATACCCAACAACGGATCAACACAATCTTCCATGCTTCAACGGTATAGTACCCTTCCCACACTTCCATGGTATAGGAACTTCTCCACGCTACCACGGTGTAGGAATCATTGTGGTGCTTGATACCCAACAATGGATTAGCACAATCATCCATGCTTCCACGGTATAGGACCCTTTCCACACTTCCACAATATAGGAGCTTCTACATGCTTCCACAGCATAGGAATCATTATGGTGCTTGATACCCAACAACGAATCAGCATAATCTTCCATGCTTCCACGGTATAGGACCCTTTCCACACTTCCATGGTGTAGGAACTTCTCCACGCTTCCACAGCATAGGAATCATTTATCAGTCGTGCTATTCAAATATCCTCTATCTTCGCCTAATCCTATTTTGAGGGTAACCAACGGTGGTGCCATACGTCTCACCATCCCACAATCACCACGTTCCTAAAGAATCCTAAGTTCCCAATCATTAAGTTCCTAAAGAATCCTAAGTTCCCAATCACTAGGTAAGTCCCCTTACTTTTGCCTAACATTTTATTTTCTGCATCCATAGCATCCAGCATTTGCATGTTTTCTACCTAGCCCAAAAAAAAAAAAAAAAAAAAAAAGAATCTAGCATGCTTTCCTAGTTGCATTGCTACTAACATATTTGCAGAAAAAGAATGAAGTTTTTGCCCAGTATCAAGAAACAAATGCAAAAGAAATTTTCCGAAGCAGAAGCAGTAGCTCGACCGCATCAGGTAAAAAAAAAAAAAACTGGTCTCAATCCATGAATAGCCCCTGCACACAATTTAGGGGTGACAAAATGCGAAATCATGTTCTTTATCCGACACCTCTCATTGCACTCGAGATATCAGATAAAGAAGGGGCAGCTGTTGATACCGTATTTTGTCTGCCCTCGATTTGCATGCCGGACCCTAGAAAACCAAAAGATATCATTTTCTCTCCATGGGGTCACGAGAACATATATAATGGCGTGGTGCAACCCGTTCGAACACCTGAGCGATCAAAGTGCCATTTTCAGCCATAATGCCCTTGGTCAACCCTGGGTTGACCAAATGTCAAACAAGGTCAAAATCCTCACAAAAAACATTTTTCATGGTTTTATATCAACCCGAGCTCCTCGAAGATTTTTAGCAACTTTGACCAAGTCTGACCAAATTTGACCCGGAGTTAACTCCTGATGGGCCCCAGAAACCCTAATCTTAATCTGGTCATCAAAACAGGTTGAGACCAACACCATTGCGAAGATAATCAAATTCTTATTCCAACGACTATTCATGGGTCAAAATCGAAGTTAAAACGGTTGAGATATTGAGAAAACCGTGAAAAGCGCATCAACATACTTCCTGAGGTCATAACTTTTGATCCAACCATTGGAATTTTAATTTCTTTAGTTTTCTGAAAACTAGACATCCAGAGGTTTCTAGAGACACCAAGATCGCCTCAATTCGAGTCCGAAAAGACCTCCAAATGTGCGTCTGAACTCAAAACTGAAAAAGTGCAAAAGGACGAAATTGTTAACGTCAGCCGGGCCTGACCCGGCGCACCAACAAGGCTGCGTGCGCCAGCCCCGAAATGCATGCTAAGGCCTATAAAAGGCTCCTAGCAGCTCAGATTGAAGGGGAGATGTTTTGGGAGCTGTTTGGGTATCTTTCTGGGCATTTTTTTCTCTCTTTTCTCACCATATTTCTCTCCCAAAAAGCACAAAAACACATCAAAGTTTCTTGATTCTTCTCTCTTCTCCAAAAATAAAAGGTAGTGTTCATACTCTCCATCTTCCTCTCCTTGGTTCTCCAAAAATAAAAGGTCCTATAAAGCTTCATCAAGCTTTTTATCCTTTCTTTTTGCTTAAATAACATGACTTATTGCTTTCTTTAGCATTTTTCTTGCTTTATTTGTGCTTCTAGCTTAAATCTCCTTGTTTTTTATGCCTTATGCCATGTTTTATGCTTGGATCTACCTTTTCCATGTGATGCTTGTGTCTGGATCTACAAGTTTCCATGCTTTCCATGTTTATGGCTTGATTTACATGTTCTATGTTAGTCTATATGCCTATCTCCATGCTTGTGCCTAGATTTACGGGTATCTATGCTTGCTTTTATGCTTTATGCCATGCTCACATGTCTAGACCCATGTGTTTATGCCTATGTTTACATGTCTATATGCTTAGATCCTTTTCTTCACATGTTTATGTGTTTGGATTCTTTTTTCACATGCTTAGATCTACATCCTTACATGCTTATATGTTTAGATCTACATGTTTTCATGCCATATGCCGTGTTTTCATGCTTAGATCCATCTTTTCCTTGTATTGTTGTTTAGATCTACATGCTTACATGCTTGATATCACATTTTTTGCCATGCCTTGCTTAGATCTACATGTTTACATGCATGTTTCTATGCCTATATGTCTAGATTAGGAAAAATTCCCTTTTTCTTAGCCTAGGATCAGTAATAAAATCAACTAGAAATAGGTGACCAATCACACCTTAGAAAAACCCAATGATTGGTGGTGACTTCACTTACCTCTGGTAATCACCTAAAATTTGGCCAAGATTCCTGCCACACCTCCAAAGGTAGACCTACCTTCCTCCACCAAGAGAGGGAGCACCCGAAGCTCTGCGCAAACCACACCATTATCGAGAAGGACCTCCAACGGGCCCCACGCGCAGGGGAACGTCACCACGGTGGGTGGTCAAACAAAGGCCAGACGATTTTTTTTGATCGAGGCCAGGCATCGATAATAGTTAGTGAATCTCTCAACTCCATCTCCTAGGGGAGCCCCAGCCTAAACGTGTTTGCTACTACTTGCTCATTTCCCCCTCCTATCTCATTATATAGCTTCCAGTACCTATTCGCATGTGATCAGATTGACTCCCCATCCTTATGGACAGCAACGCGTTGGTGGGCTGGGGGACCAGGCTACAAGTGATAAAATTGTGTATGGACCCCTTCCTCAAATCGTTGAACAATCTCGTTGTCGTGGGCCTGAGATTGGATGGGAACACTTTACATACCAGTCCATCATTCTGAGAGTATAAGGACATCAGCTAGATGTAATGACTGACGTGCTTCACTGGGTATATTTTGCCATCATAGCATATAAACGGAGGATGGTTGAAACGCTTGGGCATCTCGGTACGCTCTATCTCATCAAAAAATGGCAATCGGGCAGCTCTCTGAAGTGCCTGGCTCATGGCATCTAAGGCTGCCCTGGGGTGTCCGTGTCTATCTCTTCTTGGTGTTTCAAAGCGACGCCCAATAGTCTCATTAGATTTGCCTCTCAATCGTTGCGAATGACTTCAATAGGACGACACTCTCGTACAACCACTAGTAAAGTCATGATCACTAGATGACTCCTCTCGGTCACTTCTCCAAAGTCAGCCCCTTATTTCGAGCTCCAACTCCTTGACTTGCTTTCATGGGTTTTCTATCTTCTGGTCCCGTTCACTACGATACGAATGCTCAAGGACGTAGAAGATCGATCTTTCTCCTTGCGAAGAAGCCTTATCCAAATCCACCTAGAGCCAACCCAACAGCCCAAGGGAAGGTTTTTAAACCCCACTCTAAATGCTTTTCCCTTGTCTACCTGCTTCCCAAGAAGGCTTAAGCTGTATTGAGCTAAAACTTACTTTCTTTGGTCGTTCCTCACTCTTCTCTCGTGTGTCTCTCCCCAAAAAATGCCGACCCCCCCCCCCCATTGATCTTTATTTATAGACTTCCCTTAGTGAGGGCGTCATGATGGGAGGGTGGTTTCCCATATTGGTGGGTCCCTCTTAGATATATTCCTGACCAGATAGGGCCTACTACTCGTGACTAATGTGACTTTCTTGAAACTTGCAACTGTCGCCAAATGGTGCTTGGCAAGTGATTTCCCCCAAGGCATTATCGTTCCCCTCTGATGTGGGCCGCGACCTAGCACTGGGCCCAAACCTCTTAACCATACAAGGGCTAATGGGTTGGGCCTAAACCTGATGCTCATACAATAGCTAATTATTTCAATTATAATTTTGAATTGATATTGCAATTTTAACTGAAACAATGTTCCTTGTATCCCAATGTATAACATTTTTTATTGAAAATTTTAGAAAATGTATAACTTAACTTCTTTTTTTATTTCCACTTGGATGTGTTGAAGTGGTCCTCCTAACTAATGATAAAGTGTCATTAGTCCATGTAGCTGATGTTAGATTTAACCACATAAGAAATATAGATTTAACTTTAATTAAAACAAAAACTGACCAGTTTACCTCTCAAAACCAAAGTAAACCAATTTAACTCAAACCGCCAAAGCACACTCAAACCATCTTAACCCAAACCCATATGAGTTAGAACAACTTAGAAGAACTAAATTGGTTTTTCCGCTCAATAATGCTTCCCCTCTTTTAAACCCAAATTATTTTTTTATAAACCAGTAAATTTTCTCTACCTTCTTGTAATACAAATCCTTCTCAATGACATCATTTTTAATTTTGATAGTCTTGAACTAAGTTTCACAAATATAAATCATCCTCATTACATATCATCTCATTACTTTTACTTTGCTGAACTGTTTGCGGTGGTTGTCCAAACACAACCATTGCAACTATGATTGATCAAGATATGTTACAAAGACTCATTTCGTTCTTCAATGTATCTTTTTCTTGCTATTTTTTCATTCTATCTAATTTATTTATATGACGCCTTTTATTTATTTGAAAAAATCCAGTATGAGATGTAGACATCGTATTTTGCCCGCCCTCGATTTGCGTGTCGGACCTCAAAAATTGCAAAAAATATTATCTTTTCTCCATGGGGCCGCGAAAACATCTGGATTGACGTGGCGCTACCCGTTCGAGCGTCGAAGCACTCGATGTGCCATTTCAAGTCAAATTGACCAAAATGGCCCTAGTCAACCCTAGGTTAACCAAAAGTCAAAGTCGGTCAAAATCATCCCAAAACAAAATTTTTCATGTTTTTACATCAAACCCGAGCTACTCGGTGATTTCTATCAACTTTGACCAAGTTTGACTCGAGGTTGACTCTTGAGGGCACCAGAAACCCTAATGTTGATCAGACTGTCAGAACATGTTGGGACTAGCGCCATTACGAAAATTATCAAATTCCCTTTCTAAAGACTATTCATGGGTCGAAATCGGAGTTTAAACGGTTGAGATATCCAAAACCATAAAAAGCATGTCAGCATACTTCCCGAGACCATAACTTTTTATCCAACCATTGGATTTTCAATTTCATTAGTGTTCTGAAAACTAGACATCCATATTTTTCCAAGAACACCAAGATTAGCTTAATCCGAGTCCGAAAAGGCCTTCAAATATGCGTCTGAATTTGAACCGGGATAAGGCTAGAATTGCTAACGTCAGTAAGGTGGCCAGTGACCATACAAGGTGTGCTAAAAGCCGAAGGGTCATTTTTTAACTATAAATGACCCCTGAACCCTTATTTTGCAGGAAAAATATTTCTAGGCAATTTTTGGTAGATTCTCTCTCTCTCTCTCTCTTCTCTCTCTTATTTCTCTCCCAAACACATCCAAACACATCAAAACACCTTAGATTCTCACCTTTTCTCTACAATCTTCAAGGTAGTGTTCTTGCACCTAATCTTCCTCTCCTTGGTTCCATACCTTGGATTTGAGGTTTAGGGGTGGGATGTAGCTTTTTAGCTACAATCCACACCCCTTTCTCTTTACTGGTTTTCCTAGCTTTATTTGCTTAATAAAATGATTTATTTGCTTTTCCTAGCATGCTTTAACTTCCTAGCATGTCTTCTTGCTTTTTGCCATGATTTATTACTTTGATATTGTTGGCCTTGTGTGGACACAACAGAGGAGTCGCCACCTAGTTTCTGCAATGGCTTAGGAACCATGAATATAGCGTCCTTTTGAGGAATGACCGTTGATCTTACTACCAGAGATATGGGTTCGTAGTTTAGGTACGCTCTTAGGAAAGTGATAGGCACCCAAGACTACCCAACCCCTGGTTGGCCTCCCATCATTGTGTCTTATGTCTTAACCTCGATAAAATCATGTTCAATACATACGTCCTAAACTCACACACACACTAGCATACATCTAAGCATACAACATGGCATCATTATCCCAAAACACATACATATCCATCCATAAAGCATAAGAAACCAAACCACACATATATAACCCTAGCATTCATCTAACATGTGAAAATCCTATCATGTCATATATAAGGCAGCAACTTAATCATGGCAGCAAGTACATCATTTATCAATTAAACACTAAAAGCAACACAACAACACATGTACATGTTCATCAAACAAAACGTACACGTTTGCATGTTCATGTGAATGTATGACTTACCTTTACTCACCTTGCAACAACTCAACACCTATGGCATCATGCATGGGCATGTGAATGAATGATCATGGCATTGAAATAAAGAAAATACAAAATAAGCCCTAATTCTGACATGTGAGACAAAACAAGCAATAAAACATGTGAAACATAGACATTGAAAGCATAAAGGCATGGGAAAAGAAGCCAAACAAACAAACATGTGAAAGCAGAAACAAAATAAACAAAATAAAAATTAGGGTTTCTAGGCAGCGGCCTGCGCACGCAAGAATAAGCATGTGTGTGCATAATCAAGCCAGCGTGCGCATGCAAGATTATGCGTACGCAAGTTCTTGCTCAAAAAATCCTAAAAGCACAACCAAGCTTAAAACACTAAATCTAACACCCTAACATACATTTTAAACATATAAAAATGTAAACCTAGACTAGAAAAATATATCAAAACATGTTATAACAAGAAAACAGGACAAACAAAATAATAAAAGCATAAAAAGGAAAGAAAAAGAAAAAAAGTAGAGTTTGAACCAATACCTCAAAGAAAAGCTCTTCAAGCTTAATTTTGACCATTCCCCTCAGTCAAGTCTATTCACAAACCAATAAGAAAGTGATTAGCAACGTTAAACTAAAAGGATTGGGGCTAAAAAATGTCTCAATCAAACAAAATTGACTTGAGGGTGTTTTGTGAAAAACTCCCTTTTGATTCACTAGTTTCTAGTGAATTTTATATTTTTCCTGTGGGATTTCTGGGTTTGAAAACATACCATGTAAGAATTTTTATAGTGGAAAAAATGGGGTTTGGAACGGCTCCCAGACGATGTGGGATTTATTTCAAACATCAGCCATTATTACAGAAAACTTGCCTTTTTTAAGCAAACTTGCCTTTTTTGAAACCCTAGCAGCGTACGCAGGAGTGTGCCTACGTACACATGCTTTGGCAAACGTATGCAGGCTGCTGCCCACATATGAAGGCTAAGGGCCACTTTGGTTATTTTTGTTGGGGTTTATGCCTTAAAATCCAATTTATTGGCATGTCATAAATAATTAATTTGTTTAATTATATGAGACTATTTGAAAATGAACTAATGGGACATTATTATAGTCCATGAGATGCATTGTATGTGATTTATGTGATTTAGTCACAGAAGATATAAATCACAAGTTCCTTGTAAACTTAAAATGTAGTTCGTAGTCGGTGATGAAATTGGGCATTTCATCTGCGAAGATTATAACATATCAACTAAGATGATTTGTCTTGATCATGGAAGTGGAGACTTCTAGTTGATGTGTTGATGTGTCTTAAGAGTTAAGACATATTGAACTGAACCATTGTGAGATTAATTATTCAATCAACAACTGTCATCTGAATAATTAATCTCACGACTTATAATTTCATAGACTCTCAATCCTGAGAGAGTATTGAACCCGATCATGAAATGTAGATTACTTTGATATATCAGGAGTGAGATCTAATATTCACGGTCAAAACCTCAGTATGTTGGGTAACCACACGTAGTGTTGAGGGAACACATATTCTCAAGATGGAATCCATAATCTCTTTTGTAGAGACACGAAATATTCCCTTGAGATAAGTTTAATGGAAAGTAGTTATTCAGGGCACCCACTTTAGTAAGGAGTTACTAAAGATTATATTTATTGAAATTGGATTTCAATAAATGTGAATAACTAAAAGATTAAATCGGGTACTCAAGGATAAAATAGTTGTTTACAAAGTGACAGTTCTTTACAAAGTGACAGTTCTTTATGACCTTATTCACTGTGGATATTTCATGGAGGGGTCAAATGATATCATTAGAGTCTTGGGATATAATTTATTGATAAGACCTAGAGTGCAATTATATTTATATAGCGTTATTAAATATAATTAATGGTAACTTTGAACTTGTCAAGAATTGACAGAAAAACCCAATGCCCATTGGAGTTAGAGTCTTATTTGTTCCCTTTGGTCTCATCTCAAGCCGCAAACTAAAGCCCAATTGGGTAGACCCAAAAGGCTAACCCAATTAAATAATCAGTTTTTATTTAATAAGAGTTATTAAATAAAGTAACCACCAAGGTAGTTATTATGTACGTATGATGAAAAAAAAAAAAAATTTTTCTCCATAAGGAAAAGAATGATTTTTTTTTTTTTTTTTTTTTTTTGAGAATCAACGTACATAAAGACTGATTGATAGACCACACTTCTTGGGCATCGTGTGGAATTGGGATGAAGATTAAAGGTATTCTCAAGTCTTGGTTTTGAATTTCATTGCATCAAGGTGCGTTTTCTATTCTTTGTTCTAGAATTCAAGATTACATGTTATCTCTCTTGAATGAAGTAGATTTGTGTTTGTTGCTTCCGCTGTGTGTTTTGTATGAGATGCAAAACCAGATTTTCTAACAATTTTATTTCCAAAAATAATTTTTTGCTCATTTAAAAGGTTATATTTTCCATTTCAACACCCCTTAAGTCAATTTGATATCTGATTGGGCTCTAAACTAGCCTTGGGCCTTAGAGTTTGGACATCAGTAGGGAACAGGAGCTCGAGTCGTAAGGTGTACAAAATGCGATGTCTACACCTCGCCTTCTTAGGCTAGGATATGTCTACTTTTCATGTTTATGCTTAGATCTACATGCCTATGTGTTCTTTGCCATATTTTTGTTTAGATCTACATGTTTGTGCTTAGATCTACGCCCTTATGCTTAGATCTATGTGTTTATGTGCTCAGATCTATGTTGGTTGCTATGCCATGTGCTACTTTAGCCCTTTCTCCCTTGATATCTCTCTTACTTGCTTTTTGGCCCTTCTAGTGGGATGTAGATCCAGATCCTGTGGTATAGGCCTACATCCGCACACCTAGGCCCATATTAAAGGGTTTGGATCATTTCCTTTTGCATGCCTATGTTTGTTTGCTTGCTTCTATGCTTTATCTCCATGTTAGCCTCTCTAGTCTAGGCTTTGCCATGCTTTGTGCCCTCCGTGGGTTTATGCTTGTGTGGTTACATCTGTCCCTCCTAGGGCTCGTTTGGATGTGACCATTTATGAGATACACCCCCGTGGTGTTGGTGTGCTTGATATGCATGTTTCTCTGCTCCGTGAAATGTTGATATGCTTACCTTGCTTGCTTTGCACCCCTGTTTGGCTTTCTTTGTTTCTTTGCATCTTTTGCACACTTGCCTAGATGTTCATGCATGAGTCTATGTGTCGTCCATGCTCCAATCCAATGGAACCATGGATACTCGATCCAAACCTACATTTGTCCTCCTAGGACAACCCCTTTTGTTTGATAACATGCTTCATTCGCCTCTTTGTGTGTTTCACATGCTTGTTTGCCCCCGTTTGGCATCTTTTCTTAACTTGTCACTAGCATGCTTTTCCTTTTATTTGTTTCTTTGCTTGTCTGTTGGCTTGTCTCTCTAGTCTTTGCATGTACACACTTAGGGAAAGGATGCTTGGAGCAAGGGCGCGACCTCCTAGGCGTGAGCAAAAAGGGTAAGGATGCAAGTAAGAGGATGCAAGCCCACAAAGGGCAATGTTCAATAGATTTAAGGGCCTAGCCCCTCCAGAGTGGTCTTTTAAAGCATGTATTAGGGTCCCCCTCTATGTACCCTCTTTAATTTTCCTGCTTCTTGCTTGGGCCGTGTTCCCTGGGTATGACAATGTCTGTTTTACATTTCATGTACCTTGCTAGGCCATACCCTTAGAACGTTGGCAATGTCTGGTTTACTTTCCCACTCTGTGTGATAGCATTGGACATGATGCATGTATATATATATATATATATATATATATATATATATATATGCATGCGCATGTGTGGGTGATTGTGCACTTTGTATGATGGACTCTCGTGGCTATGTGAGCGACCCTCTCTAGTCATGAGAGGTCTTGACCTTGTAGTATGGGTATGTGCTCAAGGCGATTGCGGTAGGTGCATATTCATGCTATACTGTGTGCACGATCATCGCAGTGTGATTGGTTTTATCCATGTCACCAAGGTTTCCCCGTGTATGCGACACATATCAACATGTTCTAACACTTTGGAGGGCTTTAGCTTATCACAGTGCGAGCATTTCGATACGCGCCATATACACAGACGCGAAACCTTGCCAGTGCGCCATAGCGCACCAAACGCGAAACTCTACAAGATTTTCACCGTGAAAATGAGGCATCCCCATTGCCACATTCTCACGTCGAAAGCTTGCTGAGAATAGCATTTGGCATGCTATGACGCATCTGAGGCAAAGCGCTGCCAGATTTCTGCCACGAAAATAAGGCGAAATGCTGCTGGATTTTCGCCGTGGAAATCTAGCAATAACTTCAAAACACACTTAGAAAGCATTGATCGAGACCACACCCATTCTGAAACAAAACCTAACGGGCTGGACCATCTTGAAGAACAAGGTCTTAGCTAATTTTCACCAAAAGGGCTCGACAATATCAGCTCTGGATTAAAAGATATGAATTTATCAAGGGAAGATGTCTAGAATTTTTCTACTTTATGTCACCTCCCTTCTAAGCATGATATCTCGAAGACCGTAGCTCCAAATCAAACAAGGCTAGAACCATTGGAAACTAGACATCTAGAGCTTTTCGTGCATATAAAATTCAGAGAAAACAAAACTTGTAAGGGCCTCCAAACAGCCATGCAAAAGTTAGGACACAAGTTGGGAAAAAGACAAAAAATACTGACTAGGCGTTGACGATGCGGATAAGGATGGTTCAAAGGGGCGACTAGCACTAGTGTACCATGGTACACTAATGCTAGCTTCCTATTCTACCCCTTTTTGCTATAAATACCCCCCCCCCCCCTCCCCCCACTTTTGGAAAAATCATGTAGAAATTGATGTAAAAAAGTGAGGTAGGAAATTTATGTAGGATTTGAGTAAAAAAAAGAAGAAGAGCAAAGTCAGAAAAAATAAATCAAAACCCTAGAAAATCAAAAAAAAAAAAAAATCCCTCTCTTTCTTTTTGGGAAACCCCACACAAAAAGCTCCATCCTTTCTCCAATCTTGTAATTTTTGTGGGTAAGGATAAGGGGTGGGTTTAGTTTCTTGATAACTAAACCCATCCCTCCCTTTTACCTTTTTAATCATTTTGCATATCTATAAAAATCTGTTTTCTTTACTTGTGTATATGTTGTTCTTGTTAGGATTAGTGCCCTTAGATCCTATTATATGATGTTATGTATGATATTATGTATAACATTAAATATGACATTATGTATGGCTTAATATTGTAATTAATCTGTTTTGGACATTATCATATAGTCCATGAGATGCATAGTATGTGATTTAGTTATAGAAGATATAAACCACAAGTTCTTTGTAAGTTCAGAATTTTAGTTCATAGTCGGTGATGAAATTGAGCATTTCATCTGCGAAGACTATAACATATCAACTAAGACGATTTGTCTTGATCATGGAAGTGGAGACTTCTAGTTAATATGTTGATAAGTTTTAAGAGTTAAGATATATTGAACTGGATCACTGTGAGATTTATTATTCTCCTAACGACTGTCAAATGAATAATAAATCTCACGACTTCTATTTACATGAACTTTTAATTCTAATAGAATAATGGACTTGATCATGAAGTGTAGATTGGTTTAATATATCAGGAGTGAGATCTAAAGTCACGATCAAAACCTTAGTATGTTGGGTAGCCACATTTAGTGTTGATGGAACATATATTTCAAGATGGAATTCATAATCTCTTAACGGAGATATAAAATATTCTCTTAAAATAAGTTTAATGGGATTAGTTATTCAAAGTGTTAGGCCTAACCACTTTAGTAAGGAGTTACTAAAGTATATATTTATGAAATTGGATTTCATAAATATATGATGAATAACTTAAAAGATTAAACTGGGTACTTAAAGATTAAGATGTAGTAATCTTCAAAGTGGCAATCTATATTTATGACTTTGTATTACTACGAATATTTTATGAAGGAGTTGCATGTACAATAAAGTCTTGAGATATAATTTATTAATAAGGCCTAGAGTGTAATTATATTTATATAGTGGTATTAAATATAATTAATGGTAACTTTAGACTTGTCAAGAGTTGATAGAAAAGCTCAAGGCCCATTGGAGCTAATGTCTTATTTGTTCCCTTTTGGTCCCACTTCAAGCCACGTACTAAAACCCAATTGAATGACCCAAAAGGTTAGCCCAATTAGATAATCAGTTATACGGAGAGAAACATACAGAATTTTGTATGAGAATGAAATGGTTTGTATGTGAATGAAATGGTTTGTATGTGAATGTTGGACACTCTCTTACTCTTCCTTGAACACAAACATATAAACAGATTGAGAGACCACACTTCTTGGGCACAAGTAGAATTGAAGTGAAGATTAAAAGTGTTCTCAAGTACTTCTAATATTTGGTTTTGAATTTCACCGCACCAAGGTACACTTTCTTGTTCATATATTCTGAAATTTAAATAGTACATGTTATCAATTGCAAATGAAGTAGATCTATTAATTTTTCGCTGCGTATGTTTTGTATGCGATACAAACATGTGTTTTTCCAACAGTTCTTTATATATATTATGTTGGATCTAACCCTTTATTTCAAGCTTTTAATATTAATGTTCGGATATTATATTTATCTTGTTCATCCTAGATGAATATTGGACCATCATCCTAGGCTCTTCATCGGAAGTACCCTTAGGGGGATGAAGTTCCATCCACCTAGGCATCTAGGATTTTATTACTTTCTTTACATTTTTGCAATCCCGTTTATTTTATTGCACATTCCCCATCCCCTTTTACATTCTTGCAATCCCTTTTATTTTATTGCACATCCCCATTCCCCTTTACATTCTTGCAATCCCATTTATTTTATTGCACATCCCTCATCCCCCTTTACTTTCCTTGCTCTCATATTATATTATATTATATCTAGACACCAAAAAAAAAAGATTTTCTATCTTCTTTAAATGGTGTCTAAATCCCCATTAGGGCACAATATGGGTATGTCTCATAAGAGTGGTGATGACGTAAGAACTCCCACTTTTTTGTGTTGAAGGATCCATAAGGCTTGAAGGAGATTAGACTTTATTTAAAGAGGAAAAAAAAAAAAAACATTTTATTCAACTTTACAATATTTCAAGTCATTTACTTTCAAGCCTTTACATTTCAAGTCATTTACTTTCTTGTCATTTAAGTTCCAAGTCTTTATTTTTCTGCACTTTATTTTATTGTTGTCTCTTTATTTATCATGTTAATAATGTGCCATAAAGTAAGATGATTGGGTATACATCTCCCCTACATCCCTATTCTAAGAAAAATACTTTCTTTTTTGGTTTTTCCCCAACTTTTCAAGTAAATTCTTCACCAAAAAAAAAAAAAAGTCTTTTTTTTTTTTTTTAATGTGAAGGCCCGAAACCTTAAGAAGTAAGTGTTAAAAAAAACTGTTTTTCTTATAAAGCTTTTTTTTTTTTTTTAGTTAGTTTTCAAAAACAAAAATCTGTTTTATAACACTGTTTTTCAAATCTGTTTTTCTGTTTTCTGCACTGTATAAAAACTGTTTTCTGCACTATATAAATCTGTTTTCTGCACTAACAAAAAAATGTTTTCTGCATGAAATAAAATCTATTTTTCAAAAACTGTTTTTCTAAAAGCTGTTTTTAAAATCTGTTTTCAAAACCTTTTCAAACTAAAAAAATTTGTTTTCTAAAAAAGAGGGGGTTGTCCGAAACTTTTGTCAAGAAGATAATTCCTTTTTTCTTTTTCTTTTAGGGGAACCCGAAACTACAAAAAAGAGTATATAAATTGTGTTTTCAAAAATCCCTTCTCTTTTCTTTTTTTTTCAAAATAATGCTTTCAAAAAGGTTTTTTTTTTTTAAACATACATCCCAAAAATGTGTTTCTTTCAAATGCATGTTTTCAAAAGAAAGTGTTTACTTGAAACCCTTCACAAAAAAATTTGTTTCTCTTCCAAAATGTTGTAACTTCCTTTTACAAGGTTTTTCTTAGAATAAGTGTAGTTGTGGGGGTTGTGTTCAAAGCTCATTTCCGTGAGTCTTTGAACACCCCATAAGCATATATTTGTTCCTAACATATTTGGCACTAACAACTTTCCTTTTGTCATTCTTTTTTGCGTGAATACAAATGAGAAAATGGTGGATGACAACAAGGTGCAATTTCGGATTTTATTAAAAAATAACCATAAAACTCAAAGTATATTATTAGTTAGGCAAGGTTTGAAACAAATTTCATTTCTAGCAAAATTGAGTCCAGAGGACTCGATTTTGCTCTGAGAAAATCGAGTGTGAGACACTCGATTTCCAAGTGAGTATGGAAATCGAGTCTAAGACACTCGATTTCCAAGTGCAAATTTACTGGGCAAAATCGAGTGCAGAAAATTCGAATTGTTAGAAACCAAATATTTTTCAAACCTTGCCTAACTAATAATATACTTTGAGTTTTATGGTTATTTTTTAATAAAATCCCTGCAATTCTTCCAACCCTCCTTTTTTTATTCCTTGTTATTTTTCTTTGTATAGTTATAGTATCTACATGCTAGCTACATAATAAATAGATACTAACATGTTATTGTATAGTATATATGTATGCCCTTGTCACATGCTAATTATGTATATATCTTTTACATGCCTTGTTTGTATATTTTGATGGAGTTATTATTCACATGAATACTATACGTAAATATTTACTCACATGTATTTATATGTGTATTGTTTGCAAAAACTGTTTATAAAAATATCAAAAAGCCAAGTATTCCATTTCTTTGTAAAAAGTTAATGTTGAGATTTAATTAAAATGAGGTACTATCTTCGGATAGGCATTGTGGGGTGCCTAACACCTTCCTTACATGTAACCAAACTTTTGAGTCTCAGATCTTTGGTTCTAAGACTTTTGGTTTACCTCAATTAATGAACCCTTAAAATTTGGTAGTTAATTAGATAATCTAAAATGAATTAGACATCTAAGTGACCAATCATTCCTAACACAAAGCCAATGATTGGTGGTGACTCCTAAAATAAAAATAAGAAAAGGGACTCACATACACACACACCCCACTCTAGATACACAATCACACACAAGTCACGTCGCCAAGAATCCAATGTGCGATGGCATCCAGAAATAAAGAGATTCTCTCTTCGAGGAGATTTCCTTTCGAGGAAATGAAGCGGGGCGTCCACACAGTATTTAGAATTCTTGGATTTCAATCTAAGAGAGAGAATGAAAGTTTTTGTTTTAGGAGATAAACAGAGGAGAGAGAGAGGAGAACTTTGATGAGCTAAAATAGTGGGTTTGAAATTTTATTTTGAAATTTGAAATTTATTTTGAGTTTTGGGAGGTAAATCAGTTAGATTTTATTTTAACTAGAGTTAAATTTCAATTTATTAGGTGGTTGCTTAAATATGACATTAGCTACATGGATCACATCCAAGTAAACAAGATTTTAGTTATAATTTTGAAATAGTGAAATTGTATTTTGAAAACTCTGCATTTTGAAGTGAAATAGCAGTTTCAAGTATTGTTGCTCAAAATGATGTGAAAACTATGGTTTAAAAAGTATTGTGAAAACACATATTTAAAGTACTCGTAATGCAAAAAATGTGTTTAGTACCATGTTTTAAATAACATATCTTAAAATGTGAAAAAACTTTAGTTGTGTGTTTGGTATGTGTATGTGTTTTTTTTTTTTTTTTAGTCTATTCTTCTCTACTCCTCTCATTCCCTCCTCCGTTCAAAGTTCAAACAGGCCATTAAATAAACACTCTTTAAAAAAAAAAAAAAAAAAAAAAATTTATCCCACAGTTGTCGGTGTTTAAGCACAGAAGGTGTTAAAGGGTTGTTTGGAATCGCTTAGATGGTGTGTCACGTATCTAAAACCTCCCGCCCATTTCTGATTTCCCTTTAAAATTAAAACCTAAAAGTAAAAAAAAGAAGAAGAAAAAGGCAGTCACAGACACAGAGAGGATTAGGAAAACCCTAGGGTGGAAAGGGAAATGAGAGAGGAAGAAATAGAGAAGCTTAGGGGAGTAGTACGGGACTGCGTGAGCAAGCACCTCTACTCCTCCGCCATATTCTTCGCAGACAAAGTGGCGGCCTTGACCAATGACCCTGCTGACATCTACATGCAGGCCCAAGCTCTATTCCTTGGCCGCCACTTCCGGCGCGCCTTCCATCTCCTCAACGCCTCAAAGATCGTCCTCACCGATCTCCGCTTTCGATACCTCGCTGCTAAATGTCTGGAGGAACTCAACGACTGGGACCAATGCCTCTCTATGCTCAACCTCCCTCACCACCACACCAATACCTCTCTCATCTACTTGGATAAAGACGCTGCCGCTGCTGAAATCAATGTTTTTTCTTTATCTTTATTTACTCTTTCTTCCTTCTAATCATATTTGATTTTTATATAATAATAATTAAAAAATACAAAAATTCTTATTTCTCCTCTCCATCCTCCATCAACAGATATCTTCCGCTATTTGCTTTCTTCGCGCTAAGGCATATGAAGCTCTCGAAAACCGTGCCCAGGCTCGTCTCTGGTTAGTTTCATTTTCCTCCAATTATTTGCTTTTATTTATTTATAATTATTATAATTTCTGATTTAAAAAAAAAAAAAAAAAAAGGTACATAGCTGCTGTCAAAGCTGATCCTTTATGTTACGAGGTACATACATCTTTATCTTTATTATTATTATTATTGTTATTATTATACTCTTGTCTGTGTTGATGCTTTTCCCATGGTCAGGCTTTAGAGTGTCTTATTGAAAAGCACATGCTAACCTGCGATGAAGGTGAGTGCCACTATGTTTTTCTTTGACTCAGTTATCTAAGACAAACAAAAAGACCTCATCAATGCCCGCCTACTTTCGTTATACGATGATATCTTTTTCATTTTAACTTTTCAAGTTGCTGCTGAATTTCAGAAGCAACTCTACTCTCATCACTGCAATTTGGTCCCGAAGATGGATGGCTCTCATCATTTTACTCGTGTTTAACAAAGAAGGTAAATTTAAGTTAATAAACCAAATGCAAAATATGTCAGACCTAAACTAAATTCCATTGATTTCTTGTGCTTGCTTGTTTACTCATTGGTTCTACTTCTTTTGTTACCTAGTATGACAAAGAAAGTGTTGTAGAAGCCAAATTCAGAGAACTTGAAAAAGAAAGTTGCATTAGTGACTCTTCTGATTCATCCATCACACAAACTCTAAAAACAAACACAGATCTTTTGGCCTGTAAAGCTGAATACTACCATCAATGTGGCGAATATCAAAAATGTTTTGAACTAACTTCCGTGTAAGTTGACTGCTGTTTTCCAACTACACCCACGATGTATTACTAAGATGTCTCTATTTGACCTTAGCCTTTAGCAATTGTGTTACAGACTGCTTGAAAAAGACCCTTTCCATCTGAAAAGTACCTTGGTGCATTTAGCAGCGGCTATGGAGCTTGGAAATTCAAATGAGCTCTATCTTATGGCATGCAATTTAGTGAAGGACTATCCTCAAAAGTAAGAGGGACTTTCATTATTCAATTGTTCTTATTGTTTTTTTTACCTTGTTGGTATGTTTTGAATTTTATTTTATTTTATTTTTTTAAAATTCAAATTTCTGATTTAGTCATCAACGACAACTCATCATGTGATGTTTTGCTTACCATCAAGGTTAGGGCTGTCCAGATAGAATGGTAATGTATAATAAAGAGCTGACAAATAGTTTTGGATATATCTTTCCAACTTTCCCCCTCCCATTTCCCCTTTCCCTCAAATTAAAGAAAAGAAAATAGATGCATACAATCTTGTGTTTTCAACTTTGTTGCTATTGGTATATGGATTCTAGATTTTCCTTGGAATTATATGGCCTTTAGTGCTTTAAGTTGATTACTAATCAGATTTTTTCTCTTTTTAGGGCTTTATCATGGTTTGCTGTTGGCTGCTACTACTATTGTATCAAGAAATACGATCAATCACACCGTTATTTCAGGTATACCTCAGATGTTATTAATAGAATCCCAATTAAAATTATCATACTTTTGAGCTGCCTTACCTCTGCTAAGTGTTTCAACTATAATTTGTTGGTTTTTTTTTGTCTATGAATTGGAACACAAGTGTAAAGCTTGATATTCTTAGTTTATTACCTTTTAGTTAGTAGATTTTTATGTTCTCTGCCCTAGCAAGTAGGCTATAACAAATTTTCAGTTGCAATATTGGTGTTGATTTGTGCCCAATGAGCCCTAACTCAACTGGCACCTCCTCTAAGTCTTAGGTGGAGGGTGAGGTCTTGAGTTCAAGATCCATTGAGTGCATATGTAACCTATAAAAAAAAAGGTGTTGGTTTGTTGATACTTCTGTTATAATGCTTCAAATCCTACGTTAATGGTCTTGTTTTTTGCCTAGTCAAATCGCTTGATCATGGTTGGTTTAGCTTCATGACTTCAATCATTTGTCACATTATTTTTTATTATCAATAAATTGCTAAGTGAGACAGGCACCCAATGAGTTTGGAATCCATGACCTCACCCTCTACCCATTCTTTGTGAAGAAGTTCTATTTGAAGCAGAGCTCATTCATGGGCTTTTTGTTTTTAAAATCTCTGTGGTCTTTTAAGCTAGGAAGCACAGTCATGGCAAAAATGGCTGTGTGTCTGTAGAGTGTCCTTTAAAAAAAAAAAAAATTTAAGTGGGACATGGCATCGACATGGTTGTGATGCACTCAACACGACTGACAACAAAATTAAAAAAGAAAAAAAAAATATCAGTGTTTACTTCCCTACCACAATAACCATTGTTGATTAGTAGAACAAAGGCTTCAAACAAATTTCTCTCTTTCTCACTCTCACACTCAGTTCTCTCTCTTTCTTTCTCTGCATTGCGCTGTTGACCATCTTTGCTTTGTCAATGTCAGATCAGCGACCCAATATTGCCATTGGTCATTGTTAGCATCAGATCAGCGACCCTTTTGATTTCTCCAAGCTCTGTTGCTGATTGCTCCTCAGTAAACCCAATTCATTGTTTATCTAAACTCTATTGCCTACCTGCCCCTGTTCTGTTCTCAAATGCCTTTGAATTTTTTTTTTTTCTATAGTGTTCTACTGAGCACTCTCTCTTTTTGCTAAATACTGAGTATTATCTCATATTTACGAAGACAAGGGGTTTTAATATACTAAAATTATTATAAAGTATAAGAGTTTTGGTTAAGTATTTAAGATTGTTATTTGCCAATAAATTGTGATCTGATTAAAATTTTTACTTTTAATCATTCTTTGATTAATTGTTAAAAATTATTATTTATTAGTACTTTATGGTCAATTTTCTACTAAAAATAAAATATGTTAGTTAAAAGTTGTCATTTAGTTGTATTTATTTATTTAATTTTGAAGTTGAATTATTTGTAGATAAAATTACTACCAAAAAAATTTGATTTATACTAAGTTAGTAATAAATTATGCCCTAAAATATATAAAATTATTTAATTGCCGTGTTCCCGCCGTATCTTGAGAACTTCCGTGTCCTTGTGTCTAGTGTCATGTCAGTGTGTTTGTGTTTGTTATTTTTCTCCAAACACATGGATTTATTTATTTTTACAATGTGTTTGAGCTCAAAAAATTTTCAGACATCTATTAATGGATATTATTTATAGGTCGGATTCTCTTGGCTGCCCCAAGTTTGGGGCTTGGTCCTGCCCAAATGTGATCTGGTGTCTGCTCTTTTTATTTTTCTTCTCACGTTATAGGTGATCATCTTTTTGAAATTATTACAGAAGCACCAAATGCTTTGGGAATCTCAGTGATTCTTTGTTTGAGTTGATTATAGTTTATTAATTATTTGGTAAATTTATTGTACCTTATTGCTTTTTGAAGCTGTTTCTGACTTGAGATTAATCTGGGAAAGTCCAAGATAGTCCCTGTGGGGGATGTACCTCATATGGAAGAGTTAGCTCAAAATTTGGGGTGTAAAATTTCTGCCATACCACTGAATATTTGGGGTTACTATTAGAAGCTCATTTCATATGTAAGGCTATTTGGGAATAAGGGATGGAATTTTGGAAAGGATTGAAAAATGCTTGCAAGTTGAAATGGAAGAGTTAGCTCAAAATTTGGGGTGTAAAATTTCTGCCATACCACTGAATATTTGGGGTTACTATTAGAAGCTCATTTCATATGTAAGGCTATTTGGGATGGAATTTTGGAAAGGATTGAAAAATGCTTGCAAGTTGAAAAATTAGAGTGGTAGGCTCACTCTAATTAAAAGTATGCTCTCTAGTCTCCCTACTTATTTTATTTCTCTTTTCCCACTTCCTTGTTTGGTTGCAAATAGAAAGGAAAAAAATTCAAAGGAACTTCCTTTGGGGTGGTTTGGGGAATGAATATAAATTCCACTTGGTTAATTGGGAGGTTATTTGCCAACCCATTCATTTGGGTGGTTTGGGCATAAAAAAAACTGATGGTGTTCAACCAGGTCTTATTAAGTAAATGGTTGTGACAATTCGGGATAGAAACTGGCTCTCTTTGGTGGGAAGTGATTGGGATTAAATATGGCATTGCTAAGGGGGGGCTGGTGTACAGAAAAGGTGGGAGGCAATTATGGGGTTAGCTTGTGGAGATATATAAGCAAAGGGTGGTCTGATTTTTCCAAGAGCATAGCTTATGATGTGGGGACAGGTCATAAGATTAGTTTTTGGCTGGATAGATGGTGGGGAGATGGTCCTGGCATGTTTAATGTGGCTGGTTTGGACAGAACGTAATATACGCATCTTTGAAGACAGTGAGAGAACCTTAGATCTTTTAAAAGCTCTCTCCTCTTCGGTTCTTTGTTTCAGTGGGTGCGTGTCTGGGGGTTTTAGGAATTGTATTTCCATTTCTGAATTCTTACACTCTATTAGATTAAGTTTTTGAACCTGCTGTATTTTTTCTTGATCAGAATGTTCACCATTGTGAACATGATGCTCGGCATTTTTGAATAAAAGTTTTATTACCTATAAAAAAAAAATAGTGGGGAGATGGGTCTTTTAAAGATAAGATTCCTGGAACTTTTTGCAACTGCCAAGAATAGAGATGACACTGTTGCAGGTTATTTGTGTTTGTCCAATGGGTGGCCCCAATGGAATCCCACCTGCATTCGGCCTCTTTGTGATTGGGAGCTAGAATCTAGGGATTCCTTCTTGCCAGAAATGTATTCTGCCAAGGTAAGTCTTTTACAGGAAGACAGGTTGAAAGAGGTATGGTGGGTTAGAGTACCTCCTAGTGTTGGTTTCTTTGTTTGGTCCACTGAGAAAGGGAAGATTTTAGCTACAGATAATCTCAGGAGTATGGTGATTCCCAACTGATGTATTATGTGTGAATCTGATGGGAAGGATATAGATCACCTGTTTTTGCATTGTGCTGTTACAGGTGAGTTATGGGCTTTCAATTCTGACACTCATGGGAATTAGTTGGGTGATGCTTAGGAGGGTTCCAAATTTAACTATTAGTTGGAATGGACTGTGTTCTTAGAAGACATACTAGTATTTGGGGGCTATTCCTGTGTGTCTGATGTGGACTATTTGGAGGGAAAGGAACCTGCAAAATTTTGATGGACACGAATGCTCGATTATTCAACTCAAATCTCAGTTGTTGGGGTTTCTTATTTTCTTTGAGTGGCACTGACAGCATGTATATTCTTCTGCTGCTGGATCAGAATTAGATATTCTGGCATATCTAGACAGATTGTATTTTGCTTGATTCTTTGTTGTCTGGTGAGTGTCCATTGTATACTCCTAAAAAAATAAAAAGAATGAAGCGATGAGTGCTTTGTTTCTTGCTCTAAGTCATTATATAAATCTTTCTTGTAGTCATGTCTCTTAACTAATTCGATTAACTTTACATTATTGTGAATCAAACTGAAATCTCATTGGCTTTATTTTTTACTGATAAAGGAAAAAAAAATTCTCATTGGCTTTGGTGTAATCCACAGCAAGGCTACAAATTTAGATGGAACATTTCCGCCTGCTTGGATAGGTTATGGAAACGCATATGCTGCTCGAGAAGAGGGTGATCAAGCAATGTCGGTATATCGCACTGCTGCTCGCTTATTTCCAGGGTATTGTGTTGTTCCACTAGGCTCTTCTTTTTAGTGAAATATTATTGAAATATTTTTTTCAGCCACTTGGCTGTATATTGAAGAGAACATATTTGTATTATAAATTTTTGTTGACCTTGCTTGACTCTTTGTTTAACATGCTCATAACTTTTGTTTTTCTTATTCTCTAAAATTTCTATTTTTGTTGAGTTGAAATTTGACCATAATAGTTTGAAATTTTTTCCTCTTTTTAAAACTTTTCTCATCTTGGTTAAGTAAATAGGGTTATTGTCCGTATGTACGTGGCTTTAACATTGCCACAGTAATGAGCTTTGCTCAAATGATACTCCTTCCTTGTGAGAGCAAAGTAAAGGGTGAAGTTGTGGGGTTCAAGATTCATTGAGTGCTTGCGTAACTTGCCAATAAAAGGTATTTAACATAGCCATGTCTAGAATTTTGTTAACCTGGATCTTTTGGGTTGAACATTATAATAGCAACAGGAGTTTCACATGTCTTATCTACAAGTTATTGTCAACAAGAAGAATGATATTTTTTTCTACAGCAAAGGATTAATACCTTATAGGGATATGCTCAAGATAGTCGAAGGTTAAAGGTGACCTTAAGGTGCCAAGGCCTTGTATGGCCCAGGGAGTGAGGTGCCAAAAAGGTGCTAGCCCGATTGAAGCGAGATGCCAATTCTAAATATAGTTGCTGTACATATAGATTTTAAATTTTATTTATCTAATGTATTGAACTATTATAATTAAGTGTCTCTGAGAGTCTGACCTGTGTTGCATGTAGAAATTAGGTCTATTAATTGATTTGAACATAGGCTTTACTCAGTTTAGGCTCTATTAATTAATCTAATTATAGGTTTTGCAACAAGCTTTTGTAAATAAATAATTTAATAATAAGTTCTACAACCAGTTAATATAAATTAATAATCTAACAATAGGTTCTACAACAAGCTTCTATAAATAATTAATCTAACAATAGGTTTTTACAACAAACTTGTATAAAAAAAAAAAGAACTATCAAAGGAAGCGGGGGTGGGGGGGGGGGGAAGAGATGGAATAGAGCTGCCTGAGAGGTGAGAGTGAGAGTGAGAGAGAGAAAGGGGAAAGAAATAAACAAAAAAGGGATGAGTATAGTTGCCAGATAGAGAGTGAGGAAATAAAGAATGAGGGGAGCTGTTTGTGAGAGAGAGAGTAAAGAAAATTTTGTTGATGATAAAAAAAAATGTCTAAAGTATACAGGCAATATACTAAAGAGCATTCAAACAGGAAAGAAAAGAAGAAAATTAACAAAGACACAGGCAATCTAGAAAGGATATCAAATCTGGGTAACACTCATGGGATTGCAAGAAAGCATGATTCCAAGCGAATAACATGCCAACCAGCTGTGACTTAATCTGATCCATCGACCTTTCTTTATCTTCAAAGATGCGTGAGTTCCTTTCTCTCCAAAGTGTCTGCATTAAACTAGGAGTCACTCTCCAGATAGGCAACTGGCCCTTTTTAACATACAGACCAGTCCAACTCAGCAGCAAGTCCGGCACCCATCAAGACATCACCCAGGCACCGCAATAAACTCCAGTGTTCTCGAGCTATCTGGATTCTGGCAATGTAGAAATAAATGGTCAATTGTCTCTCCATTAGAGTTACACATGCTAAACCAATCTGGGATAACAATAACCCACTTCTGTAGATTGTTGTGATAATCTTGCCTTTCACTATCATCTGCATGAAGAATGCAACCTGAGGAGGGGATTTAACTCTCCAAACAGCTCGCCAAGGGAACAATGAATCCCCCATGATAAAACGTACTTACCTTTGAACCCCTGAGCTTTGGACAGAATCCAAGTCATCCTATCCTCCTGGAATTGATGTAACCGAACAAAGTATAACTCATTCAGGAATGAATTCAAGTATTCCAATTCCCAAGCATGCACATCTTGGATAAATATTGGATGCCAATGAAGTCTTTCATCTGATAAAATTCAAATAGTCAGCCACCTTAGCCTATTCATCTCTAGCAATTAGGAAAGTTCTGGATAATGATCCTTTAAAGGTGAATCTCCCCACCATCTATCATGCCAAAATTGAATTCTATCCCCTGCTCCTATCTCATATTTCACTTAACTGGCAAACTTTTCCCATCCCTTACTAATATACTTATATAGGCTCACACCATATGCCCCATCCACAAGATTTGTTCGCCAACCAACCGGGGAAATTCCGTACTTGGCAGCAATCACCCTACGCCATAAACCAACAATCTTCTAATGGCCAAACCTCACTCCTAGATGGGATAACGGGCTGAATTCCAATTTCAGGATGGAATTTAAACTCATGGTCTTGCTAGTGGCCACAAGTCTTTGTTTTGTTAGTACTTTGTTATAGCGTAATTTTTTTTTTTTTGGTTTGACTTTAAGGGGGTTGTGATTGCAAGCTCATCCCCCACTAACTTCATTTAGAGTATGTGTTTGCCACATTTTTTTTAATACCAAATTTTGTAACTGCCACTATTTCTCAATGGCTCATTGCTGTTGAATATAAGTGAGCCTCTTTCCTCAATGCCTTGAACATGGTTGAAGGTGCTCACCTTGCTCACCTGGGCTCTAAAGGCGAGTGCCTCTCCTTGCCTGGGCGCCTAAGTGACTACCATGTGCAACCCTAGCTTGCCTAAATTCTGGGTTGGGTTCAGGACCTTCAGGTTGGTCTTGAAATTTTTTTCCAAGATGCACCCCTATTAGCATTATTGCCGCATAAAGTTGTCTCTTTGTCTTAATCAAAATTGTGTAACAAATATGTGATTTTTTTCATGGTGGTGCATATGCCTAGTGTTCAGTTCATTTTTACTAAAGTGATGCATCAAGGACATCTGCTTTTATTTATAAATTGTTACTTTACAGGTTAAATCTTGATATTCACTTATTCCAGGTGCCATTTACCAACTTTATACATTGGGATGGAATATATGCGAACCCACAGCTTTAAGCTTGCAGAGCAGGTTACTCACCCTCTTGAATACATTGGCAAATTGACATTTTTGGTTTTGGTTTTTCAAGAATGTGAATTCATCCTGTGTTCTGTTAGTGGAAGAGTACTTTCTGAACTTGTATTGTAGATATTGCTGTTTAGGTTTGACACAAGCTTCATACTTATTTTCTAAGATGATGTTGGTAGACTTCTCTTTATTAAGTAGTGAGTGTATAGGGTTGAAAGTCATGGTGTTTTTAGTTCTCCAAAAAAAGACTGAATTATTTGTTACATCGTCTTTGCAGATACATACATGTGTTCAATTATATAAAATCTATCCTAAGAGAAGAAAAAGTATGAAGCTAATCATATCATGCTTGTATGAAATAATATCATATCATGTTCAATTTGTATGTATCTTGAAGCATGATATAAAATCCAAGCATGATATAAAATCACAAATTGAACACATTCTTTCTTGAAGCGTGATATAAAATCACAAATTGAACACTTTTTTTCTTGATTTTGTTAGATAGTAATGCTTATGAAATAATAGAGGTTATTGGCATAGAGGATACAAAAATTGGCATGAAATACATGACCCCAAACTTTTTTTATCGGACTTTGTTTTTCAATTTAACCAAGTTTTTAAGTTACGAGTTCTAATTGTATAAAAACTTCTAGAAAAAGTAAGATATGAAACTAAACCAATAAAGAAGATAATATTTATCTTTCTGTGTAGTTTGGAACGCGTGTATTCTAATTGCTACCTTTTTTCCTAATAAAATTATTTTACTTATCAAAAAAAAGAAGGCAAATATATATTTTTGGTAAGTGAAAGATGACATGTTTTACACCATTGATGTCGCCCTCGTGGACTTTTGTATCATAACTTTATGCAAATATTTTACAACTTATCTTAAGAGCAAAAGGAACTCTACCTAAATAAACTGAAAGTAACCATTAGAGGCTAGATAGTGTTTTATTTTGGTTTATTTATTTTAAAGAGATACTTCAACTCAACTTACCCTTATTCCCAACTGTCAAAGGTTGATTATGTTGGTCCTTTTTTGCCACTGAGCCCTATCTAGGGCCATATCAATTGTTAATTATTTGATAATCATGTCTTTCTTTATAATTTCTATCAATGTCATTTTTGGCCATTTTGTTCCTTCTGCATTTTCATAATCTCTCTTTTGGATTGGTTCATTTGTATCTGTTACGAATGTCCAAACAATCTAAAAATACTCTCCCTCATTTTATCTTCAATTGGTTCATTTCCCCTCCTCACGATAACTGTGTTTCTTATCATATCTTTCCTAGTTTGCTACATGTCCATCTTAACATTCCCATATTTTCCACACTCATTTTTCTTATATAGAAAGTTCATTTTTCTCCTGTTGGCTGGTTTGCTACCCAATATAGGACTCCTAATCCTAACTGATTTTAATGGAAAAAGAATAAGCACTTTTAGAAAATTAAAATTTGTAAAACAACTGCATATGTTTTACAAGAATTTTGTATTTCTTGAAGACTTCTACATTCAAATTTTTTAACAAGGATGTGAATTAACAAACCCTGTAGACAACTGAGTAATAATTTAGATTTTAGAAAATTGGATTTTTAAAATTTCCAGTTGGCAAAATACCCCCTTATCATATTCCTAACCCCCCCCCCCCTTGTCATATTCCTACCAATTGGAATATCCTGAATAAACCTTGTCTGAACACCTTTCTGCTTAATATCCACAACCTCATTCTCCCTTTTAATTGAGAGCATTATAATTATAACGGTCTTTGATTTGTTCGTGGTTAGGATTTGGAGTGTGCGAAATTGATGTGTAACCCTTGCTTGTAAATGAAGAGAATTGTATCATTCTCTATTAAGTCATTAAGGAATACTATAACGGTGAAACCTATAGTTGGGTTATAAAGAGGAGACACCGGTGGATTGTTTGGGAACATAATCTAGCCTTATTAGTTCCTTGTTATTAATGTTTTTATCATCTAACTCTATTGATTTTTATTTTTTAAGTAGCTTGGTGGCTTCTCTATTGACCTCTTCATGATTTTATATCAAACTTTCAAAAATTTGATAGACCTATTTTTCTTTAGTTTTTCATGCAGGCAAAGACAATATGCCCTTCAGATCCACTTGTATATAATGAACTTGGTGTTGTTGCTTATCATATGAAAGAGTAAGGATTTTTGGCCTCATGAAATATTATGCCCGTGTTATGCGTAATATTCTTGTGAGATGTATTTTCTTAGAGTTAGTGTTTTGTGTTTAAAGCTTCTATTATATACAAGATGGTAAGTACCTAAAACTATAGAAGTTTGACTTTTAGATATACAAGATGGTAAATACGCAAAGCCCAGATGCTTACACACCCACACCCACACCCACACCCACACCCGGGGTGCCTCAGCAGTGAGGGAGTGACTCTGGTTTGACTCCTGCCTGAGGCATTTCGTGATTTACCTGATGCCTGCTCAGTGGGGGTGTGTAGGAATCTGAGGTTTGCCCCTCAGGGGTGGTCCCACTGGCCCAAACCTTGAGGGGGTTCCTCATCATAAAATAAATAAATGAAAATAAAAGCTAAATACCAATTGATCCCCAAAGCTTAAGTTAGGAAATGGTGAATTTAAACATTTAACCAATTTTCTAATAAACCTTTTCTGCCTGTGAAATTTCTACTTTTAAAGTTTGACAAATGGCATAGATAAACATCTAACTTCGGAGGTTTGTTAATTGTTTTCAAGTTTGTAGAAGTTCTTGAAGTTTATCAGTAAGGCTTGATGTAGGGTTTTACCAGGTTTAAGTATTCACTTTGTAGAATTTTGTGAAATTCTGCAGAAGTTAAAAAAATACTCTTTTCTTAAATTCAAAATTCAAATTTACTTTACATATAAAATTCTTCCACTTTGTTAGTATGTGAAGTGTGAACTACTAACTAGTTATGAGTTTCTCGATACTGGATGACTTAAATGATGAAAATTTATCATTGAGTTATAGCTTAACTAGTACTTTCTCCTCCCATAAATTAATAATAATGGGATGGAGGGTGAGGTCATGGGTTGAAGACCCACTAGGTACGTGCAACTTACCAATAAAAAAAATTGCTGGTAGTTGATTGCTTTGTCATCACTCTCATATTGTTGGTAGTTTGAGGTTTTGTTCCTATGAAAGTGGGGCTTAACTCTTTTCTCCTTCTCCTTTAGAATTGAATTATCTTTTTTGAAGAGGAAAAGACTGCAAGAACATGAAGCATAAACTTGAAAGGCTTTGCTCTTAAGATAACTATAAGCACTACACAAATGCATGGTATAAATTCATCTAGATTACTCCAAAAAAGAACGTGGAAAAGATGTGAAGATAATGAAGCTGTCTTTGAGAGTAGATTTAACTTTGTACCCAATTCATAAGATGATTGATACTGAAGCAAGACAGCCCACACTTAATATGATACTTCTTCATCCAAAAATAGCACGTATATAAATGTTCTGATTTGTGCAAGCCTCAAAACTAGCAATAGTTGACGGCTTGACACTTTATTGATAAAATTGACCTCCAAGTACCAATCTCAATTATCCCAATTCCTAAGTCCCTTCTCTCTTCAAAATTACTCAAAAACACTAATCAATTAAGCCTGATGCAGAAAATGCAGGCTTAAGAGATGAATGTTTCTTGAGAATTGATCAATTAAACCCATTTTGGCCTGTACGGAGAGCCTGTTCTGAAAACTTAAATGTGATAAATTAGGTGAAAGAAAGGTTGATCTCTCTTGAATAAAATTCTGATATATTGTTGAGTAATTTTGACTAGCAATTTTTTGTATTTTGGTTCAGGTATAATAAAGCTGCGTTGTGGTTCGAGAAGACTTTGGCTCATATTCCATCCCCTTTAAGTGAATTATGGGAACCAACCGTGGTTAATCTTGCTCATGCATACCGAAAGTTAAAGTATGTCTCTAAAATGGTTCTTGGGGCTGTTTTTACTTCCTGGAATTTTTTTTGCTAATCACCTTCTTGAAACTTGAAGATAACTTTGTCTGATTCTTTTTTATTGTGGTATTACAAAGGAAACATAGATGACTATGTAATGTAGTACTTCTGTAGTCAATTATCTTTCATTGTCTTGTTGCCTCTTTACCTGTTATGGCTGAAATTATTCTGACAGTTTAAGAGAACAATATTGCAGAGAAAAAAAAAAGAGGGGCATTATAATTGTATTAGATAACTATTTATTGATGTTTCACATATTGCTGATGTCACTTAGGATGGCATTTTGAACGTTGCTGGCAATATCTTACCTTGATCCTATGGAAGGAGCCAAGATATGCTTAAAACATTCATGATACTAAGTTACATAATAAAAAATAAAACATAGTATCTCATTTAAAGGTCCATTATGACAAGTGGATGCATATTTTTTCTCTACTTAGCATTTGGTTTAGGGAGTCTTATATTATGCCTTCGGAATCTAGATTCTTGGTAAGATGCATGAGAACCTAGATCCCCCAGAAAATAACTATGCCCACGTTTGGTTTAATTAGAATTTCAGGAATGTGATAGTCTATGTTTGGTTTGTTCTTAGGAATCCATAGGAATTATTTGTTCTTCCCAAAATATCCGTAGGATTATTGTTATGATTCTAGTGTCCCACATGGCTTAAGTATAAGCTTAATCATGAGTATATAAGCTCTGGGGCACTCTCCCCTTCCAAGCCGGTTTTCAAGGGTGAGTTCTACTTATGGATTTGTATTATTTGGTATCAAAGCCATTCACCATGTCGAGTAATCAAACGTAGCTTGTTGAGTATGAGATCAAATGAGTTGCAGCTTTGTGGTTGAATCGCGGAAGGGATGACCTAGAGGCTAGATTAAAATGTCTTACTAAGTTATTGAATAATTGATAGGTGAATGGAGCCACCATGTGGCTTAAGTGTAAGCTTAACCATATGTATATAAGCTTTTGAGCACTTTTCCCTTGCAAGCCGGTTTTCAAGGTGAGTTCTACTTATGGGTTTGTATCAATTGTGAACACCATGTCTATAGCAAATAACTAATAAGAAAAATAATGTGAGTCGTGAATTAATTCAATCTCTTAACATAATAGCCCAACTTTCCAAATAACACATACCAGAAAAAAAAAAAAAAATACAAGAAGATAATAATTATTGTAAAAAGTTTACTCCAACCCACTACATGGAGGACAAAGCCCTCCACTTGTACTTTTAGTCACATGACCTAACCATAAGCACACAATTAAGGAGATAGATGTTTGATTAGGAAATTTTTTTTTTTTTCTACTTTTGTTAGTCAAAGGTCATTAAATTGCAAGTATAATTGTCACTTAAAAAAAAATAGAACTTTTGCAAGCCATGAGAATGTGGAAACTTTTTAAAAAGGGAATCTACATTCCCACCAAATTGAGGTTTGATGGGAATTTAGATGCCCATAAGCATTTGGATTCCTTTGAGCTATTTGCAATCAAACATGGGAATATTTGGGAATCTTGAGAGAATTTCTGGGAATCCTAAAATATCATCCCAAATCAAATGAGTAGTTAGTGTGATGTTCATCATGAATGGGGTACATGGAGGTGCTAAATGTGTTTTTTGTTTGCACATGAGAGTGGTAATGGTGGTGGGGGATGTTAATGTGCTTTGTTTTTGTGGCACATTGGTATTTGGTTTGGTGGGTTAGAGGGGTGGCTGGTGGCTGTATTGCTGGTGTGGTGGCTGCAAAGGCTGTGGGTGTGAGCTGGTGATAGTGCTGTTATGGTGTTCTGTTACTGGGGATGCAGTGGTGCTGCTTGGTTAGGTGTGGAGTTAAAAGTTATGGCAGCTGCGTATTGTCTTGGGCAGTTTTTTCTCTTTGGTTGGTGGGTTGCAGGCTAGGCATGGGCAGGAAAGGGTCTTCCAATTAAGCTGTCAAGCAGTCTGACTGGTATATAAATAGCCTGTGTTGTCCCTAGCTTGGAGCTCACTAGAAGACATTCACTAGTGAAGGATTTTGACAAGTAGTTGGTTTTTACCTGGAGATGTTAGTATCTTTCTGTTGCTTATAGATTTTGTATTTTTACTGCTTTTATTGTGTCCTTATTTAGGTGAGTTTCACATCCTCTATGCTGAAACAAACACCTTGTTCTCTTACTGATTTACGTTTTCATGTCTCATTTAAAAAAAAAGTCTTCCTTGTTGTGTTGCCTTGGGTTTTATTCGTAATTTTAAGGTGGATATGATTATGCTAGTACTTATCATAGAAACCTAACATGTCTCAGGATGTACCATGAAGCAATTTCACATTATGAGAAAGCACTTGCGTTATCAACAAGAAGTGTGAGCACTTATGCAGGTCTTGCATACACTTATCATTTGCAGGTATCTACGGTTTTCCAATGCTCTTATATGTTTGTTTCCATTGTCTTCATTAGAATGTCCTCTGCTTACCTCTAGAAATAAGTGCTCAGTTGTAGCAGTGTGTTTTTGAATGCAACTTGAGGGAATGACTGCTTTCTGGTTGAACTTCTGCACATGACCTGACTAGAGTGTCACGAGTGTGTACCCCACACCTGCGCATGTGTTGTACTTTTTTTATTTGAGTTCCTACATGAGTTAAAATGGTTTCAGGAATGCAGGTAAAATGATTTGAATGAGGAGCTTGGGTTGCTCCTTACTGTAAAATTACATGGTTGATCATGACTTCCCTTCAAATATGATACTTAGGATCTTTTTGGGTACCCCGCAGTTTTTGGCAACTTTGATGTTAAATGTGTGACAAAAAGTTAAAAGTTAGTTTGTTTCCAAAAAATAAAAATAAAAGTTAGATTATTTGCAAAAAAAAAAAACTAAGACAAAAACAAATTTTCCCTTTTTGCCTTTTCCTAAACACTGACTTATTATTGGGAACCAATAATCAATTATTGTCGGGATTAGAAGTCATTATCAATTAATAATTTCTGAAAAATACCAAATGCAAATGCAATTGTTATCTTTGTGAAAATTTCCTCCTCTTAGGATAAATTGGAGAATTTGTCCATTGTGTGGTTGTGGTGGGTTTAGGGTTAGGAGAATTTTTGGATGTAGGGTTTAGAATTGTTGAAGAAAGGCTTTTGGGGTTGTGTTAGGAATTAGAAGGTTATTTGATGGCTATTTAGTATAAGAAAGTATGTGGGGTTTCAAGGGTTTTGATGGCTATTCTATGGCCAACCGAATTGCTAGACTTCAACAGGACTTTCTGTGGGGTGGCCTAGGAGATGAGCCCAAATTTCATCTGGTTAATTGGTCTACGGTGTGTACTCCGCTTTCTTCAGGTGGGTTGGGGATTAGGAACCTGAGATTTTTCAATGTAGCTTTATTAGGGAATTGGTTATGGAGATTTGGGCAAGAAAGGGATGCTCTATAGTGTCAAGTGATAGAGGTGAAGTATGGTTGTGATTGGGGTGGTTGGTGTTCTAGCTCTTTCTTTGGTCCTTATGGAGTCATTTTGTGGAATAATATTAGAAGGGGGTGGTACTCTTTATCTCGGTTTATTCTGTATGAAATTGGAGATGGATCAAAAGTGCAGTTTTGGCTAGATCGTTGGTGTGGAACTTCTCCTCTCGCAGACCGCTTTCCTGATTTATATAGGATTTGTCGTAGCAAAGACGCAAGTGTGGCGGATCTAATGAGGTTCACCAATGGAGTCCTCCATTGGGATTTTCAGTTTTGTAGGGAGGTGCATAATCATGAATTGGAAGCTTTCAGGAGCTTCATTAATTCCATTTATTACACTCCTGTAAGGGGGATCAGGGAGGATAAGAGATGTTGGCTGCCTTGTAAGAGTAAGGGGTTCACGGTTAGTGCTTACTACCATCTTCTAGTTGGCCATAGTGAGCAGTTTTTCCCTTGGAAAAGCATTTGGAAGTAGAAGATTCCCTCTAGAGTGGCATTCTTTGTATGGACAGCAGCCTTGGGGAAATGTCTGACAATTGACAACTTAAGGAAAAGAAAGGTTTGCATTTTGGATTGGTGTTATATGTGCAAGTGTAATAGTGAAACTATTGACCATCTTTTCCTTCATTGCCCAGTTGCTTTGGAGTTGTGGGATATGGTTTTTGGTTTATTTGGAGTTTGTTGGGTTATGCCATTGTCTGTTGTTGGGCTTTTTTCTTGTTGGCAAGGTCGTTTTGGTCGCCATTGTAATGGAGATATATGGATGGTTGTTCCTCATTGTTTGATGTGGTGTATTTGGAAGGAGAGAAATAGTAGGTTTTTTGAAGACAAGGAGCGTTCCATGCCTGATCTCAAGCTTCTTTTTTTTAGAACCTTACTTGATTGGTTCTCTGTGTGGAGAAACCATCCTTTTTCTTCTATTTTGGATTTTCTTGATTTTTGTAATGTTCGTTTTTGATTTGTTCACCCCTGTATACTCCTTGTGTACTTGGGTGTCTCTCTCTCTTTGATATCAATGAATCTTTTTTACTTATCAAAAAAAAAAAAAATGTGAAAGAAAGGGCTTGATTTTAGGTTTTAAGGAAGAAGGAAAAGAGAGAATTTTATGGTGTTTAGGGACTGTATGAACAGTACGACAAAAAAGAGAAGGGAAAGAGAGAAAATATTAAGGCTAACGTGCCCCAACACTCAAACACCCAATATATATAGAAAATATTAAGGCTAACGTGCCCCAACACTCAAACACCCAATATATATATATATATATTGGGTGTTTGAGTGTTGGGGCACGTTAGCCTTAATATTTTCTCTCTTTCTCTTCTCTTTTTTGTAATATATATATATATATATATATATATTTCTTGTACTAGTAGTATTAGGGCTTTTAGTTTGACTGGTAAACTAAGCTAATAAAAAGACTAACTTGGACTCCTAAACTAAAACCTAAAATACTTGGGATCTCATAGAAAATTTGAGACTGAACTAAAATATCAAAATACTCTTACTTTGTAGGAATTACAGGTATTATAATTTTGGATGTTAAACCTTGATAGTGAAGAGAAAAAGCGCTAAGTTTTATCTTGTCCATATGGGCCGTCCATGACAAAGGAGTGAAGAATGGGATGAGGAATATGCTCAACAACCTCATCCCTCCTATGCTCATCCCTAATGTAAACCTCGTCCGTCCATTACTTCCCTAATGTAAACCTCGTCCGTCTTTAGTAATGGACAGACGAGGTTATTGGGTCTTAGTATGGGGGTTTTTGATGATCCAAGTTCGCACCGAACATGAAGGACGGGTCGCATCGGTACGAACCAAACCCTCCACTAACTGTTATGAAGCGCAGGTCCCAATGAGGTAACTTCCATGGCAGTTATGGAAGTAACCTTTGAATCTCTTGAATTCCTCAACAATAGGAACGGTTATTAAACGAGTAACTGTTCCATGAACACTATATAAGCATTCTCTAATGAAGAGGTGAGACATTCAGACATTTTTTCACAAAAAGTGTAATCTCAGAAATTTTTCCTTATTATTTGGAGTTACAAACCCACTGACTTTACCATCGGAGGATTCTTGGCCGGCCTCCACCGGTCTCCTCTGATTCTATACTTGCTTTTTACAAGATTCAGCCTTAAAGATCATCAACGCCCAACATTTTCAGCCTACTGATTTCCAAGGATCCATCAAACCTATCAAAAATATATGTATATTTTTTAAAAATTGGAGATTACAATTTTGCCCATGAATACACCTTAGAGTAAAATGAGCACAAATATACCTATGGACTATTTCTTGTAATAGTAGTATTAGGGCTTTTAGTTTGACTAATAAACTAAAAGCTAATAGAAGACTAACTTGGACTCATAAAATAAAACCTAAAATACTAATGATCTCATAGAAAAATCTAGACTACTTTTAATTTGCAGGAATTGCAGATATTACAATTTTGCCTATGAATGCAAAATTGACCATAAAACTTAATAAATAAAATCCATGAAAAACTGTTAACCCTAGGACACATTACTATTCCCTTAAAGCCACATAACTTTCACCTCATTTGGGTTTCACATGTGGGCCCCATAGAATAAATTTTCAATAAACAAATTTGCATAATTGTAACAAATAAATCTTCCATGACTGCATAAAAAATTCTGTCTTCAGTTATTTTTTATTTTTTGTGTGGGAGAAAAGCGGGTGGTTGTGGGGGGGGGGGGATTGGGATTTAATAATTATTGTGGAGTGGTAAATGCGCTTGTTCTCCTCGCTCAACGCTTGGGTCCAAATCCTGCTTGACTCATGTTGTGGTGAACCTCTACCCTTTTTCCTAGGACTGTGATTAGGGGGTGCATCCATGCCCAGCACCACCCTCCTGCCCTTTTTGCCTCAGCCAGAACTAAAAATGACCATGCTTTTATTGTTGACGAACAATATTTGTACAAAAGAGTGTGTAAAATAGTTACAAATTAAAATGGCAGGTATCTCCATATATTGAGAGTTATAGACCTAATACATTGGTTTTTCAGCATGGGTTTTTATTTATATAGACTACCAATCAATGTTGGTAAAACCATCATGCGCACACAAGCGCACATTTCTCAAATACAATATCTAATAACCTTTAATATAAATGTTGGTAAAACCATCATGTGTAAGTGTTCTTGAGGCCTGGCTACCTCCGATTAGTCACAAAATTTGAGGCCTGGCTACCTCCGATTAGTCACATAATTTGTGGTTTTACTTAGTTGTTATGGGAGGTTCTGTTTTCTTTTTCGTTCAGTCCAAGACTTTTGAATTCTTTGTTGAGGAGGGTGGTACTTACTATATGCTTCGTATATATGAAAGATACAAGGATTCTCTCCGGTCAGTTTTCATGGGCAAAGAAAGTGCTAAACGTTTGCTATCTTATGTGGAGGATCTCACTTCTAATTTATCACCTGGTAATTTTGCTCGAACCTTCAGGGATGGTAGTAAGGTTTTCATTTTGCAACTGGGTTCCAATGCGCATGGAAGCTTTCTTATGATCTCTGAACTTCTTCATGGGCGTCGGAAGGGTTCCATCATTGTGCCAGAAGGGAAGCTGGGTAGTGGGTGGAAAGGATTTGGTTTTCATCTTCGCAAGGCTATTGCTCTAGTCTCTCTTACTGTCAAACCAACTTCTCAATCTGTTTTGAACCTGACAGGGCAACAGTTCAGGCAACAAAAATCCTTTTTGTCGGCAGCGGTGGATGGTGATCGGAAAGACAATGGTGGAAGAAAAAAAGGAAGGCATTTAATGCCCAGTATTCAAAATTCAAACATACCTGGCCCGAGCAGTCAGAACCAAGATTGTCTGAGCAGTCAGTACCAGGATTCGAGGGATAGGGGTGTTGGGAAGGAAAGTATGGTACCTGGTGCTGACTTCATGCTTGAGATTAACGCCAATGCCTGTCACGGCTCTAACACTCCTTTATCGCTAGAACTTTCTTTGTGTTTGGAGTGTGGGCTGAATGGTAAGTGGGTTGTTAAGCACTCAAACATTCGGGAAGTGGGCCGGGGAAGTGTTAAGCCCATGCATGTCATTAGGCCCTTTGTTCTCCCAAAAGCTAAACAGCTTGACCCATCTCTTTTCAATATCTCTCAGCCCAAACCCAATTTGGTCTGGCGGCCCAAAACAAAAGAGCTTAACACCCTGCCAACTCGTGTATCTCAACCTTTAGTAAAGTCTTCGTCGCTTCCATCAGTCTCAACGTCCCTAGAGGCTGGTGTTCTGATTTCCGATGGGGTGGGTGTTATGCCGATAACGCCGTCGTTGTCGTCGATGGACGCCGCTGCTCAGTTTCAAGTCTCCGATAAGGTCGACGACGCCAGGTATGAGTTATCGGCGTTGTCTGGCTTGAATCATGCCTCTGATGTTGTTGTGGCTGAGCTTCTCAGTTCCGATGTGGCCGATGAGCCCAAGAATGTGTTGGCTTGCACCACAGACTCGGATAGTGAAGAGGGCTTAAAGTGAGATCTCCGACTGATCCTTCAGGAGCATTCCGGTGATATAGTCAAGAAATGGGGGAATTCGAAGCAGTGGCTACTTGAACTACGTGACGGAAGGAGGGTTGCGGTTCCGATTCCATTATCTCGGCCACGGTGTGTAGCTACCGAGGTTTTGGAGGACCAAAAACAGTTGGCCTTAGTCTTGTGGGAGTCTCCTGAAGCTGTCAATGAGTCAACGACTCTTTTCGAAGAGGATGAAGTGCTGGTGGAGGACTGGGTTTCAGATTCCTACTCGGAGGATGCTTATCAGCCTCTAACTGTTGAACCACTTGCTTCTTCTCTCCCTTTGGCATTGGCTGATCTGTCTGTTGTGGATGAGGAAAGGTTTGTGGGTGTGGATTATTCAGAGAGGCAAGTACCTTACTCTGAGTGGTTTCAAAGGAGATTTAATAATTTTGATAGTTTCCTTGGCACGTCCCTTGAGGGTTTGGAAGATCAAGCAACAAAATTTTTATTGGCTGTTGAAGTTGAATTAAAGCGGAGGGCTGAGGTGAACAAGTTATCTCGTAGCTTCAAAAGCTCGGGGGTGAAAGGTTTAAGAGAGCTGAAGGGGTTGTTCAATTCTATTAATTATGGCTCTACCTCTGCTAGGCGTAGTGGTTCTAATAGGGCTCGGGTTCTCTCTGTGGCTCAATGAATTTGAAGTTACTTTCTAGGAATGTCAGAGGGCTGAATGAAGTTGATAAGCGGCTTCAGGTTCGTAATTTGTTGCGTTCCTAGAAGGCTGATATTGTGTGTTTGTAGGAGACCAAACTAGAATGGATTACTAGAGGTATTGTCCGGAGTATTTGGAGTTGCCCATACGTAGATTGGTTGTACCTGGGTTCTGATGGTGCTTTTGGAGGTATTTTATTGATGTGGGACAGCCGGGTTGTGGAAAAGGTGGAGGAAGCGGTGGGGCATTTTTCGGTTTCATGCAAGTTTAAAAATGTTGGTGACCATTTTGAGTAGGCTTTACTGGTGTTTATGGACCAAATTTAAACAAAAGGCGTAGGTTGATGTGGGAGGAACTAATCGGGCTGATCAGTTGGTGGGACTTGCCTTGGTGTGTAGGAGGTGACTTTAATATCATCCGTTTCCCTTCTGAGCGGCTGGGGGCTGCTAGCTTTTCCCGGGCTATGTTTGGTTTCTCTGATTTTATCTCTCTTCATGGGTTGATGGATATCCCCATGGCAGGGGGCCTTTACACCTGGTCCAATTCTTCTTCAACTTCTCGTCTTGATCGGTTTCTTTTTTCCCCGCTTTTGGCAGACCACTTCACTCAGTTTTCACAAAAAAGGATGTCCAGAGTTCTTTTTGACCATTTTCCTATTTTGTTGTAGGGAGGGACTCGGCGTAGAGGTAGAATTCCTTTCCGTTTTGAAAATATGTGGTTGAGGGTGGATAATTTTGTCGATAAAGTGAAGACGTGGTGGGCTTCCTATTTGTTCCAAGGAACCCCTAATTCTTGCTAAGAAGTTGGCTGCCTTGAAGTTGGATTTAAAAAAATGGAACGAGACGGAGTTTGGCAATGTAACGTTTAAGAAGCAGGAGCTTTGGAGCAAGTTGAATGTTTTAGATGCTAAAGAGGAGACCCATAGATTAACAGCTGAGGAGAAGTTAGTTCAAGTTAATCTTCGTACAGATATTGAAAAGTTGACTATTTTAGAAGAGATTAGTTGGAGACAAAAGTCTAGAGTGCTGCATTTGAAGGAAGGGGACGCCAATACCAAATTCTTTCATAGAATGGCTAATTCTAATAGAAAAAATAATGGTATTGAAAGCCTAATGGTTAATGGTACCTTGTCTTCTAACCAGGGTATGATTACTGATTGCATTACCCATTTCTTCGTGAATTTGTACTCTGAGCCCCAGGCTGTTCGGCCTTTTCCAGATGTGTTAGTTTTTCCTATGATATCCGGTGTTAATGCGGACTGGTTAGAGAGACCTTTTGAAGAGGCCGAAATCTTTGATGTTGTTCAGAGTTTTAATGGTGATAAATCTCCTGGTCCAGATGGCTTTCCTATGGCTTTTTTCCAATCTTGCTGGGGGATTATCAAGCCTGATCTTTTGGTTGTATTTCACCACTTTTTTGCTAATGGTCAGTTTGAGAAAAGCTTAAACGCTACTTTTATCACTCTCATCTCTAAAAAACATGCAGCAAGTGAGATTAGGGATTTTCGGCCCATTAGTCTTGTTGGGGGGGTCTATAAAATTATTGCTAAAGTCTTGGCTAACCGTCTTTGCATGGTTATGGGGGATATAATCTCAGCATCTCAGAATACTTTTGTGAGGAATAGACAGATTCTGGACCCTGTTCTTATTGCTAATGAATGTCTTGATAGTAGATTGAGGTCTGGGGTACCGGGGTTGATTTGTAAATTGGATGTTGAGAAGGCTTTTGACCATGTAAATTGGAATTTCCTCTTGCATATGCTAGAAAGAAGTGGGTTCTCAGCCAAGTGGAGAAAATAGATTTTCTTTTGCATATCTACTGTCCGCTTCTCTATCTTGATTAATGGCTCTCCTTGTGGGCTTTTTGGTAGCTCTAGAGGTTTGAGACAAGGTGACCCGTTGTCTCCTTTGTTGTTTGTGTTGGTGATGGAAGCTTTGGGAAGAATGTTGGATAAAGCAGTTCTTGAAGGTCGCTTGTCAGGTTTCTGTGTGGGTAACTCGGAGGGTAGATCCTTGGCAGTGTCTCATCTCCTTTTTGCGGATGATACTCTTATTTTTTGTGATGCTGATCTAGATCAGATTTTGATTCTCCGTATGATTCTTATTTGGTTTGAGGCGGTGTCGGGGCTAAAGATTAATCTGGGCAAGTTTGAATTGGTTCTGGTTGGAGTAGTGTCTAATATTGATTTTTTGCTAAATGTCCTTAGCTGCAAGCTGGGCTCTTTGCTAATGAAATATCTGGGTCTTCCTTTGGGTGCTAAATTCAAGGATAGGACTATTTGGAATCCGATCCTAGAGAAAATGGAAAGGAAATTGGCAGGTCGGAAACGCTTGTATCTATCAAAGGGAGGTAGAGTCACTCTTATCAAAAGCACCCTTTCTAATTTACCCACTTATTTCCTTTCTCTATTTCCTATTCTTGCTAGTGTGGCTAACTGTATTGAGAAGCTTCAGCGGAATTTCTTATGGGGCAGTTTGGGTGATGAACCTAAATTGCATTTGGTTAAATGGGCTACTGTATGCACTCCTATTTCTTCAGGTGGTTTAGGGATAAGGAAGATTAGACTTTTCAATATAGCTCTTCTTGGGAAGTGGTTATGGAGATTTGGGTTTGAGAAGGATGCCCTTTGGAGACAAGTGATAGAGTTGAAATATGGATGTCTATGGGGGGGATGGTGTACCAGACCTGTTAAAGGTCCTTTCGGAGTTGGTTTATGGAAGAGTATCAGTTAGGGTTGGCCTTCTTTCTCTCGCCATATTCTGTTTGATATTGGTGATGGGTCTAGGGTGAAGTTTTGGCAAGACCATTGGTGTGGAGAGACTCCTCTTGCTGTTAGCTACCTTGACCTATTTAGATTTTGCAGGAATAAGGAGGCTAGTATGGCTGAGCTCATGAAATCCCCCAATGGTGTCCTTTTTTGGGATGTGAGTTTCTTTAGGGGTGTGCATGTTCGAGAATTAGAGGCTTTATCAAGCTTCATGGAAACCATTTATGGTTCTTCTATAAGGGGGTTTGGTGAGGACAAGATGTGTTGGATTCCTAGCAAAGCTAAGGGGTTCTTGGTGAAAGATTATTATAGAATTCTAGCTGGTCCTACTATCTTTGGTTTCTCTTGGAGAAGTATTTGGAAGCAGAAGATTCCCTCTAGAGTAGCTTTCTTTGTATGGTCTGCTGCCTTAGGGAAATGCTTAACGATTGATAATTTGCGAAAAAGGAAGGTGTGGATTTTGGATTGGTGCTACATGTGCAAGAGTAATGGTGAATCGGTTGACCATCTCTTCCTTCATTGTCCCGTTGCTATGGATCTTTGGTCTATGGTTTTGGGTTTATTTGGAGTTTCTTGGGTTATGCCTCATATTGTTTTGGGGCTGTTAGGGTGTTAGCAAGGCAGCTTTGGTCGTCATCGAAATGGTTATATATGGTCCATCGTTCCTCATGGCTTAATGTGGTGTCTTTGGAGGGAGAGGAATAGTCGTTGTTTTGAAGATACTGAGAGATCTATTCCGGACCTCAAGCTTTTCTTTTTTAGAACTTTGTTGGATTGGTTGTTTGCTTTGCAAAACAAATCTTTCCCTTCTCTTTTTGTTTTCCTAGATTCTTGCAATTTTTATTTTTGATTTGTTGGCTCCTTGTTCACTCCCTGTGTACTAGGGTGTTTCTCTTTTGATATCAATATATCCTATTACTTATCAAAAAAAAAAAAAAAAACTCGAAATTTGTATATTTTACTTATTTGGTAAGTACAATTGTATAATATTATAATGTTTGTAAGTTAATTGCCATGATGCACTCTGTTGAACAAGTTAATTTTCAAAAAAAGAAAAAGGAAAAGAAAAGATAAAAAGCCTATTTCTTATAAAACTTGTGTATGCAGCAATGGTTTTAATGACTTAGCAAAGTAGTTTGTAGCCAATTGTTACAATTCCACTCAATATCTTTTTATTGAATCTGAATTTTGACAAATCCATCATTGAATTACAATTTCTTCTTATATCTTCCACGTTTGCAAAATTTCCAGTATATTAAAGATTAATAGTTATGTCATTAATGAAATATTTAAATTTCAAGTTTGTAATATAAAATTATGCATAAAAAATAAGTTTATGGATCAAATAGTAAATAAAATCCGATTGACACAAAATTTGATATGCGTATTAAGAACACAAAGAACATATAATTTAATGGTTAGATTTTCAAAATATATAGCCATGTTATTCTTTTTTATTTTATTTAAATGGGAGATGTAGCCATTGACTACAAACTAGTTTGTAGCCAAACTTTGTCCTTATTTATGTAATCCTTAAAGAAACTTAAGTACAAAGTTTGACAACAAACTTAGTTATAGCTTAAGGCTACAACTCCACTTAATATCTTTCTATTAGATGTGAATTTTAACAAATTCACCATTATATTACTTTTCCTTTTTATATATTCTCTATGCTTGTAAAATTTCTTGAATATCAAAGATCAATAATTATGTCATCAATCAAATGTTTAAATTTCAAGTTTATGTATTTTAAAATTATGCATAAAAAAATAAGTTTATGGATTGAATAGTAGATAATATCTGATTGACATAGTGTATTAAGAACTAAAAAAAACATGAAATTTAATGGTTAGATTTTCAAAATATGTAGTTATCAAATATATATAGTTAATTTTCTATGCCCCTCCCTACCCTTCTCCCCCCCTCCATCCCTACCACTCAGCCTACACCTATCCCTCATCTACTTCCCCCTGTACCTCAGCCTTTCAACCTGTCACCCCCTCAATTCCCTGGTTTCTTTCCATTACCATTCCCACCACCTTTTGGCTTTTTGCCATACCACCCTTTTTGTCCACCTTTAAATTCTGCACTGTTCACCCCACCTTCCTCTGTCCTGCCTGTGCATCCACCTCCTCTGCCTAGACCAACCAATACCAATACCATTTCACTCACACCTCTTCCAAACAATGTGCCTCTCCCTATCTCTGTTCCTAAACCTTCTCCTCAGGTCAGAGGGGGTAGTATAGGTTCCTGTCGTATTGATTCTAAATCATTTTCATTCTCTTTTGATGGTGGGAGGGCTGACTCTTATGCTATACACGAAAGTCGTCGGAATTTTAAAAGTTCCGTTTGGCTGAGTCGCAAGGGAATGAAATGGGTCCTCTCTTGCTTTGCTGATATTCGTGATTGGGTACCAGGAAAGGATTTGTTCTACAAACATTTTAGAGAAAACAATAAGTTTTTCGAGTTCCGGGGAGGTCGAATGAGGCTGGTATTTTTGTGGATATAGTAGTGTTTTTTGGTGGAGCTTGACGTGGTTGTGTTATGGTACCTGCGAGTTCTAACCGGGCTGGGTGGAACTTGTTTTCAAGAGCATTAGATAGTTTCCTAGCAGGTTCTAACACTGTTGGGGTGGAAGGGAGGATTTCCGGTGGAGCTGCTGGTGGTGGCCAGATGGATGGCAGTGGACTTGATGGGAAGAAACTTTTCAATACTGGCAACCAGCGGAAGTTGAGGAATTTTGAAAATTCTAGAGCTTATTTGGGACATAATGTGTTCAAGGGCGAAGCTGATGCTGTGTCAATTTCTAAAAAAAAATTTGTTAGACCCACGCGTGATTTCATGTTCAAAGTGACTACTGACACATTGGCGCTGAGGGTGTCTTTATCTGAAGGGGGTAAAAGGGTGGTGTCTTGGATTAAACCATTGGACTCTCACAAGTCCACTCCGGATGTAAGCATTCGTGGTGTCTCTTGGGTAGATAAAGTGAAGTTACAGAGGCTTGTAGCTGTTGGGCTTGTGGTTACTAAATCCCAAGCCCAAGCCCAAGCCCCCTTAGCTTTCCCTATTAAAAATAAAACCCATTTAGAGGCAGAACTGACCTGCGATCCAAATGGGTTGCATAATCTGGTGGTCTGTGTTCAGGATTTGAGTGGGTCAGGCGAGTCTTCAACGGAGCCGGGGGTAGCGGCGGTGGCGCCGATGGAGGGATTGGAAGCTCTGACGAGGGCGAAACCCTCGTCTAGCCCTGTTCCGGTGGTTAGCGCCCCTATCTCGGCGGCTCCCCAGTCAGTTCGGGAGCCAGGGGCTACGGCGGAGGCGCCGGCGGCGGGTTCTGACGCTCCGATGAGGACGAGTCTCCCTTCTAGCTCTGTCCTGGAGGCTCGCGCCCCTATCTCGGTGATTTCCCAGTCAGTTCGAGAGCGTGGGAGGCAGATTGGGGTTGACCCGAAGCATACGGTGGACTCTAACAGTTTTGGGCAGTTTTCTCCTTTGAACTTTGTTGGTAGGGAGGGAGATCCTTGGTCGGAGGAGGTGGAGGACGTTTTCACTGAGTTATTAAGCATAAGTGATAAAGAGGAGTGTGATTCCCAAACGGGTATGACAGCGTCGGCAGCTGTGTATGCCGACGGTATTGGGGAGCATAACTGTAGTCCACTAGAGTGTGCGCCGTTGTCTTGTTGGGTCCCTAGGGTAGCTGAAGATTTGGTGTTGAGCACAGTGGATGAGGCAAGTGAGCTTGATGCATCTAAGATGGAACACTCGAAGTGGGTGTCTACAATGATGAAGAGCTTCTGCAAGATGGTGGGTTTTCCTATTATTAAACATGAAGCTCATTGTGTGGCTTTATTTCGTTTATTAGAACAGGAGTGTATTGAGGTTGCCAATGGTGGCTGCATTAGGCCACCTGTTAAAGCTAGTCAGAGAGGTTTAAGGGAATTGAGGGGTCTGTTTTCTTCAGTAAATTATGATGGGACTTTCTCTCGGAATAGAGGTTCGTCGTCAGGACCGGGGGCTATTGGTAGTTATTAATGTCTTTACGACTTCTTTCTTGGAATGTTAGGGGGTTAAATAACCCTCAGAAGAGAGAGGTTTGTAAGAATCTTTTGAAGGATTGGAGATGTGATGTTGTATGTTTGCAGGAAACTAAGCTTGCTTCTTCAAATTCTGCTCTTGTGCGGAGCTTATGGGGTAGTCCATTTGTTGATTGGGCGGTACTGGATGCGGTTCAAACATCTGGGGGGGTTTTGCTGATTTGGGATAAACGGGTGGTTGAGAAAATTGATGTATTTGTTGGTCAGTTCTCTGTTAGTGTTCTTCTTAGGGGAGTATTGGATGGTTTTGAATGGGTTTGTACTGGTCTATATGGTCCCAATGCTGATCATCATAGGGCTGCTTTGTGGGAGGAGCTGTCTAGGGTACGTGTCAGGTGGAACACAGCTTGTTTCTTGTTTGGAGATTTTAATATTATTAGATACCCATGTGAGAGGCTTGGTAGTGAGACTTTTAGCCCAGCCATGTTTGCATTCTCGGACTTTATTGAGAAAAATTATCTAGTGGATTTACCATTGGATGGGGCTTCCTTCACCTGGTTTAGAGATGCCGAGCCGCAAGCTATGTCCCGTATAGACAGGACTTTGGTTTCTATAGATTGGGTGGATCATTTCGGGGATGTGTCTCAAAGAGTGCTCCCTCGTGTTATTTCTGACCATTGTCCGCTTTTGGTGGAAGCTGGTGGAGTTGGTAGGGGTCGCTGTGCTTTTAAGTTTGAGAATATGTGGCTCAAAGTTGAGGGCTTTGTCGAGAGAGTTAAACAATGGTGGGAGGGGTATAGCTTTGTAGGCTCCCCAAGTTTCGTTCTAGCTCAGAAATTAAAGGCTCTTAAAGAAGACCTCAAGAAGTGGAATAAGGAAGAATTTGGAGATTTGGCATTTAGGAAGAAGTGTTTGCTGTCTGAATTAATGGGTCTTGATGCTAAGGAAGAACTGTTGGGTCTCTCCAATGCAGAACAATCCCGCCGAACACAGGTTAAAGGTGAAATTGCAGCATTAGCAGCGTTAGAAGAGACTTTTTGGAGACAAAAGTCTCGTGCTCTGTATGTGAAGGAGGGAGATAACAATACTCGGTTCTTTCATAGATTAGCGAATTCTCATAGAAGAGCTAATCACATTAGAAGCATCGAGGTAGATGGAGTTTTATATGAGGACGAATCTGATGTTAAATCTCAGGTGATTCAGTTCTATCAAAATCTCTACACGGAGACAGGTATGTGGCATCCAATTGTGGATGGACTTGACTTTGCTTGTATTGGAGAGGATGAAAGGTTGTCTTTGGAGAGGGAGTTCTCTAAAGAAGAGGTTACCCAGGCTTTGATGGAGATGGAGGGGGATAAAGCACCTGGGCCAGATGGATTCACCATGGCTTTTTTCCAAAAATGTTGGAGTGTGGTGGAGGTGGATGTCATGGCTGTTTTTGAGCACGTTCACAGGTATTCAGTGTTTGAAAGGTCTTTAAATGCCTCGTTTCTCTCTCTAATTCCCAAGAAAAATAATGCTATTGATGTTAAAGACTTTAGGCCTATTAGCTTGGTAGGGAGTGTGTACAAGCTGCTGTCTAAGGTGTTGGCAAATAGATTGAGGGTGATGCTAGATAGTCTTATCTCTGAGTCTCAAAATTCTTTTGTTGGTGGGAGACAAATTTTGGATTCAGTGCTTATTGCTAATGAGTGCATAGATAGCAGATTGAAGAGTCATGTTCCCGGTGTGGTTTGTAAATTGGACATTGAGAAAGCCTATGACCATGTGAATTGGGATGCCTTATTCTATTTGTTGGGTAGAATGGGTTTTGGGGTGAAATGGAGGGGCTGGATTAAGGCTTGCCTAACTACTGTTCGCTTCTCTATTATTGTGAATGGTTCTCCTGTAGGTTTTTTTTGGAAGCTCCCGTGGGTTGAGACAAGGTGATCCGTTGTCCCCTCTTCTTTTCCTTTTAATAATGGAAGTACTAAGTAGGATTTTGAAGAAAACTGAGGAGTGTGGTCTGCTTAGTGGTTTTCATGTGGGGCCAGTTAACTCTATAGGGGTACGCATTTCACACTTGCTGTTTGCAGATGATACCATCTTGTTTTGTGATGCTTCTAGAGATCAGTTGATGTCTATTAGGCTGGCTTTGACTTGCTTCCAAGCAGTTACTGGTTTGAAAGTAAATGCGGGGAAGAGTGAGATTGTTCCGGTTGGGGAGGTTGCAAATATAGATGCTTTGGCTGCCATTCTTCGTTGTAGGGTGGGTAGTTTGCCTATGAAATACTTGGGAATGCCGTTGGGTACTCCATATAAAACAGCATCTGTCTGGAATCCTATCTTGGAGAGGATGGAGAAGAAACTCTCAGGTTGGAAGCGTCTTTATTTATCAAAGGGGGGTAGACTTACTCTGTTGAAGAGTACTCTTTCTAGCCTTCCTACGTACTATCTATCCTTATTTGTCATCCCTGTAGCTGTGGCTGATAGGTTGGAGCGTATTCAGAGAAATTTTTTATGGGATCTTCAGAGGAGTGTTTCAAGTATCCTTTGGTGGCTTGGGAGAAGGTGTGTTTACCATTAGATTTGGGTGGTTTGGGGATCAGGAAGTTAGTGCACTTTAATAAAGCCCTGTTAGGGAAATGGTTATGGAGGTTTGGCAGAGAAGGCACTCACCTTTGGAGGAGGGTTATTGCAACTAAATATGGAGAGAGTCAAGGGGGGTGGACTACTAAAGCATGTAGAAGGACCCACGGATGTGGTCTGTGGCGTGGTATTCATGATGGATGGGAGAGTTTCTCCAAACATGTGGCCCTAGTGGTGGGTGATGGCACTCGTATCTTTTTTTGGCATGATAAGTGGGTTGGAGAGAACACTCTTAAAATGCTCTATCCTCAGTTGTATGCGTGTTCTAATGACAAGGATGCTTGCATTTCTGATGTATTATGCTATAGGGAGGGTGGAAATGATAGATTTTGGAATGTGAGATTTTACAGGGATTTTCATGAAAGGGAGGTAGAGGCTGCCTTCTCTTTCCTTGAGTTTATTCAATCTCGGATCCCTAGGGGTGTTGGGAGTGACACTTCTCATTGGTGTCTCAATGGGAATGGCAAGTTTGATATTCGGTCATATTACAATAATATTCGAGGTGCATCGGCCCCCAATTTTCCGTGGAAGGGTGTTTGGAAAGTTAAGATTCCTAAGAGGGTGGCATTTTTTGTGTGGACAGCGGTTCATGGGTAGATCCTTACACTGGATAATCTTATGCTTAGGGGGCGCATTTTGGTGAATTGGTGTTGTATGTGCCATCGTAATGAGGAAACTATGGATCATCTCCTCCTCCATTGTCCTCTAGCTCACTCACTTGGGTTTACATGTATCAGATTTTTGGGATCCAATGGGTTATGCTGGGCTCTGTGGAAAGTTTGGTGTATTGTTGGCGCAATTGGCTGGGAAAATTTCATTCAGAAATATGGAATATGATTCCTGGCTGTTTGATGTGGATTGTTTGGACGGAAAGAAACCGGCGCTCTTTTGAGGATACTGAGAAATCTTTGGTTCAATTACAAGCTCTATGCCAGAAGACCTTATTTGATTGGTCTAAGAGTTGGGGCTTATCGGATTGTTCCACTATCTTAGAATTTATTTCTTCTCTTAGTTGTGCACTTTAAGTTTTTCTTGTTGTTTGATGATGTTTTGTTTGTTTGTTGCATTTCCTTGTGTTCACCATCATGAACACCTTGTATTTGCTTTCGTTAGTGTTAAAGTTTGTTTAATAATATACTTATTACCTATCAAATTTTTTTTTTTGAGTGGGAGTTGTAGTCTTAGGCTACAATTAAGTTTATAGCCAAACTTTATCATTTTTGAAATGTTGAAATGTGATCAAACTTTTTGGTAACTTGGTATGTTTTCTTAATCAATAAGAACCAGTATTGTTTTTTCTGAGTTGAATAATTGGAGGATAGCTCACCTATCAAAAAAATAATAACTGGAGGATAGCTACTAAATGTGTCATTGATGATTTGATTGGCTTACTGCTTTTAAATTAATGCATGATACATTTTTCTGGTTAAAAATGACAACAATTTTCCAGTCAGGCATGTTTGAATCTTGGGGCAGGTCCATATTTCTTTTGATATAAAATGAATAAACTTCTGTATATCTGCTTGAAAAGTATTATTTGTACTTGTCTCTAAGCACGTGAAGATTTCAAACACATTTGCATTTTTAACCCTGATAATTGTGATAATCAGTCTAATGTTGATATTACTGGTTCTCTTCCTTTTTCATATGTGCAGGATAACTTTACTGCAGCAATTACATACTATCACAAGGTGAGGAATCACCGATTTACTTGAGTGCTCTTTAATTTAAGGCATGATGAACTTTATTGCACTATTGTTATTTACCCCTCAAAAATTGTTGCCATTTTGATTTAGCTGGTGTTTATTTAATGGATTTGATTTTTAATGGGACCGTAAGAAAGGTTGAGAGCCATCATACAAATGGGATGAAGGATTGGATGTTTGTCATTGAAAACTTAGAAATTTTGTTATACCATGTATTGTGCTGGTCCAATTATATATAGTGTTTCATGCATAAGCGTGGTTATCTACCTTTAGTTCTGTAACAATATTATAAAATTTATTCTAAGAATATTTTTAAGTACTCAATAATTGTTGGATTGCTTGATATGATATCATTAACTATAATATCTTAAAAGGAGTGCACTGAGAAGTATGCATCTTGTTAATTATTTGTTTAGTTTTGCTTCACTGGTTTGAAATTGTTCCCATTGTTCTTGTTACTGAATCAGGCTCTATGGCTGAAACCGGATGATCAGTTTTGCACTGAAATGTTAAGTGTAGCTCTTGTAGATGAATGCCGCCGTGGTGTAGACCCCAAAATTGAATTTCGACGAAGTGAGGTTTTTGTTTGAAGCTTATATTCTTCTAGATTTGATGTAATGTATGTGTAATTAATAACTATAATACCAAAACAGGTTAATTTTTGTGATTTTTAATGTGAAATATATGTATCAAACATTAGGCAATATGTATTTGACCGACTTGGTTTTATTGAGGTTTTTAGTGCGTTTGGTATAAGCTTATTATCTTATAAAAGCTTTTTTAGTCATTTTTTACAGGAATAAGCAAAAAGCTAATTCAAATACACATGAATCGTTTTATTGATGGCCAGCATTTAAGATGAATTACTTGTATTTATTGAAGAGTTAAGATAACATGAATCATGTGCTAATTATGAAAGATTTAGGCAGAAATGTAAATTATACCCTTTCAAGTTTTGTCAATTGTGATTTTAGTCCTTTTAAGTTTTACTTTTGTTCATTTTAGTCTTGTAAGTTTACGTTGCACTTACTGTCAATTTGCCTTTAAATACCCCTTAAAATGACGAAGTCTTCCTTTATCCCTAATTTTTTATATTAAAAGAGTTATTTTTTAATATATATATTCGATACTCAAGTGAAAAGGCAGAGTTAAAGTGAGTGTTACAAAATTGCTGGGTTAACCCAGCATTGGTGTATAGGCTTCTCAGAGGAATAGACTTGATGAAAAGCGTTAACCCTGGTTGACTTAGGTATTGCAAATCTTCTATCATTGTTTGTTCTGCATTGTATGCTTCCTGATGCTTTAGAGAAAAAAATTAGATATTTGTTTTTATAGAAAGTCTTCCTCTTTCCAACGTTTCCATAGTCTCTCCCTCTCTCTTCTCCCTTTGGTTTCCAGAATCCATAATCTCTCTCTCTCCCTCCGGTCAAGAATATGGACGAATTGATAGTCTCAGCCATGACGACAATATTGAGAGATCCAACTGTGGCCATGGGCTAGAGATTGGTCGATATTGGCAATTGCCATGGAGCCCCATTACACCATGTTTGCTGATGAAATAGCATGGTTCTTTAACACCGAGACCAACCTCAACCCCAGTCAAATCCTAGAATATTAGGTTTGGTATTACTGTTGTCGGTGATGATGGGTTGTGGAGGTCTGGTGGTTGAACTCGGTGATGATGGGGCTGTTTGAGTGGCTCTACGATGGTTTATTTGTGGTATTGAGTTTGTGTTTTTTATTATTTCTTTTTGGTTGCCTGATTTATTTGGGTTTGATTTGAATTTATATAAATTTTTTTTTTCGCGTGTTCTGCGTGTATGAAAATCTGGAAAAATCTTGTTGCCCAGGTTTTCAAATTTGACATTAATGTTTTTATTTTTTATTTTATAAAAATTATTCGAAAGAAAATTTAGATAAAAAAATTGATTCCTTTAGTAATTTTGGGTTTGCTGAATGTTTATTTGAATTTATGGAGCTTGATTTGAGCCCTTGTGTTTGTGAAAATTTGGAAAATCTTCTTCGTGAGAAAGTCGATTCCCAAATCTGGGTTCATTTTTTTTAATATTTAAAAGAAAAATTTTTTTAATAGATTTTTTTTTTTAATAGTTAACGTTAAATTGGATGGAATGACAAATAATGAGTGCAAATGTATACTTACATGTCTAAGAGCATTCACATTAGCATCCTCAAATTTTTAGCTAAACTAACTTTAAAAACTTCATTTTTTCTAGTTTAGCTGTTTATGTTTTTTTAGAGATATACATCAGCCTCAATACTCTATTATTATTTCAATTAAATATTATTTATTTCTTTTTATTATTCATTCACATTTACAATCCAAAAAAAGAAAAAAATCACAACCCATCGGTCCCATCCCAACCCAAAAAAAAAAAGGAAAAAGATTAATTTAAACTTGCAAAGTCTGACGATGGCCAACTTTGTGCAGCATTTGGCGTGTTCAACAACGCAAATGCTATGGCCAACTTTTCACATTGATATGCAGTAGAAGAGTGTGTCTTTTGGTTTGAGCTTTAGTAATTGTTTAGCAGCATAAAAACTCAATTCTGAATTTCCATGACTTCTACATCTAGCCATCAAGAGCGACCGTATAAACTCATTGGGCTCAAAATCAATTTTCTTGTAATCAAAAGCTTCATTTAACTGACCCAAACTCACAAGCATATCAATTAGGCATGCAAAGTGGTCCATTATAGGCTTAATCTTATATACTTTTTGCATCATCTCTAAGTAATTGAGTGCTTCTTTGACCATTCTAGCATGGCTACAAGTAGATAGAACACCCACAAAAGTATGCTGGTTTGGTCTAACACCAACCAGTCTCATATCCTCAAAGAACTACAAACAATAAGAGATGGGATAAGAACAAAGACAAAGAAAACTCCAATCACATACGGGAGTTGTTACAAGAATCTGGATGGACCAAAAAATGGTGAACATGCTCCTCCACAACAAAATCTAAAAAGTTTAGAAACACTTTAACAACAAAATCCTTGCATTGAAAAAAAGGTTGCATGACTAGTTTGCTACATTGCGACAATATTCACCAATTACTCTTCTCTTGACGTTGAATGGTTTCTTGGCAAAGTTGGCCAATGCATTGTTGCTGCTCTGGATCCAAGTTTGTAGCATCCACCATGGTAATTTCCAATTCTTTCGTCATTCGTTCTAATTGAAGCCTCTCTCTCTTAACATGAATCAATTCTTCAACCTCCATTTTCTTGATCTCCACAAGTTCTTGATGCTTCATTTTCTTAATCTCTCTGAGTTCTTGATTTTGAGAATATGCCCTCTCAAGAACATCTTTTTTCTCTTCAAATTTTTTCTTCTTCTTTTTTGCCATGTCATTCAGTATCCCTTCAAAATTCAAAATCAAACTATTATTACTTTTTCATTTATTTAACCGTTCATTTTCAGCCTTCCTACTGAGTGGTCTCTCCAAGTATACAAAGGAAGCAGGGGAGACCTCATCTTCCCCTAGATGTATTGATTCCAGAGTAGAAGGAGAAGATTTTTTGTTGATCTTCTTATCGTTTGAGGCTTCTAAGGCTTCGCAATAAGTTCCAACCATTTTGGTTGATGCCTCAAGAGATTCCAATAGTGATCAAATTTGAATGCAACATTTTGGACCTTTAGATACGCTTCCTTTGCCATACTAATCTAAAAAACTGACAAATAAAAATTGGATTAGTGAATAGATAGTAATGGTGAATTAATTGATTGACACTACTTACAACAACAATTTTTTTACCTTATTTTGCTCGTTCACACCACTTGGATTAGTCATCTCAATTGAAGCTAACATCCCAACAAACTTATTAGTTTGGAGTTGAATTGTTGATCAACGATTCATTGGAGAGTTTGAATTACGAGTAGATGTAAATGTCTTCTCTGTAGTGAAGTACTCCCAAACTCTATTCCAATATGTTTCGTGTTTTTGTTTATTTCCTTGCACTGCATCTAATGTAGTATTAAGCTAGGCTGACACAAGGAGACAATCTTCTTTTATAGTGAAATTACCACCCTGTTGTGTCTTCTTAGTAATGGATTTCAGTTAAACTTTAGGTGAAGACTGTTGGGCATGCACTTCATCTTGTGGAGAGTCCATCATAAATTCATTATTTATGATAGACCCCTCTTCAAAGAGCTGTGTGAAGTTACAATCCCCACGCATTTGCGAATCCATTCCTTAATAGTAATAACATAAAAAGCAGTAATATGATGAGAAGTTAAGCAAATCAACTTTACATACAACAGCAAAAGGATCACAAGGACAGGCAAATTAGTAGAGGACATAAATACCATCAAACATTAAAGACATGTAATCTACAGGTTGTTCAAGATGCTTAATAATTAACCTTACATATTAACTAAAACCAAGAGCTACAGGGATGAATTAAAGAAATCTTGATTAGGCCTAAAAGAATCTGTTCCCATCCAAAAAGTTCTAGAAAAAGAATAAACTTGATAATAATGGATTTTTAAGACAAGTAATTCTTACTACTCTTTTTCCTAGGTAATGGTTCTGTCAATTTCTTCATTCAAAGAAAAAGCTAAAATAAATGTTAAAAGGGTTCCACCGATATGATATAGTAGTCCAACAAGGTATAGTCTATGCACACCAACTAGCAAAAAAGTTTTTGTGAAAAATATATGTATACACATAGAAAGTTCATTTTAGTTTTTTCTTAAACTCTTTTGCTTTAAGTTTAGCCTGTTAAAAAGGGACAACGAAATATTTTAAAAGAATGAGAAACAAAAACAAAAGCAGCAGTGGCATGTGAATAATGTGTGTTAACAGCTCTGGTATTAACTATTAAGCAAAAAGATAAATTCTTTTGAATGACAAAGATTTTCACTTATGTATTATTATATGATATTCAATCATTAGAGAATGGTATGGTAATCTATGCACAGAAGCCACATCCTTGTGTTCAACTATGCTACAAAATTTTCTTGCATGAGAAAGTTTTTGGAAGTATGTCTTGAGCTATGAGAACTATGTATAAGATGGTATAACCTCTGCGTATCCCCCTCCATAAAACTCAATATGTAAGGTTAATTATTAAGCATCTTGAAGACATGTAAACCTTAAAGAATTGAAGTTACTGTAGGATGAAGAAGAAGACTTTCTGTCTAAACTACAGGTTGTTCTCTTGTAATGACACTAAAAGACATTTATAAAGCTTAGATGAAGTTAGTTACTATATTAGTGGATTTAGTTACTAGATTAATATGTTAGGATATGTGCCCTTTAAATCTTATTGTATGATGCTATGTATGACATTATGTAGTGATTAATAAAATTGTTTTATTATTATCTAAAATAATAGTAACATGAATATTTGGACATTATCATATAGTTCATGAGATGCATAGTATGTGATTTATGTGATTTAGTTATAGAAGATATAAATCACAAGTTCTTTGTAAACTTAGAATTTTAATTCGCAGTCGGTGATGAAATTGGGCATTTCATCTGCGAAGACTATAACATATCAATTAAGATAATTTGTCTTGATCATGGACGTGGAGACTTCTAGTTGATATGTTTTAAGAGTTAAGACATATTGAACTGGATCGCTGTGGGATTTATTATTCTACTAACGACTGTTAAATGAATAATAAATCTCATGACTTCTATTTACATGAACTCTCAATCCTAAGAGAATAATAAACCTGATCATGAAGTGTAGATTGCTTTGATATATCAGGAGTGAGATCTAAAGTCATGATCAAAATCTCAGTATGTTGGGCAGCCATATTTAATGTTGAAGGAACATATATTCTCAGGATGTAATTCATAATCGCTTAACGAAGATATAAAATATTCAATTGAGATAAGTTTAATGGGTTTAATTATTCAGAGTGTTAGGTCTAAACACTTTAGTAAGAAGCTACTAAAGTATATATTTATGAAATTGGATTTCATAAATATATGATGAATAACTTAAAGGATTAAACCGGGTACTCAAGTATTAAGATGTAGTAATCTTCAAAGTGGCAGTTAACATTCATGACTTTGTATTACTACGAATATTTTAATGAAGGGATTGAATCTATAATAAAGTCTTGGGATATAATTTATTAATAAGGCCTAGAGTGCAATTATATTTATATAGTGGTATTAAATATAATTAATGGTAATTTTGGACTTGTCAAGAGTTGATAGAAAGGCCCAAAACCTATTGGAGCTAGTGTCTTATTTGTCCCTTTTGGTCCTACTCCAAGCCACATACCAAAGCCCAATTGGAATGGTCTAAAAGGCTAGCCCAATTAGATAATCAATTATGTATAAGGAGAGAAACATACAGAACTTCATAATGGATGAAAAGGTATGAAATTGTGTGTATGTAAGTGTAAGCCACTCTTTTATTCTCCCTTGAACACATACGTATAAACTGATTGAAAGACCACACTTCTTGAGCATAAGTGAAAAGTGTTCCCAAGTACTTCTAATCTTTGGTTTTGAATTTCACTACACCAAGGTATGCTCTCTTGTTCTTAAATTCTGAAATTTACGTAGTACATGTTATCAATTGCGAATGAAGTAGATCCGTTAATTTTCCACTGTGTCTGTTTTGTATGTGATACACACTATATTTTTCCTACATAATATAGTTACTAGATTAACACACTTTGTATAGTTAGTCATTCTTTCTCTTTCTTACCTTTGATTATCATATTTAAGGACAGAGACTGAATTTCCAACCAATGATAGCATGAAGCTACGCCAACTATTTCATTCCTCGGTTTGTGTAGATGTTCACACTTTTCCCCATGTTTTCTACATCTGGCCTATCTTCGAGGCTTTGGTGGGAGGTCTTACCGATGTTTAATTCAAATGATTTTAGTGTCGTTGGAAAGATTGTGAATTCTACTTTCAAAAGAATCTAACCCTATTTTCATCAATGATTTCTCTAGCAATATTTTCATCAATGATTTCTCTAGCAATATTTTCATCAATAGTAGCAATCTAACCCTATTTTCATCAATGGGATGTGCCATCTCTAAACTTACCAAGACTATGGAGGAGAAAGAGCTTCAACTCCCCACTCTTATGAACAAGCTTGAGGTTCAAAATCGAGGGGAGTCTAACAATGGCCAGTCTCAAACTCATCAGCATACATCGTAAGGGGCTCATACATCTTCTCCAAAGAAGGCTAACAACTAGTAAGGAAGCTCCACCTTCATCGCTTCTCTATCATTCCAGTAATTGCAAGACATGATAGCGAATACTATTAGAGCTCAATATGGTGGTGCACCTCAGAGTTCTCTTGTGTACTCAAAGCCGTCACAAATAGGGTTGAAAACTTATGAATGCCTGCAGGTTATCAACCTCCCAAGTTTCAATGGTTTGACGGGAAGGGAAATTCTAAACAACACGTTGCCCACTTCATTGAAACTTGTAACAATGCTGACATAAAAGGAGATCTCCTTGTGAAACAGTTTGTTCACTCCCTTTGAGGGAATTCTTTCGATTGGTAGATCGATCTTGAGCCTATGTCCATTGACAATTGGGAGAAAATGGAAAGAGAGTTTTTAAATTGCTATCACAATAGTCTTCGCACAGTGAGCATGATGGAACTAACAAATATGAGGCAATGGAAGGATGAACTTGTTGTCGAGTACATTAACCGTTGGCATTCCTTAAGCCTTG
>CM032329.1:44425346-44545346 GCA_019022515.1 Quercus aquifolioides | reverse complement strand
TTCTTTGCGAACTACCATTGAGCAAGGATTTGGAGTTATAAAAAAACATTTTCATGTCTTGGATTTAGAACTATTTTGATCTTTTAATACACAAGTGGATGTAATTTTAGCATGTGGTGTTATTCACAATCACATCACGGGGGTTGATCCTAATGAACCAATTATGCAAGATGAAACATGTGAGACAGAGTCTAGTAATCGAGTCGAAACTAGCCAACGTGAAAGCTATAGTGGAAAGTAGAGAATGGAATAATAAGAGTGATGACATATGTCAAGCAATGTGGTCTGACTACATAATTAGAAGACATGCATAAATTTATTCAGTTGTGTTGTTTGGAGTTATTTGTTGATGGTGTATTACAGCTTTCTATGATTATGTGCAGTCAATTGGATGAAAATGAGACCCCATAAAATGACATCCAAAATCCAAAATTTGAAGGTGACTCTGATACATTGTCAAAATATGCCCCTGGAGCTTCCAATGGAACTTCATCTAAGGGAAGGAGCCATAGAAAGAGGACTTATGCAGCTATGAATGAAGATAGTCCTTTTAGTGAGATATCTGAACAACTCAAAACAGATTGCAGTAGCTGTTATAGCTCTTAGTCATGGCCCAATTAATACAAATGAGCTTCATAAAGTAGTGATGAATGTTGAAGGCTTTGAAGAAGACATGCTTGATGAAGCTTTTGATCATTTGGTTAATGATGAAAAGGCAGGAAGGGCCTTTATAGCTAAAAATGATAGGATGAGAAAGCATTGGTTGGAGAAATTTTTCAACAAAACCTTCTAACTTGAAGTTGCTGGATACGTTGTGTGAAACATGTTAGTGGTACCATGGCATTCTTTAGGTTATTAATAATTATGGAACAATTCCATATTTTGGAAGGTTATGTGTTAATGTTAGCGAAATTGTCGTAGTCTTTGGGTTTGTTATTGTAAGTGTGCTTATGGATGGTTATGCAACACTGATTGACATGGTTTGGAATGGTTATGGAATAATGTTATATTTTGGATTCATTAGTACTATGATAATGTTATATTTTGTCCACAAATATAATGCTGTATCTTGGTTGAGAAATATTTTTGTCAGCTACATGATTTTTCTTTCTGCTGTTTAGACCTGTCAAAATCTAGGATGTTTCTTGTTACAGTCATGCCATAATTCTTTGCTTGTGGCCCTACTGTTGCTCACTCATTCTTTTTGTTCTATGTATGCCTTTGTGGTGGCATTGGAGCAGGAATGCATCGGCATATGAAAGAGCCAGGTGTATGAATTTAGTATCCTCTGTAACAATATATCCGTGGTCTCAGGTGATGAAGATGTACCACTAAATTGTACCCTTAACTATTTTGCTAGTTCCATTCCTTGAATTAGTTCACTAATCAGTGTCTTTCGCTCCCAGCTCCAACCATTCTTCATTGTTTACAATGCTGTCAATAGGGACTACAAGGACAAGCAATAGTCTATACATTGTGGAAGTGATCTGCCAGCACATTTGATTTCTGAGTAAGCTTATTGGTAAGTGTTTTGCTAGTTGATACTAGAAACAATGACTAGCAATCTTCTAGATTGGATATGTGTTGTCAATAAGTAAAGCTTTCCACTAAAAGTAGAAGCTAGAGGAATATGGAAGACCCAAATGGTGAAAGATAAGAGTGACAGAAAGAGTAGCTTTGTTTGATGATGTATGCTGAGAAAGCAAAGAGAGGGAAGCTCTAAGTTCTTGCATTTGAAGGAGTCAGTGAAGGCCTTGCGTTTATAGGAAGCCCTTTTGGGTTGAGAAAAAATATTTAAGTGTGTTATTGAAGGTCAATAAGTTGAAGTTTGACTGAAATGGGCAAAATTTTCTACAAAGACCAGTCTTTGGTCATCAAGCAATAGAAGGTGACGAAGTGAAGAGGTCCAAATGCTAACCAATTCAAGCTCGTTCACTAATCAAAAAGGGTCTCTCTCAAATTTCTTTCTCTTTCTCTCATTTGTCCATGTTGGCACTATTACATGATTAAGATTAAGAAAAGTAAGAAGTCAAGAGTTGGATTTGAGAGAGTGGACCAAATTGATTTATGTGCTGCTCAATGCTTTTATACATCACTAGCCGCAGACCCACGCGATGCATGGGAAAATAACCATTACTTCAAGTATTGTCTATTTAAAAAAAAAGATTTCTACAAGTATTTTTTTTTAATCTTTTTATCTCTACAAATATATCATTTTATTATTATTACTTTTTATGTTTGATTAATATTATTTTAAGGTGAACCATATTCTTCTAACTTCTATTGTAGTGTATTATATTTGCTTAATATACAACTAAACTTTATAAGTTTCAAATTTATTATTCAAATTTCTCATCTCTTAAGGAATAAGGAAATTGTCATAATAATCAAAACTCATTACAAAATTACAATGTTAACTGATTCTCAAAAAAAAAAAAAAATACAATGTTAACTTAGCCAAAATTAAAATGAAACTAAAGGAATAAATAGTAGGCTTTATAATAATTTATTACTCAAACAATTGGTAGGCATATTTAAATTCCTATTTCCAAAAAAACTAAATATTAACCCAAACTAAAATTCAACCAAAGTTATAAAAGAGAAACAGAAGATTTTCTGATGGGATAATTAAAAAAAAAAAAAAACACACACACACACACACACACACAATACCAAAACACATATTAAAAAAAAAACCATCAACCTTAATTAGAGTTATAAGAAAGAACAAAAATTCACCGAAAGAAAGTAGAGAGAGAGAGAGAGAGAGAGTACTCACGGTTTTTTGTGGGAACAATATGGATTGAATGAGAAAACGATATCAAATTTATACAAACATAATGGGTAGAAGAAGAGTCAAAATATAAAAAAAGAGGAAGGAAGTATAACGGTAAAGTAGTGGGAAGATAAAGAGGCAAAAAGAAAAGGGAAAAGTTGGAAAAAGCATAACAGTAGGTGTGTGAACTAATAGGGAGAAGAAGAGTTTTTTTTTTTTTTTTTTCAAAAATAAGGAGAAGAAAAGTTTAAATAGAGAAAAAAAAATATAAAAAATAAATGAATGACGTGACTGCTGATGTGGCTCAACGAAAGCGTAGCAACAATAAATGCTACGCTTCAACTTTTAGTAATATATAGATATAGATTAATTGTTAGCATGTACGCCACATGAAACTGGTTTTATTAGCTCTAATGATCCCTCGTCTATGTCTAAGGGTCATCAAATAGCCCATGGCCCATGGCCCGACCCAAAAACTTGGCAGCCCATTGAGCTAATGGGCGGCCCAGCCCGTTGTTATTGAGGCCCATGGGTAGCCCACTAGCCCAGTAACCCAGCCCGTTGGCCCAACCCGTTGCCCAGTCCAATAACTTAGAATTTTTAACAAAAATATATAGGAAGCGTATGAAGGATTGATCTTGAGATATTGTAATAGAATTTCTTAGGAGAACTCTCACAACCACTAAGATACTTAAAGTAATTGTGCTAAACTTAGTTTACTAAATATATATTTTTCTAGTAGTCTAGCAAATTTGAATTAACCATTTGATTTTTTTTTTTATTAAAGATAAAAATAAAAAACTATTTGAAGCCTTAATTAAAAAAAATTAAATAAGTTTCCATCAACAAAACAAAAAATTAAATAGATTTGACTATAAAAAAAATTGTAATTAAGTATTAAATTCTTTGATTCTTTCCTTTAAAAAAAACTAGATTGATTATTCCCTTATTAAAAATTGATTATTTATTTCTAAAAATAATAAAATAATATGCTAACACAATCTCATGGGTAGCCCATTAGGCCTAACCTAGTAGCCTAGCCCGTTAAAGACAAAATGGGCATTGCCCATGGGCAGGGTCGTGGGCTGGGGTTTTCTCTTTCGACCCAGCCCGACCCGGCCCATTAACTAGTTAATAGCCCATTATGCTCAACCCATTGTGCCCTTGAGCCAAGTAAAAATGGACCGGGCCAGCCCGACCCGGCCCATTGATGACCCTTATCTATGTCTATGTATTTTTTAGAGGTTAATAAAAAATTGTTTTAAAATTTTACCCATTTTTTTTTTCCATTTTGCGTTGTGTCAAACACAGGAAAATATTTTACACAGCATTTTTATGTTCACTGCAAAATGAAAATATTTTTCTACAAATATTTTACATGTAAAATGACGAGTAGCATATAAATGGTCATCTGTCACTCGTAAACCGTCCATAACAATGACGAGTAAGAGCATGGATGAGTGTAAGTGCATTAATTCCAGACAGCATTCAATGATCGAGCAATAAATAGCACGGAACCATTATCCTTGTCTTGTAATGAGCATTTAAGGGTCGGTTACAAACAGAAACCATTGGGATTAAATGGCCATCATTGAGCATTAATTCCTCCAATTGCAGTGTAACGTTATACTAAGTATTAACTCAGTATAAGGCTATATAAAGCCAAGAAAGACAGGTAAAGGACATGAACACAAAACTTGCTCTACAGATTATAGATTTCTAAAGAGTATAAGCTAACTTAAGCATTGGAGGGTTCTTGGCAAGCCCCAAATCGGTGTCACTATCTATTTAGTGCTTTCTTTTACATAGGATCTCAGGTCATCCATCGTATCGATGAGGAGCATACTGACGAGGCAAAATCCAGCTTCATCAGTTTGGCGTCGTCTGTAGGGAATCAACCACAAGCCGTTGAATTCTCTATTGACTAAGTTCCTCAGAACCGATTGACTCGGCTACAACTGCACCACAAAATTTGGTGGTAATACCCAACAAATTCAAGCACTAACAGCTAATGTGCAAGAATTGATGAAACAAAATAAAGAGTTGAAACGGAAGGCGCATCCCGAGGGCATGAGTATATCGTAGTCTCGATGCAACTGTAATGACAATGACAATGAAGCCCAGAGTCCAAAGAATAGCAGAAGGGAAACTTCAGAACACGCCGCACAGTCAACTTGCGACAATGATCAAATGATGAAGAACATGAGGAAGGAGTTAGATGAAGTCAAAAAAGCCATGAAGGATAAGACAACAATAAACCTTGATGGCATGATCAAGAGGACAGACTCACCCTTCACTGCCAGTGTGTTGGGGTGCCCCTTGCCTCCCAAATTTCGTCTCCCTCAGCTGGAAGTCTACGATGGCACTAAGGATCCCCTAGATCACATAAGGGCATTCAAAACAATTCTAAACCTCCAGTAGACCCCAGATGAAGTCATTTGCAAGACATTCCCGGCAACCCTTAGGGGAGCAGAAAGGGTGTGGTTCAGTAAACTGCCCGCGACATCTATTGCAAATTTTGACCAGCTGAGTGACTCCTTTGTTTGTCACTTCATTGGGGGCCAATGTTGTAAGAGGCCCACCTCTTATCTGCTAATTGTGAAGCAGCAGGAAGGACAAACCCTAAGAGAATATGTGAAGCGTTTCAACAAAGCAGATCTAGAAATTGATGAAGTAGATGATTAGGTGATAATGATGACCTTCCCGGTTGGGTTGAACAATCCTGACCTTATCTTCTCTCTAGGGAACACTGCTCCAACGTTAATGACAAATCTGTTGTTTAAAGCACAAAAATACATGAATGGGGAAGATGCATTGACTGCAAAGGGACTGATAGGTAAGTGAAAGAAGGAAGAAAATGCTGAGTCCCAGGGCAAGAAGAGGGATCGCAAAGACAATCTGACAGAAGCCAAGACCAGCAAAAGTGGTCTGGAGACATCATCAAAGAAAAAGCTGAATTTCACTCCTTTGCTGGTGCCCATGGACAAGATTCTCATGCAAATAAAGGACGACCCTACACTGAAATGGCCTAAACCGTTGAGGTCGTCCTCAAAACGAAGAGATACTGCCGCTTCCACAAGGACCATGGTCATTATACTGACGAGTGCCAAGATCCAAAGGGGAAAACTTCAAAAGTTTGTTAAGAAAGATTATCATGCCCGCCAACAGATGGAGGAGAAGTCTACTGACGACCATAAGGAAGAAGATCGGGAAAATCTCAAGCCGATTGTGAGAGAAATAAGGACGATCACCGGAGGACCAGTCATTGGGGGATCATATAAGTCCCTAAGAAAGGCAGTCCAAAGGCAAGTAAATAGTGTTCATATCAGACACCCAATAGCAAAACATCATCGTACTGGGAATAACGATATTGTTTTCTCCAAGCGAGATGTGAAGGGGATCAAGTAGCCACACGATGACCCCCTTGTCATTATGCTAACCATTGAAGGGTACAACACCTGAAAAGTGCTGGTGGATAATGGAAGCTCGGCAGATGTAATGTACATGATGGCTTTCCAGCAGATGAAGTGGGATCCAAAATGCCTCAAACCCTTCGAATCCCCGTTGGTAAGTTTCAGTAGAGATTGTGTTTATCCAAAGGGCATAATTTCATTGCAGATTACAGCAGACACTTACCCCGCTCAGGTGATGACCAACTCTTAATCACCTTAAGGCTGCAACTTCCACATACTTCTTGAAAGTAAAATTCCTGACCCCTCATAGGATTGGAGAAATCACTGGAGACCAACTTTTAGCTAGGGAATGTTACCAAGCAGTCCTGGCATCCAGAGAGAATCACACATGGATGGTAGAGGAGGAACCACCCAAGCCCATAGAGGAAGTGGAAAACATCGAGCTAGTGGAAGGAGACCCATCTAAAATCACCAAGGTAGGAAAGGAGCTCCAACAGTCCTTAAAGGATGAGATAGTGAAGTTTTTGAAAAAGAACTTGGATGTCTTTGCATGGAGCCATGAAGATATGCCAGGGATTGACGAACAAGTAATAGAGTGCAGTCTCAATGTCGACCCAACAAAGAAGCCCGTTTAACAGAAGAGACGAGTATTCTCTCTAGAGCGGAATAAAGCAGTTATGGAAGAGGTGGAAAAGCTTTTAGCTACTGGGTTTATTCGAGAAGTGTACTACCCCGAATGGCTTGCCAATGTTGTCATGGTAAAAAATTCCAATGGAAAGTGGAGGATGTGTGTGGACTTCACAAACTTAAACAATGCATGCCCCAAAGATAGTTTTCCCCTTCCCAGAATTGACCAGCTCATTGATTCAACAGCTAGTCATGAACTGCTAACCTTCATGGATGCTTTTCAGGTTATAACCAAATCTTGATGAAGAAGGAAGACCAGGAGAAAACTACGTTCGTCACTAGTCAGGGTCTATATTGTTATAAGGTCATGCCGTTCGGACTAAAGAATGCAGGTGCCACGTACTAGAGGTTAGTAAACCAAATGAAAGCAGATAGGCAGGAATATGGAGGTCTATGTGGACAAAATGCTTGTAAAAAGCAAGGAATCCAAAACCCACCTAGTCCAAGAGACATTCGATACTTTGAGAAGGTATAAAATGAAGCTCAACCCTGCAAAGTGTGTCTTCAGGGACTTATCAAGAAAATTCCTAGGCTCCATGGTATCTCAATGAGGAATTGAGGCAAATCCAGAGAAGATTAGAGCCATACTTGACACGACCTCCCCAAAGACAGTCAAGGAAGTGCAAAGGCTAATAGGTCGAGTGGCAGCATTAAACAGATTTGTCTCAAAGGCCACTAATAAGTGTCTTCCCTTCTTTAAAACTCTTGAACAAGCCTTCCACTGGATAGACGAGTGTGAGGTAGCCTTTCAAAACCTCAAGGAATACCTAGCCTAGCTGCCATTGTTGAGCTCGTCAGTAGAAGGAGATGAGCTATTTTTGTATCTAGCTGTGTCACAAACAGCTGTCAGCTCGACATTGATCCATGAAGAATCTAAGGTACAACGACCCGTGTGCTACAAAAGTCAAGCCTTGCAGGGAGCCAAAGCAAAGTACCCACGAATAGAAAAAAAGGCCTTCTTGTTAATCGTGGCTTCAAGGAGGCTTTGTCCATACTTCCAAGCTCATACCATCATGGTGATGACGGATCAGCCAATCCGAAAAGTAATGAGTAAACTAGATGCAGCAGGGCACATGATCCAATGGACCATTGAGCTAAGCCAGTTTGATATTGAATATAGGCCAAGAACAACAATCAAAGCTCAGGGTTTAGCAGATTTTATTGCAGAATTCACCTTTCTAGGCTCAAATCAAGAAATAGAGTATTGGATGATCTGCACAAATGGCTCATCTATTGCAGGGCTCGGAGGTGTCGATATCGTGGTGACATCACATGAAAAGGACATTCTTTGGTATGGAGTTCAACTCCAATTTCCAGCAACAAACAACGAAGCAGAGTATGAAGCAATCCTTGCTAGCCTAGGAATTGCAAAAACCTTGGGGATCAAGAATTTGAAATTGAGGACTGATTCTAAGCTAGTGGTTGGGCAAATAACCAACGAATATGAAGCGAAGGAAGAGAGAATGAAGAAGTACCTCAAGCTGACAACTCAACTTATTGATGAATTTGATGACGTCAAGTTCGAACAAATCCCAAGGGAGAATAACTCAACTATTGATGAGGTCGTTAGACTGGCTTCAACTAAAGATGCCTCAAAAACAACAGAGTTGCTTATGGAAGTCCAAACAAGTCCTAGTATCGACGGGATGGAGACCCTCTTGGTCCGGTGACCTAGCACTTGGATGGACCCAATCCTTTCTTATATCAGGGACGGCCAACTCCCATCCGTCTCGTCAGAAGCAAAGAAGGTTAGAGTCAGGGCAGCCAGATTTACTGTCATGAATGGTGAACTCCACAAAAGAGGATTTTCACTGCTGTACTTGAAATGCCTAACTCTTGAGGAAGCAACATATGTGCTATAAGAAATCCATGAAGGTGTATGTGGAAATCATTCAGGACCTCGTTCCTTGGTGGGAAAGACGATCAGGGCAGGCTACTTTTGGCCAACTATGCAGAAAGACGCGATTGAACTTATCAAGAAATGTGATAAGTGTCAACAGTTCAGAAATGTGCAGCATATACCTGGGGAACTACTATTGACGAACATCTCCTCACCTTGGCCATTTTCTACATGGGGGATTGACATCGTTGGCCCACTCCCTTAGGGGAAGAAGCAGGTGAAGTTCCTACTTGTTTCCATTGATTACTTTACCAAATGAGTTGAAGCGGAACCACTAGCAGTAATTAGGACTGTGCAAACCAGTACTGGAGCCAACAAGACTGACCGACGCTGACCTTCCCGCACCACCACTACAACCGACCGACAGAGCCGATGCCAGTGTTCGGAACGCGAAGGGAGGTCCGATGCCGGTGTGGTGCAGTCATCAGAGCAACAAATCTGAAACCGATTCTCGTCGAACCGAATCGATACGATACTTGCTGTTTATATTTTTCAGATGTTTGGATACGACATTGTTTTACTAAGTATCCATTTTAATTTTTTTTTACTAAAACATCGTCGTATTGGGTATATTATTAAAAAAAAAAAAAAAACACAAAACGACATCGTTTTATGCTATGTTTTCAGATTTCCCTAAGTATAAATTCACTCTATTCTCTGTTTCATAACCCTAAACTCTCTCGCTCGCTCTCGCCTCTCACCTCTCGCCGGCCTGACGCCTCACACCCTTGCCTCTGAGCTCTCGCCACTCGGCTCAGCTAGCCTCTATAGCAGCAACAGGTGCTCACCAGTCACTAGCTCACCGCGAGCCTGCAGCAAACCACCGGTAAGCCATAGGCCCCTCTCCTCTCTCACCTCTCAGCAAAAACAAAGTCCAAACTAAGCTTATCATTTTTTTTATCACTTTTTCAGCACTTGTTTGGTTTTAGTTGTTTGGACTAAATGATAATAGTAATAGTATAAACTATAAACTTAGTAATACTTATCATTTTTTTTTTAGTAAAATGTTTTTTTTTATCATTTTTTGAGCACTTGTTTGGACTTGGAGTGTTACATTGTTACTTTAGTCCCACTTAATTCTTTAAGTAACTTACTTGCATAGTTGCATTGCATTAGCTAGCTAATTAGTGACTCGGTGTGTCACAGTCTACTAAGTAGTAAGTACTAACCTTTTTTTTTTCTTCAACATTTTAATTTTTGAGGGAGACAGGATTGAGAGAGTTCTCGCTTTCAATCCTTCACCGAGAGGTAATCACTAAACACTAATCACTCACTATATTCAACATTTTCATTTTAAATTTTTAGTACTCAGTAACAATTGCTTTAAGTTTATATATATATATATATATATATATAAAACTTTTATTTTATATTTATATTGAGAATAATATAATGAATTCCTTGTTAATATCAGTGACATGAATTGTGAAGTAATGACTAATGATTGTTAGTCTATTATTGTTGCCTTGTTGTAACTAAACTAATTAGTTATTGCTATTATTGGATCTGGTTGTGACATTCATTGATCGAGAGTGAGCTATTTGATATTGTATTTGCTAGAAAAATTATAATTTGACATTGTTGTGGAAACTTTGTTTTTTTGTTGGTTGGAAATTTTTTTATTAGATGGATGTCAATGCTCCACCTGGATTTGGTGCCCCTAGGGACCCTAACCCACCTCCTCCTGGTAGTGCTAACCCTAATCCACCTGAACCTGCAGCACCAATTGGTCTTGGTGCATCACTTCCTCCACTGTCACCTAAACAAGGTGGTAAGGACCCATCTATAGTATGGCAGCGCTTCATTAAGTTGGCCAGTCCTGATCCCAAGAAGCCTAGGTTTGAATGCAAGTATTGTAAAAATCAATATAATTGTCATGGTAAGAAAAATGGTACTTCGGGCATGTTGCAACGCATGAAGGTGTGTAAGAAACTTTGTATTTCCAAGCTGAGAAGGAAGGGGAAAGTGGTTCAAATGTGTTAGTAGTTGCAAACTATAGTGAAGAGAGGATAAGGTTGGCGTTGGCAAGGATGATTATTATTGATGAATTACCTTTTAAATTTGTGGAGCGTCAAGGCTTTCAAGAATTTATGGAAATAGTTGAGCCTAGGTTTACTATTCCCCATTGCACTACCATTGCAAGGGCTTGTATGAAGATTTATTCTAGTGAGGTGGATATTTTGAGAAGGGCTTTTGTTAGGCAACGGGTTTGTGTGACAACGGATACTTGGACGTCCATACAAAACTTGAACTACATGGTAGTCACCACACACTTCATTTAAGGGGATTAGACTTACCAAAAGAAAATCTTGAACTTTTGCCCTATAGCGAATCACAAAGGGGATACCATAGGTGGACCGGTTGTTTACAATTACCGTGGACAATGCTAGTTCTAATGATGTGGCAATTGATTATGTGAAGAAGAAAACAAAAGAAAGAGATAGTAGCATATTGGGTGGTGAGTTCATGCATATGCGTTGTTGTGCGCATATCTTAAATTTGATAGTGCAAAGTGGGTTGAAGTCCATTCATGAATCAATTGCCAAGGTTTGGAATGCGGTGCGATATGTGAAAGCCTCTCCCGCAAGGTTTGAGAAGTTTCAAGAATGTGTTGAAAATGAGAAAATTAAAGCCAAATGTTTGTTGTCCCTTGATGTGCCAACAATGTGGAATTCGACTCATCTCATGTTAGATTGTGCTTTGAAATTTGTGAGAGCATTTGATAGGTTGGAAGAGGAGGATGGACATTACAAACTTTATTTTTGTGAAGCGGATGGAAATGGGAAAAAGCCCATTGGCCCTCCTAACTATCTTGATTGGGAAAATGTCAAGACCTTTGTGAAATTTCTTGGCATATTTTATGAGGCGACACTTAGATTTTCTGGGTCCTTGTTTGTCACTTCTAATACATACTTCCATGAACTAATTAGCATTGAAGATCAATTGCAACAGTTGTGTAGTGTTGATGGGGATCCACTTTTGAGGAGTATGGGGATCCACTTTTGAAAGAAAAAAAATGATAAGTATTAGGGAAGTATAGATAATATCAACTTGATGCTTTTTGTTGCTGTTGTTCTTGACCCAAGATATAGATTGAAGTATGTCAAGTTTTGGTTTAGAGAGTGGTATGAAAATGACAAGGGGGATGCGATGAGCTCTAAGGTTCGGGATGCATTGAAGAGGTTGTATGTGGAGAGAGTAGGTCAAAATGAAGCTTCGAGTTCTAGTGGAAGTGGTAGTGGTGCTTCATTGTCTAGGGACTCCAAGCCAAGTGTTGGTAATGCTTCATTGTCTGATCGCATTAAAAGCTATAATAATAGGTTTAAGAAACACTTGGCAGATGAGGACAATGTGGAAAGAAAATCTAAGTTGGATAGGTATTTGTTGGAATCTTTTGAAGACCCTGATGTGGAAGATTTTGATATTTTGATGTGGTGGAAAATGAATTCTTCTAGATATCGAGTCCTTTCCCAAATTGCTTATGATGTGTTGGCTATTCCTGTTTCTACAATTGCATCCAAGTCTGCTTTTAGTACTGCCGGGGGGGGGGGGGGGGGGGTGTTTTGGTCTTGTTCCGTAGTTCACTATCTCCTAATACAGTTGAAGCCCTTATTTGTACCCAGGATTGGTTGAAGGATGCAAAGAAAAAAAGACCAATAAAGTTTTGGGAGTGCATGGATAATGTGGAGGAAATTGATGGTTTTGATATTGACACTAGTAAATATATATATATATATATATATATGTTCATTTTGTTTGTTGTGTGTCTCAATTGTTTATTTATTTGCTCAATGCTTAAGAATCATTTTGTTTTGAATGGGATTGTAGAAATTGCATCGGTTTGCCCAATGCCTAAGGAGGAGGATCCAAGCACCGTTGTGTTGGATGATGATGAGTGATGTGCTGCTCTTTGCTTGGAGTTAGTTAGTAGTTAGTATTATGTAAGTATACTTGCTATTATCATTTGTTTGTGCTAATTATAAATATTTTATTGTTCATAAACGTTTTATTGTTATTAACACGTGTTTAGTATTTTGTAGGAGTTCTCGAATGATGCATAGTGCACAGACTTACTGGACAAAGGACTTACAAGAATTAGCATTCTTTTGCCTATATGCTAATTATATTTGTATATGTTACTGGTAGTGGACTTTTCACTAATGGTAGTTATTTAGGTACTCATGGGTGGGATTATCATTGGGGATATAAGCAATTAGCATTCTTTTGCCTAAATGCTAATTTAATTTGTATATCTTTTTTTTGGCATTTGTGGACAATGACAAATGGTTTTGTAATACGTTATTAAGTGGATACATTGACGCTTATTGTTATTGACACGAACACACACAGTGACACTAGTGATATTATATGCTACATGATAGTGTTTTAGGAGTTGAACTCTTATTGAGACAATTTCAAAACATTTTTGCATGGTGAATGAAATGAAAAAAATTGGACAGTTTGTCATGTGTGAAACTGTGAATGTGAAATTTGGACAATTTGCTGTGTAAAATTTTTGCACAAATTGTTTATGTGTGAATGAAATGATGAAATTTGGATCATTAGTGTTTATGTGTGAACAAATTTGAACAATTTGATTGAACAGATTTTTTAATAGATTGAATAGGTTTTTAAATAGATTTTATGTGTGAATAGGTTGAACATAATTTTTTATGAAGTTTCTGTGAAATTTGAACAGGTGTTGTTGCTGTTTTTTAAGCAGATTGAACAAATTTTTTTATGAAGTTTCTATGAAATTTGAACAAATTTCATTGTTGTTTTTTGAATAGATTGAACAGATTTTGTTGCTATTTTTTGAACAGATTTTGTGTGAATAAGTTGAACAGATTTTTTTATGAAGTTTCTATGAAATTTGAACAAATTTTATGTAAATAGGATGAACAAATTTTTTTATGAAGTTTCTGTGAAATTTGAACAGATTTTGTTGCTGTTTTTCGATGAGATTTAACAGATTTTATGTGTGAATACTGAATAGGTTGAACATATTTTTTCTTTATAAAAAAAAACAAATAGAATTTTTAATGTTTCAAACCGACCAAACAGATTAAACCGATCCGATCGAACCATGCCGTTATAGATCGGAAAGCCGACCCTAATCGGTATGCATGGGTTTTAATTATGAGAAAATCGATCCTAGGCAGTTCGGTAACAAATTTGAAAAAAAAAAACCCGAGCCGACCGAATCGCGCACACCCCTAGCAATAATCACAGAAGGCAAAATACAGAGTTTCATTTGGAAGAACATTGTTTGCAGGTTTGGAATCCGAAGGACAATCATCTCTGATAATGGTTGACAGTTTGATAGCCGAAAGTTCAGGGAGTTTTGTGTAAAACTAGGGATAAAAAATCACTATTCATCACCTGGACACCCAGAGGCAAATGGGTAGACAGAGGTAACAAATCGTACTTTGCTCAAACTCATAAAAGCACTACTTGAGGGGCAAAGAATGCATGGCCAGAAGAGTTACCTGGGGTACTATGGGCCTATTGGACGACTGCGAGAACACCAACAGGAGAAACTCCATTCAAATTGGCTTTCGGTACAGAAGTAGTCATTCCCATTGAAGTGGGAGTATCTAGTCTTAGGCGAGCTCATTATGATGAAGGTACACACAATGACAAGTTGAGACTTAACTTGGATTGTTTACCTGAAGTCAGAGACGAGGCGGCCTTAAGAATGGCTCGGTATCAACAGAAGATGGCCAAGTACCACAATCAGAGGGTGAAGCTTAAAAGGTTCAACCCCGACGACATGGTATTGCGAAAAATCTCACAAGCCACTAAGGACCATGCTCAAGGAAAGTTAGGCCCTACTTAGAAGGGTCCATATAAGGTCTTCTGTTACTCCAGAAGAGGAAGCTACTACCTAAAAGACCTCAACGGCAATCTACTACCATGTCCCTGGAACATGAAACATCTCAAGAAGTACTATCAGTAAGAAGTGCTTGGATTAATAAGCTCCGTCTATAGGAGTACCTCGCCTAACAATGCATTAGATAAGTGAGATTTCATTTCATTGTTTTTTCCCTTAAGCATTCTTTCCTTTCAAGTATTTTAATCAAGTTATTTTCAGTAAGTTTCCTTGTATTCTCCTCATAATTAAGGGTGCATGAAATAATAAGGTTCCATAAGCCATCTCTTTTTCAATTAGTTTGACAAAGCTTCAAGGTTAAATTCACGGATGAGAAGGAGATATCCACAACCAATTGGTAAAAACTCAAATAATGAGTTTAAATCATAAAACATGATAAAACTCGAATGACGAGTTTAAATCATAAAATGTGGTAAAGACTTGAATGACAAGTTTAAATCATAAACATGATAAAGACTCAAATGACGAGTTTAAATCAAAAACTTGATAAAAACTCAAATAATGAGTTTAAATCATAAAACATGATAAAAACTCAAATGACAAGTTTAAATCATAAACATGATAAAAACTCAAATGACGAGTTTAAATCATAAGCATGATAAAAACTTAAATGATGAGTTTAAGTCATAAACATGATAAAAGCTCGAATAATGAGTTTAAATCATAAATACAGTAAAAGCTCTAACAATGAGTTCAAACCATAAACACAGTAGGAATTTAGAGGATAAGAACCACAGAAGTTCGTCGTCAACAATGAAAAACTTCAAGGTTAGATCATGTATTCCCAAAGGAATATCATGTATGGTCAAATGAACCTCACACAACGAAGTCCGATATTATGACGAAGAACTTCGAGGTTTAAACCATGACAAAACTTCTTTAGTAAAGGCTGAATAAGTAAAAGAAAAAAGAGCCTAAACAAAGGGCATTGCTTATAAAAACAAAAGTCTCAAAACAGGAGGCATCCAAAATATTCATTGTTTCTAAATTAAAGCCTCAAAACAGGAGGCATCTATTGTCTTTAAGTTAAGGCCTCAAAACACAAGGTAACCAGAGTCTTCAAAAAAGAAAAAAGAAAAGAAAAAGAAAGGTTATTAAAAATCTTCTTTCAAGGAGTAGTGACAACCTCTTCAATATGGCCCTCGTCCATATGAGCCTTGTCCGCAATTCTACCTACAGTAGTGCCATCTCCCTCAACAGTATCAGCAACCATTTCATCTTCTTTCTCTTTGGTTTTGCTAGCAAGGATTTTGGTATCAATAGCTTCAAAGTCAAGGTTTGTAAAGTCAGCTACTTGGCTGTGATGCTTCATCATCCACTTACGGAGAAGCTCAAAGCCCTTGAAGTATTGGATGAATTGAAGATTAGAGAAGCGATCAGACTCAAGAAGCTTGGATATCACCTTCTCATGCTCCTCGTCTGTCTTCAAAAGGGCAGCTTGAACTTCCTCGTCTTTTTGAATGACGAGCTTCTTTTTCACTTTCAGCATGTCCTTGAGTTCCTTCACCTTCTCCTTGGATTTCGTCGCCTATTCCATTACCACAATCAGATCCTTCCTCAACTTTGAGCTCTCAGCCTCAAGAGATTCAACCTTGGAATTCACCACCACCACCTTCTCTTCAATGCCCAAGTAATTGATCTTAAGTGCAAAGATTCACCAAGAACCTAGAAAATGAGAAAAAGGTGAAAGCTTTTAACAGGTGTAAATACTCAATGAACAACGAAAAGTAGCTGAGTAAAATACCTACACCAGTTTGTGAATATTGTCGACACTCAGCCTCGATCATGGCGGAAAACCGCCACCGTGGGCCTTCATTCGACCACCCGCCATGGCGACACTCCCACGCGCGCAGTAGGGCCCGTTGGAGGCCCCTTTTGGAAATGGTATTGCATGGTGTGCGCGTGTGTGGTGTGTGGCGTGGTTTGCACGACACTTCGGGTGCTCTCTCTCTCTAGGTGGAGGAAGGTAGGTCCACCTTTGGCGTTATGGCAAGAATCTAGGCCAAATTTTAAGGAATTACCAAAGGTAAGTGGAGTCACCACCAATCATTGGGTTTTTCTAAGGTGTGATTGGTCACTTGTTTCTAGTTGATTTTATTACCAATCCTAGGCTAAGAAAAAGGGCGTTTTTCCTAATCTAATGTGGATGGTAAAAAATCTTGATTCTTGAGTCTGGAAGTTTGGTTACGTGTGGGAAAGGTGTTAGGCACCCCACAACGCCTGTCCATTGATAGTCCTTTGTTTTGATAAAACATTAATTTTTGGAGATTGGCAATAAAAACATGATTTTGGCATTAACTTTCGGGGCTTTGCATGCATGGGGGCTTTGAGGTTTGGCTTTTGAATGGGTGTGGTCCTAATCTATGCTTTCCTACGGCATTCAGGCAAAGTAGCAGATTTCCACAGCGAAAATCCGGCGACGTGTCACCTTACTTTTGCGGCGGAAATTAGGCATCGCTTTGCCTTAGGTGACATGGACTGTGACTATCACACCGAAAGGGTACGAGCAGGTATATATATGCAGACATCATGCACAATGCTATCACACAGAGCAGGAAAGTAAATGCCTACATCCCTAGAGCATGGCCCAAAATATAAGTGTAGGAAAGCAAACAGGGGTCGCCATACTCTAGAGATGAGGACAAACGGTACACGACATGATATACCTAATACAACCCATCTAAGAGAGAAATGAGGGAGGAGGAAGGGGGTTTAAAAGAGTACATAACCAAAAGAAAAGGCCAAACTCCTAAATCTACTGAACATGCTGCTTAGCTTATATCTACATACTTGCATTCGTGCCCTTTTTGCTTGCACTTGGGAGACTGTGTCCTAGCTCTAAGCGTCCTCGCTCCATGTGTGTACATGCAAAGGGAAAGACAAATAACCAGCAGACAAGCAATGGAAGGAAAAGATGCAAAGCATATGAAAAGGCATAAAGCGGATAAGCATGATAGGCATGGCAAGAAACGAAGCAAGAAAGCAAGCAAACAAGCAAGAAAGCAAACAAAAGGTGGTGTCGGCGAGGGACAAATGTAGGTTTGGATCGAATGTCCATAACTTCATTGTATTGAAGTATGAACGACACACTAGCAAGCAAGCGTGTAAAGATGCATAGAAAGCCAACGGATGGCATAAACAAGCATGGCAAGCATAGCATCGCGCGGAGCGGAAAAAGGGAAGGGTACGCACAGAGTGACTAGCATCATGGTGATGCATCCCAAATGGTTACATCCAAACAAGGCCTCATGGGCGTTGGATGTAACCACACAACCACCAAACCTGCTAAGGGCGTCAAGTGTGGCAAAGCCTAGAACAAGAAAGGCTATCACAAGCATAAAGCATAGAAGCAAGCAATCATAGACATGCAAATAAGAATGATCCAAACCCTTTGATGTGGGCCAAGGTGTACGAACAGTGACAAAGACCATAAGGTCTAGATCGGGTCCAAACCAATAGGCCAAAACACAAGAAAGAAAGACAAAGCCACAAAAGGGCTACAATAGCACATGGCATGAAAAACATAGCCTAGGTCTAGGTGCACAAACATGGCATGAAGCATGCAAGCACATGGAAGATAGCATAAAACATGTACAGAACATAGATCCAAGCACACAAGCATGTGGAAACATAGATCTAAACATATAGCCATAGAAACACGCATGTGAACATGTAGAAACTTAACAATAGACATGGACGAACATGGATCCAAAAATATAAGCATGTGATGACAAGGATCTAACCATATAGCATGAAAATAAACACATGAAACACATAGATCCAAGCAAGGCATAGTCAACAACATCATACAAGCATATGAGCATGTAACCCTAACGTCAACCTAGAACAAAAAGAGGCACAAAACATAGGAAAACATGGCATAAAGCCTAAAGCATGTAGATCTAAACATATAAGCATGTAAGGATGTAGATCTAAGCATGAAACACGGCAAAAAGCATAAAAGCAAAGAGATTTAAGCTAGAAACACAAATAAAGCAAGAAAGATGCTAGAGAAAGCAATAAATCATGTTATCAAGGCATAAAAGAGCAAAATAAATGCTAGAAAAAGAAGATTGGTGAAGAGAGAAGAATCAAGAAGTTTTGATGTGTTTTTGGGTGTTTTTTGTGTTTTAGAGAGGGGAAAATGTGTAGAAAAACTGGGCAGAGAGCAAAAAATGGTCTCCTCCTAGTCTGAAGGGTGCCTGGGGCTTTTTATAGCCCCAACACAAATTTTGAGGCGACGGTCCTTGGTTTTGATATTAACATGTCGAGAAAGTTCTTGACTTCTTGTTTTTGAAAATGTATGGATCTTGAAAATCCAACGGTCGAATCAAAAGTTATGGCTCTCGGAAGTTAGCGATGCATCGATCAATGCGTTATCCTGGTTTTTGTGACATCTCGAACATTCTAACTCTGATTTTGACCTATGAATAGTCATTGGAATGATAATTTGATAATCTTCACAATGGCATTGGTTTTAACCCGTTCTGACAGACGAATCCAAATTAGAGTTTTTGGGCCCACCCAAGATTGACTTCAGGTCAAACTTGGTCGAAGTTGTTAAAAATATCTGAGAAGCTCGGGTTTGATGTAAAACTATGAAAAAAAAAATTTTGTGAGAGTTTTGACCTCGTTTGACCTTTGGTCAAACCTAGGGTTGACTAGGGGCATTTTGTTCATTTTAGCTGAAAGAGGCACTTCGGGTGCTCCGATGCCAGAACGGGTTGCGCCATGTCATTCTGTATGTTCTCACTGCCTCACGGAGAGGAAATAATATTTTGGGATTTTTCGGGGTCCGGCATGCAAATCGAGGGTAGACAAAATATGGTATCAACAAATATGGCGACTGACCAGCTCATGAGAAGGGATGGATAAGAGACCTCTAAGTTCGTCATCAGTAATGACGTTATGAGCTCGTCCAAGGGCTGTGGCTGGATCATCCCAGACACTCTTGCCAACCTTACTCTTCCCTTTGGAGCGAGTGGTTGGAGGAGAGAAGGTCATCATCTTAAGTGAAGGTGTAGGAGAAGATAGGGTACCAAAGAGAGACAAGTAGGCAGGGGTTTCGTCTTTACCCTCATCCAACTTGCTTTTTTTCAATCCAGGAGTAAGCAGGGACAAAGGCTCATTCTTCAAACCCTTCACATGAGCTTGTCTTTGCTATATCTGGTAGCCATTTCTGTAAGATAGAAGGTTAGAAAGATAGGATCCTATAAAGAAAGAGGAAATAAGAAAGAATGGTAAGCTAAACCTACTTTTCTCTTCGTGGGCAATCTTTTTAAAAACAAATGCAGAAGGTTTAGGTCCATGACAACACTCATATAAGCGATGAGGATCTATCAGGTCATCGAAATTGTCGATTGTAAGGGAAAACTCGAGGGCAGCTTAAACTCGTCCTTGATAACGCTCTTCCAATACAGGACGATCAGAAAGGGAGGAAATTTCCCATTTTTGTAACAACCACGGGACCTCACCCCACAGGTCGTCAGTCATGGTTTCCCCTCTAGATCTAGAAACAAAAAAATATCGTGACTTCCAGTCCTGAAATGAAGTAGGAAAGCTACAGACAATCCTAGACTCCCTATTCCAAGGCAAGAGTTCAAAATACCCACAGTGGGTAGAAGATTTCAAAAAATATAAGTGAAGAAATTCATTTAAGGTTATCATGTCCCAATCATGGACAGATACCTAAATCAACATATAGCCAATGATCGTCCTCCATGCATTAGGGACGAGCTGGCTTGGTGCAACATTGAGAGCAGAAAGAAGTTGCATAATAAAAGGATGAATAGGGAAACGAAGGCCACACGAAAAGGTAGCTTCATAAAAACTCACCTCACCATGAGCAAAGGAGCATGCTTTTTGGGTAGAATGAGGTAACCTTGTAATAACCCCTCCAGGGAATTGGAACCTTTTTCGGATAAATTTCAGGTGTCTCTACTCTAAAAGGCAAGACTCGAAGAAAGCACGGAAAGGGATTGAAGACGAAGAAGAAGAAGGTTTTGAAGAAGAGGAGGATTTTCAAGATGACGAGGGTTTGGACACTGCAATTTCAAAATCCTTATCAGTAGACTCACTACTTGATGACAGACCAGTTTCTAGCTCGCTAGACCTAACGTCATTGTCCCTATACTCTATAGCAGTCATCTCTAGATGATGAGCGATCAAAGAGTGACGAATCAAAGGAAAAAAACTAGTCAAGACAAGTCTAAAGGCCCCACAATCTTGAGGTACAAACAAACCAACTTTGGGACGATGCCCACCAAAAGACTCAAGAAATACTCCTAGCCTAGGAAAGAAGAACAAAACAGAGGGAGTTTCCTACCTAATGAAAGCAAAATCAACCATTAATGGAATCTAGAGGAAAAGGAGTCTTACCATATAGAAGATACAGAAGCTTTCTTTTAGTTTCAGACTTCAAGCACAACGTATAATGAAGAAGAAGAAGAAGAATATGAGAAATATTTTGCTAAAAAAGGAAGCAAAATCAATGTGCGGGAAACACAAGGAGAGAACATACGTGCGGCCAACACGAGAAAGAAACATGGCAATTAGCTAACGAAAATGTCGCCCCATAATAAATGTGATGGGACGAGAATCTTGGCGCACGAATAAAATGACCTGCCCAAGAAGGGCTTTCCATATTCCTTCGCTTGTCCAAACAAAGGACAACAAAGGAATAAAGGGGGCAACTAATGAGTAGCACATAAATGGTCGTCTGTCACTTGCAAACCGTCAATAACAATGACGAGTAAGAGTATGGACGAGCGTAAGTGCATTAATTCTAGACAGCATTCAATGATCGAGCAATAAATAGCACGAAACCGTTATCCTTGTCTTGTAATGAGCAATTAAGGGTCGATTACAAACAAAAAGCGTTGGGATTAAATGGCCATCATTGAGCATTAATTCCTCCCACTACAGTGTAACATTATACTGAGTATTAAACTCAGTATAAGGCTATATAAAGCCAAGAAAGACAGGTAAAAGGACACGAACACAAAAATTGCTCTACAGATTATAGATTTCTATAAGAGTATAAGCTAACTTAAGCATCGGAGGGTTCTTGGCAGGCCCTAAATCGGTGCCAATATCTATTTAGTGCTTTCTTTTACACAGTATCTTAGGTCATCCATCGTACCGATGAGGAGCATACTGACGAGGCAAAATCAGGCTTCATCATAAAATATTTTACCTTTACAAATATTTTACATTGAAACAAACAGAGCGTGAATCCATAAGAAGAAAGCAGAACACCGCAACTCACTTTGGGCCTTAGCGCTGACTCATTGGCTATCATCGAAACTTCTATGTCCTGCATAGAAAACACAAAGATGATGAAAAAAAAAAAAAAAAAAAACCTTCTGCTGTAAAAAAGGGCGATGCTCAAGGTTGATCTTTACTCATTGGCTATCGAACCCTTTTATAGAAGAGGTGTTGACAAACAACCTACAAGGGTGCGGCGCACTGAAGAAAAATACTTACCAAAGAATACAATTTCGGCACTGGCTTTCTTAAGAAAACTAAGATGGGCTTGTGGTCCAAGAGAAGGCCCTTTGTGCAAGGTGGTGGGTGATCATCTCACAAGGCGTCAAGTGTCTAAAAAAATGATAGGTGGGTTGTATGCCTAACGAAAATCATGGAACAATACTCTCCAATGCTAAATATGTGATGTACAGCATTGAGATGGAGGAAGCCAATACTTCAGTAGATGAAGGCCTCGCTTGCTCGTGAACTAAGTCGAAAAATGAAATTATAAATAAAATAAAATAAAAAAACTTCAGGTCTCGTCTTCCTTGCATTAGAATCGGGTGCAAAGCCGAATCTTGAAGTGGGGGCAGTTGTAGACATCAAAATTTTATAATGTATTCAAAACCGTCCAATTGATCATGATCAAATATTTGTGATAAAATAAATTTCCAATTGATGATGTGCTACCAGTGAAAATCAACAAATGAAATCAAGACATATGTAAAGTCTTTGAGTCATCACCACTCACATAGAAATGACACTTGTCCTATGTGGCAACGTTAGAAGAAAAGATTGACATGGAAAGCTCTTATTAAATGAAAGACCAAATTAAATTAAAATTCAAAATTTGCAATTAATTCTCAATAAATGCTGAGAGAAAATTCTAAAGCTATTGAGTTGCCTATAAATAGAGATTTGTCATGTAAGAAAAGAAATAGAAACATAAAGAAGGGACATCCTGCCAAAATAAAGAGTCATCTCTAAATCCAAAAGAGCATCCTTGCTCCCTCAAAATCCAGGCTAACTCCTACTTCTTCAAATCAAAGTAGGAATTTTCCTTCAAGTCCCTTTGATTTAGTTCGAGATTAAGCCAACAATCCTGTGGGTGCAAGCGTCTGTGACGGGCCTTTTTGGATTTCCTTAAGTTCGTGGGAAGTACACCTCAACCTAGGGTGGACCGTGGCAGAGGATGTAAATGAAGTCACCACCTAGATTAGGTCTAGGAACCATATATATAACGCCCTTGTGGAATGAGTGATCTTTACTAGAGCATGTGTCCGGAGTTTAGGTATGGGGATGGGAAGGTGTTAGGCACCCAACCCCACCCGACCAGTAGGTCGACTTCCACTCATTGTGTTCCAAGTCCTAATCCCATCAAATGGTCTTCTAATGTGTTATTTTAAACTCACACACACTCTAACATGCTTCTAAAGCAATGAAAATGACATATCATCCCCAAACCTAGCATTTATCTATCATGGCATCACTCATTATCCAAGGGTAGCAAGCAATACATGTAAATAATCATAGGGCAACAACAACAACGAGACAAAATCAAGCACAACCATCAACCAATCCTCATGGTATTCAACCAAGCATATTATCATATAAACGAAACAAACTCATATTCAAACAATCAAATTCATGTTCATGTGGTTTATGCTTGACTTACCTCACTTACCTATCTGCATCACAACACCTATACATTAATGCGTGTTCATATTAATATGCATGTTCATGGCATTCAATCAACAAAAACCATAATCATTCATCTAACGAATGAAAAACTTAAAACATGCTAATCTACTGACTCAAGGACTTAAGCATGTGAAAATAGACTAGACAAAGGCTAAACATGTGAAAGAAAACAAACAAAAATCAATGAAAACTGAATTTGGGTTTCTGGGCACGAGTGTGCGTGCGCATACACAGGTTATGTGTGTGCATCCCAGTTGTATGCATGCGCACGCATACACACCAAGAAACTCAAAACCTAATAGCTAGAGCAAGAAAGAAATCAAAACAAGAAAACTAACAACCTATCATGCTTATAATATGAAAAAAAGACAATCCTAGGCTAACACAAGTATATCAAGGCATAAAACATGAAAATAAAAAACAAATATATAAGAAGTGAAGAGCCAAAGTTGAACCTTTACCTCAACACAAGAACTCTCTAGAGCTTTGATTTGACCATTTCCCTCAGTCAATCTAATCTAATCAAGAACTCAAAGGCCAAGACCAAAATAGGTCCCAACCAAGTAAAACTTGACTTGAGGATGTTTTAGTGTAAAAACTATCTCTTTGATTCACTATCTTCTAGTGAATCTTGTATATTTCGTACTCCTCTGTAAAAGTGACTTTTAAGGCTTTTTATAGTGGTCATAGAGAGGTGTAGGATGGCTCCCAGATGATGTGGGATTCACTCTACACGAATTTATGTCCAAAAACTTTCCTTTCATTCATTCTAGAACCCTAGAAGTGTGCACATACTCGAAGCATGCGCATGCCCGAAGTATGTGTACGCATACTTTAAGTGGGCATGTGCATACACGTGTATGCGTACGCACACTTATGGTTTTTCTGCACTTTTTCTTTTCCAAAAATAAGTTTTATTTTCCAAAAATAACTCTCAAGTCAATATTTTATGAGGTGTACACAATGAGGTGTCTACAGGCCCTCGCATCAAATCAAGTACATTCAACTACTCATCCAACTTGGAAACATCAAAACACGATTCAAGATCAAGCTTCATAGCCCTTTGGATCATAAAGCTTCTTGGATATCGAATCAAAGGAGTTCATTGTAACGAGTCATACAGAGGATTGTACTGACATATATACATATCAATATAAATTGATAATTTGTTACACTATCTTATGACCATCTGATTTATCTGTTACGAATTTTGTGTGTACACCAAGCTTTAACAAAAAATTTATAACTCCACCCAATCCATCAATCCACAAAAAAGTAATTTGAGGTATCAAATTGGGTTAAATTCCACGAGCTAGTTGGTTGAATGCTAATAAGGGAAGTTTTACATCATTGACAAACTCGTCCACATTAGGCAAAGGCGACGGCCTTAATGAACTCGCCAGTCTTGTCCACACATCCATAGCCCGAACGACGGCAAGATAAGGTCGACGACCCTACTTGAAAGTCAACGACTGCATCTCTAGGATGGCAAACACCTAAAGGTGACGGCTGGAATATGTAGACGACGATGGACAGCCAATGGGAGCAAGCTGAAGGGAATAATAGAACCTTTGATAAGTCTGGCATGGCCTTATTTGGCCCACACGTATAAGCATATAAGGAAATAACTTGTACACCACGCTCAACCCTAATCAAGAAAGCCCTATAAGGAAAGACCTCCACAAAATACGCAAATTAAAGAGGATCTCTCCTACAAGGAAACATCTTCTTAACCAAGGCACAGATGTCAACCCTACACTACTATAAAAACCCCAAGACCCTCACAAACCAAGGTATACATAATTTACCCTAGCTCTGGCACTCTAGAGTTGTGAAAAAATTTTGACTTAACCTTCGGAGGGTCTTTGGCCGATACCAAACCGGTACTCTCCTAGGGTTTTCTTTGTTATTATTTCGCAGGCCTTGTTTCAAGCACGTGAGTGTTGTGCGACTTACTGACGATTTTCGGCATCATCAGTTGGCACTGTCTATGGGAATCTGTGATTTGTAAGCCATACTATCAACCCCCGGATAAAGAGTTGCATGGTGCTCACTCACTCGATGGCAACCACCAACGACGTTCAAGGAGACGAGCCATGTACGACCGCCCTCGAGAGATAGGTTCAAACTCTCGCCGTTGCTATTGAGCGCCTCACCAAACAAAACCACGACTTGGAAGAACAGTTGCACCAAAAGAATGCAAACCTTAATACTCAAGAGGAAGACCAAGAAGGCACCAGTGCTGAGAGAAGGAACGAAGAGGAGCCAGAAGGAAGCAACGCCCCAAGTAGACCAGAACGACAAGACACAAGCCGACCATCCGTCACCGATACGGTTCCACCCCATATAGTCGTCGAGATGCAGATGATGAAGGAATGGATGGACTTTATGATGAACGCCCTCAGATGACGGGTGTCTAGCGACCTCGATGACTTGGTCCATTGAACTGATTCGCCATTCACAGTGTCCGTCACTTCAGTCCCCCTTCCACCGAAATTTCGCATACAGCAGGTGAAAAATTACGACGGATCCAAGGACCTCATAGATCACTTGGAGTCTTTCAAGACCCTGATGCATCTTCAAGGGGTGCCAGATGAGATCATGTGCAGAGCCTTCCCTACCACACTGAAAGGATCCGCAAGGATCTGGTTCAGCAGGCTGACGCCCAACTCTATTGGTACCTTCAAGGAGTTAAGTGCCCAGCTCACCTCGCACTTCATTGGGGGACACAAGTACAAGAAATTCACTACATGCCTGATGAACATTAAGCAGCGGGAGGATGAGACACTGAGATCTTACATAACCCACTTTAACAAAGAGGCCCTTTCGATCGACAAAGCGGACGATAAGATACTCATGGCATCATTCACCAATGGGCTACAGAAGGGTAAGTTCCTATTTTCTCTGTATAAGAATGACCCAAAGACTATGTCAGATGTGCTTTATAAGGCAACCAAATACATGAACGCGGAAGACGCACTACTGGCTCGAGAAGAGAAGCCCAAGAAAAGGGAAAGACATGAAGACATACGGTCGGACAGGGGGCGAAAGATGGCTAGGACAGGAGAACGGTGAGAGGATAGACACCCCAAGCCCCCTGCAGGGAAGTTCATGAACTTCATCCCGCTGACTGCCCTGATCGACCAAGTCTTGATGCAAATTAAGGACGAGGGAGCCCTGACCTTTCCCGATAAGCTGAAGGGAGATCCTAATAAGAGGTCTAGAGATAAATATTGCCGCTTCCACCATGATCACGACCATGACACAGCTGCCTGTTATGACTTAAAGCAACAAATTGAAGCCCTCATCAGGCAAGGAAAGCTACAGAGGTTTGTCAGCAAAGAGAGGGCAGACCCATCCTAAGAGCAGGCTCCCCGACGGGAGAATGAGCGTCCTAGGCCACCCATAGGAGATATAAGAATGATTGTAGGGGGCACGACGGCTGCAGGGTCATCTAAAAAGGCTCGTAAGACTTACCTCAGGATGGTTCAGAACGTCCAGTTGACGGGTTTCGTACCAAAGATGACGCGAGTAGACAACCACGTCATTGAATTCTCAGAAGAAGATGCCTGATGTCTTCACCACCCACATGAAGATGCACTGGTCGTCAGCATACGAGTAGGAGATTAGAACACTCACCGGGTTCTGGTCGACAATGGCAGCTCGGCTGACATCTTATATTACCCAGCATTCCAACAAATGCGGATTGATAGAGAGCGACTAGTTTCGACAAACGCTCTGCTAGTTGGTTTTGGAGGAACAAGGGTGTTCCCTCTTGGTGCAGTCACATTATCCGTGATGGTGGGCGACTACCCCCAGCAAATCACTAAGGACGTAACATTCCTTGTGGTCAACTGCTCGTCTGCTTACAATGTCATCCTGGGACGACCCACCCTCAATTCATGGAAGGCTATAACATCAACCTACCACTTAACGATCAAGTTCCCTACAGACTATGGAGTAGGGGAGCTACGCGAAAATTATGTGGCTGCACGCGAATGCTACATAGCTATGATGGAGATGGACGACCACATCCAGGCCATGAACATAGAAGAACACCGGACGGTGACAGAGCCCGTTGAAAGGCTTGAAGAGATACTTCTCGACAACTCCAAGAATGATCGAACGATGAGGATTGGTACCTTTACCAGCCCAATGGTCTGCCAAGCACTAACAACTTTTCTCAAAGACAACCGAGATGTATTTGCTTGGAGCCATGAAGACATGCCTGGAATAGACCCTTCAGTCATGGTGCACAAACTGAACATGTCACCCTCCTTTACACCCATCCGTCAAAAGAAGCGGGTATTCATCCCAGAACGAGACCAAGCTATAGCGGAAGAAGTTCACAAGCTACAAGAGGCAAATTTCATCAGGGAGGTTTACTACCCTGACTGGCTGGCAAACGTGGTGATGGTTAAGAAAGCCAGTGGGAAATAAAGGATGTGCATAGACTTCACCGACCTAAACAAGGCATGCCCCAAAGATAGTTACCCCCTCCTGCAGGTTGACGTCCTAGTTGACTCTATAGCCCAACACCAGTTATTAAGCTTCATGGACGCTTTTTCAGGTTATAACCAAATCAGAATGGATGAAGTAGATCAGGAGAAGACTTTGTTCGTTACTAGCCAAGGCCTCTTCTGCTATAAAGTAATGCCATTTGGCCTCAAAAATGTGGGCGCGACGTATCAGAGGCTCATGAACAAGATGGTCGCATAGCAGATTAGGAGAAATGTCCAAGTCTATGTTGACGACATGCTGGTGAAAAGCCGAAGGGAGGAAGATCACTTGGAGGATCTCAAGGAAACATTCGACACCCTTCGTTCCTACAACATGAAGCTCAACCCAGGCAAGTGTGCCTTCGAAGTAACGGTAAGAAAGTTTCTAGGATTCATGGTGTCATAGAGGGGTATCGAGGCCAACCCAGATAAGATCCGGGCCATAATAGAAATGGCACCCCCAAGGAACGTGAAAGAAGTACAAAGTCTCAATGGTAAAATAGTAGCACTGAATAGGTTCGTGTCAAGGGCAACGGATAAGTGCCTACCTTTCTTTTGCACGCTGAAAAAATCTTTTGAATGGACGACCGAGTGTCAGCAGGCATTCGAGGATTTGAAGACCTACCTCTCGTCCCCTCCGTTTCTGAGTCCTTCCCAACTCGGGGAAGAACTATTCCTCTACTTAACAATATCCTCGACGGCCGTCAGTGCAACCTTAGTTAGGGAAGAAGACAGGGTACAGAAGCCTATGTACTACACAAGTCGAGCACTTCGAGGCACAGAAGAAAGACACCCACCAATGGAGAAGCTCGCCTTCGCTTTAGTTACAGCAGTCCGTAAACTCGAGCCATACTTCTAGGCTCACACGGTGATCGTCTGACTGACAAACCCCTACGGCGAGCAACGGGCAATCCCAAAGCTGCTGGACGAATGGCATTATGGGCAATAGAGTTGAGTGAGTTCGACATACAGTACCGCCCTGCGCACTGCCATTAAGGGACAGGTGGTCGCCAACTTCATTGCGGAATTCACCAACACAGAATGCCAGAGGGTAGGGGACTACCCTTAGTGGAGTGTACACATGGATGGATCATCAACAGGCGGGCTGGCGGAGCAGGCATTGTACTTTGCTCTCCAAAAGGGGACAAGATTGAATGCATGGTTTGTCTAGACTTCCTTACGACCAATAATGAAGCAGAGTACGAGGCACTAGTAGCAAGACTAGACCTCGCTAAAGCAGCAGGAGCCGCGAGTGTGATTATTCATTGCGACTCCCAAGTCGTCACAAACCAAGTAAACGGCAATTACGAGTGTAAGGGCGAAAGGATGAAAAAGTACTTGGAGCAAGCAAAGAGAAGGGTGAACGACCTACAGGCCAAGATTATTCAAATCCCTAGAGAAAAGAACGAGCAAGTCGACCGTCTTGCCAAGGCCACATTAGCAGAACACGTGGTCATTCCCGACAAGGTACTCTCCTTTGTCCAGCTTTCGCCACTGATAAATGACATCAATGTGCAGGAAATAGGTCCCGAAAGCAATTGGACCACCCTTGTAGTCTCCTACTTGAAAGATGGCTCGTTACCCGACGGTAAGGAAGCCGTAAGGAAGCTGAAGGTCCAAGCAGCATGATTCGTTCTGATAAAGGACGTCTTGTACAAGAGAGGCTTCTCCCGCCCATACCTAAGGTGTTTAAGCCTCGAGGAAGCAGATTATGTCATGAGAGAAGTCCACGAAGGAACCTGTGGGAACCACTCAAGGTCATGGTCGTTGGTACACAAATTGATTCAGGCTGGATACTACTGGCCCACCATGTAGAAGGATGCCCAGACTTATGTCAAAGCCTGCGACAAATGCCAAAGGTTTAGCAACGTTATCAGACAGCCGTCGAAAGAATTGACTCCAATGACGACCCCGTGGCCATTTGCTCAGTGGGGATTAGACATCATGGGACCATTCTCGATAGCAGTACGGCAACTGAAGTTCCTTATAGTAGTTATAGACTACTTCATGAAGTGGGTAGAAGCTGAAGCCTTGGCCACTATCATAGAGAAGAACGTGTAGAGCTACGTCTAGAGGAACATCATCTGCAGATATGGGATTCCCAGAGTCTTAGTCTCAGATAATGGGAAACAATTCGATAACGATCCCTTCAGGGAATTCTGCTCACAATTGGGGATCAAAAACCACTACTCCTCTCCCGCCCACCTTCAAGCCAACGGACAAGTTGAAGTTACAAACCGATCCTTGCTTAAAATTATCAAGACTCGGCTCGAGGGGGCAAGGGTATATGGCCTGAAGAGCTTCCAAGCGTACTATGGGCATACAAGACAATGGCCAGCACACCTACAGGAGAAACACCGTTTTGGCTAGCATATAGGAGTAAGGCGGTTATTCCAGTAAAAGTCAGGCTCACAAGCTACAGGGTGAACAATCACGATGAAAGAAAGAACAACGAGGCAATGTGTCTACAGCTTGATCTACTAGACGAAGTCAAGGCGACAGCTAAGCAAAGACTTGCTTGATACCAGGACCTCATGGCCAAGCACTACAACTTTCGGGTCAAACACAGAGACTTCAAGGTTGGAGACCTCGTCCTAAGGAAGGTAATGGGTGTCGCCAGAGACCCCACCCAAGGAAAGCTCGGCCCTAACTAGGAGGGACCCTACAGAATCACATCATGGCAAAGGAAAGGCACCTATCACCTAGAGACGCTAGACGGACAGAAGTTGCACCATCCATGGAACACCGAGCACCTCCGAAAATACTACCAGTAGAGAGGATAGCATGAAGAACAACACTCCCCATTTTCCAATTCATTTTAGCTAATTTCTACTACAATACTATTTAAGCCCAATGGGCTAGTTTTTTTTAAGAAACAATTTTTCTACATGCATTTATTATAATAAGAGGAGTTTATTCAGATATATTCATCTGTTTCTACATGTTTACTCTATGCGTCTATCAAATATATGGTCGATGGATCCACAATTAAGTGAACGGGTTCACAATTAAGTCCATAAGTGGACGAGTTCATCCCATAAGGATGAGTTAATATTGTTAAGTCCCCAAGAGGACGAATTTATGATTGAGTCCATATAATGGACGAGTTCATCCCATAAGGATGAGTGAATATTATTAAGTCCATAAATGGACGAGTTTAAAGTCCACAAGTGGACGAATTCATAATTAAGTCCATAAATGGACGAGTTTAAAGTCCACAAGTGGACGAGTTAATAATTAAGTCCATAAATGGACGAATTCATCCCATGAGGATACGTTAATATTATTAAGTCCATAAGTGGATGAGTTTAAAGTCCACAAGTGGATGAGTTCATGATTAAGTCCATAAATAGACGAGTTCATCCCATAAGGATACGTTAATATTATTAAGTCCATAAGTGGACAAGTTTAGAGCCCACAAGTGGATGAATTCATAATCAAGTACATAGATGGACGAATTCATCCCATACAGATGAATCAATATTATTAAGTCCACAAGGGATTCATGATTAAGTAGACGAGTTCAAAAGTCCACAAGTGGACGGATTCATAATTGAGTCCATAGGTGGACGGGGTAACATTATCGAGTCCAAATGAGACAGATTCATAAGTGGACAAGTTCATGCTCGTTAAAAAATCCACAAGTGGACGAGTTCATTGTATGGTCCGCCATTGGACGAATTCATTATATAGTTTACAAATGAACAAGGTCAAAATGGAGGAATCAAAATCATAACGTCAAAAAGTTGACAAGTCCATAAGAACAAGGAATGAACATACACATACCAACAAGCAACACAAATACAGAAAGCGACAAATATAAAATACCATAAATAAAGTTTTTACAAACAAAGCCTAAAAAACAAAAGGGCATTAAACATTGTCTGGAAATTAGATCAAATTTGCAATAAAAAGAGAAAAAAAATGCCAAGGCAAAGAGGGCGAGGTGTCCAGAAGATTCTCATCATTTTTGTCTTACACGTCCTGAGTGGGAGGATTTTCAACATTTAAAAGCTCAGTGGATGGGACGGAAGGGACGATAGGAGGATCCACAGTAGGTTGAGCGAGGACGACACTATCATCTTTAGGTTCAGGCTCCGATTTTGTGGAGTCCTCAGTTTCATCAAAGATAGTGTCATCGACAGGGGTTGACGGCAAGGGATCATCCATGGTGACCTTGGATAAATCCAAGTCAGGGTAGATGGACTTGACCTACTTAAGGTAGTCCTCAAACCCGTCACCATAGTAGACGGCATAGGAATCAATGAATGGTTGTGAAGCCTTAAACTCCTTCACAGCGTCAGCCCTAGCCATCTCCACCTGCTCAAAAAGGGTCGCCAGTTCTTTCTCTACCACCGCTTTTGCCTCTTGCTCCTTCTTCTGATGACCCTCCTCCTCCAACATTTCCCTTAGCTCCTTCACCTCCTAATTGAGAGTACGAAAAGCTTCTTTGTACTGCTTTTGCCCGTCGGTCAGATTCTTGATGCACTTGTGTAGACGGGCAATCCCCCTCTTTAGCGATGCCTCTGTCCTACAATGCCTTCATACGAACCAATGCCTACAAGACAGAACAGCCGTCAGCTTATTAAACATAAAAGTTAGTAAAGATAGAGAGGAAGAAACATACCCAGGCAAGGTCAGAGAAGCCTAACGCCCCCAGCTCCTCGCTTGCTCAGCACAAGGATCTACTTCCTTATCCTTGATGATGGACTCCATCACCTTAACGGCGTAGTCCTTGTGGGTAAGGAGATGGCGATCAGGTCTCTGAATGACGAGGCTTGATGTCGTCATTAGCCCCTTACTAGCCCCGTGGCTCGCCTTGAGGGGCGACGGTTTCTTAAGAAGCTTATCCCCGGGGGTAACAGACGGCTTCTTGGATGGATGGTTGTCCTTCCCATCAACTTTTCTCTTTGGAGGCCCCTTCCCAGCGGCTTTAGGGGCTGACAAAGCCTCCCCCTTTGCTTTCTTTTCCTTCTGTTTCCTTTAGGCAGCAGCAGCTCTCACCTGCGCCCTCTGCCTAGCTATCTCCATTTCTGCGAAGGACAGATGAAATTTTAGATCAAGTGACAACAAAAAGCAAAATGACGGGATAAAATTTGAAATACTTACGACGACGAGAGTAAGTATTTAGTCTACGGGCTGCCGAGGTTGGCTCTGGACCACCACAATACACGTGCAACATGTCTAGCGTAATTAAATCCCTACACCTCTGTTGCTTGAATGGGATTTCAAGAACCCATTGGATGAAGGCCTCTTGCTCTTCGGTGATGATTGGACAAACACTGGCTGAAAAAGAAAAGAGAAAATGATGACGTTAAAACACTTGACAAATAAATGAAAAGTAAAAGCCAAAGTAGACGATGCTAAACCTGAATCTTTGACAATGCCCCAAGTGTTGTTGAAACCATGGGGCATTGTATCCCACTTTTCTAGATGACACACCCAATCCGTCCCCTTGACAAAAAGTACCTGCCCGTCCAATTCCTGTTGGAGTCGGGCATGTCTGACACAAGTCTTAGTGCCTTTTTCCGTGCGGCAAAGTGGTATATTCCTTGGGACGAGACGATGTGATGGGGCCTGTAGCACCAAAAGAACTCGTCTAGCATGAGCTGACGGTTCCCACCACTAAGACGACCCCACAAAATCTCAGCCCCTATAAAGATCCTCCAGGCATTTGGAGCAATCTGGCTGACGGACAATCCAAGAAAGTTAGCCAACTGACGGTGCAACGCCATCAATGGCAACCTTAGCCCCGCCACGAACATCGCATCGTACATACTGACGTCTACGATCTTCCCTGAATAGCACTTCTCACATTTCCCAGGGAGACAGATCGGGATATGATCAGGAATCTGGTAACGATCTCTCAAATTCTTAAATATATTAACCGTCATCTTTGGTAAAAAATCATTGACGGTCCACATTTGAGGAAGGATGAAGGGACGGGTATGCCCACTTCCAGGGCTTCTTGAACTCCCTACTTCAAGGGGTAGCTCGTCAGCATCATTCTCGTCTCCATCATGCTCCATTCCCCCGTCACCTTCCTCCTCTCCCTCACCTTCCTCTCCCTCACCTTCATCCTCTCCCTCACCTTTAACCTCACCTTCATCTATCTCGTCTTCCACATCTCCCTCCTCAACATAACTTTCCACGTCCTCGTCAGAAGAACAGGCTGACGTTTCCCTCTCTGACGACCAGGAAAGGCCCTCCTCGAGCTCATGACCTATTTGGAGGACCTCGTCGTAGCCCGCTCCCTCACGGACTGACAACTGCTCACTAGTCGCTTCTCTAAACATTTTACCTACAAGCGACAGAGGTATTCTAAGTACCTAAGCTGACGGCCTCTCTAAAAAAGTTGCACGATCAACTAAAAAACACAAAAAATGAAAGGTAGGAAAAAGTGACTTACCAAGCAAGGCAGACAATTTCTTGAAAGATGACGATCTCAGTGAAGGAAGTAAGATAGGGCAGTAAGGTGACAGGAGGGAAGTTCTCAAAATAACAAGCTCTCTCTGAAGATCAGCGATGAAATGGGAGAAAATAAGGAAGGAACTGAGGTATATATAGGGTGAAAAGCGCACGAAAGACGAAGCGATACCCTCGTCCAGAACCAGAACCAATCCGTTTAAGCCACATGTCCAAGCAATTAATAAAGGCTGCTCAAGGATTCACCCATAAATGCCCTCTTTTTTTCAATAAACAAAATAATAAATAATAATAGAAAAAGCTCCAATTTGAACTCCATAACCCGTCGGCTGAAGCTAACGAGGCCATGGAGTAGGGGGTAGCTAATAAGGGAAGTTTTTTAGTATTGACAAACTCATCCACATTAGGCAAAGGCGACGGCCTTAATGAACTCGTCAGCCTCGTCCACACATCCATAGCCCGAATGACGGCAAGATAAGGTCGATGACCCCACTTGAAGGTCGACGACTACACCTTTAGGATGGCAAACACCTAAAGGTGAAGACTAGAATATGTAGACGGGGATGGACAACTGATAGGAGCAAGCTGAAGGGAATAATAGAACCTTTGACGAGTCTGACATGGCCTTACTTGGCCCACAAGCATAAGCATGTAAGGAAATAACTTGTGCACCACGCTCAACCCTAATCAAAAGAGCCCTATAAGGAAAGACCTCCACAAAATACACAAATTAAAGAGGAATTCTCCTACAAGGAAACATCTTCTTAACCAAGGCATAGATGTCAACCCTACACTACTATAAAAATCCCAAGACCCTCACAAACCAAGGTACGCATAATTTACCCCAGCTCTGGCACTCTAGAGTTGTGAAAAAGTTCTGACTTAACCTTCAAAGGGTCTTTGGCCGGTACCACACCAGTACTCTCCTAGGGTTTTCTTTGTTGTTATTTCACAGGCCTTGTTTTGAGCACGTGAGTGTTGTGCGGCTTACTGACGATTTTTGGCATCATCAAATGCATATCCCAACATACAAGTTCCTAACGCTAGTAAGTTTATATGCTAATTTACAAAAAAGAAAGTGGGAAAGTGTTGTAAAGGTTTTACCCAAAAAAAAAAAAAAAAAACGAGGGCACTCCAATAGGTCTTTGGACAAGCTATCTAACAAGATGGTTCTAGGATAACCCTAGTTATCCTATCATTAAAGGGAAATGTAACAATGGTGTGCTGTGTATGCAATTTGTGTAGGGTCGTCAATGGGCCGGGTCGGGCCAGCCCGACCCATTTTTACTTGGCCTATTGGCACAATGGGCTAGGCATAATGGGCTATTAACTAGTTAACGGGTCGGGTCGGGCTGGGCTGAAAGAGAAAACCTCAGCCCATGACCCTGCCCATGGGCAATACCCATTTTGTCTTTAGCTAGGTGGGCTATCGGGTTGGCCCTAATGGGCTACTCATGGGCTTGTGTTAGCATATTATTTTATAATTTTTATAAGGAAAGAATCAATTTTTTATAAGAGAATAATCAATCTATTTTTTTAAAGGAAAGAATTTAATACTTAATTACAAATTTTTTTTTTCAATCAAATCTATTTAATTTTTTGTTTTGTTGATGGAAACCTATTTAATTTTTTTTATTAAGACTTTAAATAGTTTTTTATTTTTATCTTTAATAAAAAAAATGTCAAATGGTTAATTCAAATTTGCTAGACTACTAGAAAAATATATATTTAGTAAACTAAGTTTAACACAATTACTTTGAGTATCTTAGTGGTTGAGGGAGTTCTCTTAAGAAATTCCTCTATAATATCTTAGGATCAATCATTCATACACTTCCTATATATTTTTGTTATGAATTATGAGTTATTGGGCTGGGCTAACGGGTTAGGCCAGTGGGCTGGGCAACGGGTTGGGCTACTGGGCTAGCCCACTGGGTACCCATGGGCATAAAAACTAGCCCACGGCCTGACCCATTGGGCTAGTGGGCTACCCATGGGCCTTAATAACAACGGGCTGGGCCGCCCATTAGCTCGGTGGGCCATCGGGTTTCTGGGTCGGGCTATGGGCCGTGGGCTATTTGATGACCCTTAATTTGTGGTAGCATATGGTGTTATAGGATAACCCAAGTTATTAATTATGGTGTGCCCAATAAATTGTTATTTAATTTATATATATATATATATATTGTGTGAGAGTAGAAATTCAATTATTATAAGGACAGAACTTAGGTGTTTTGCCTTAGATTCCCCTCTTAAAATTCAATCATGTGGCTACTTAACTAAAAATACATTTCCATGCCCTAAAAATTAAAAAAAAAAAAAAAAAAAACCATATGACTTAATTTTAAGAGGAAAATCTAAGAAATAACACTTAAGGTGATGTACCTAAGTTTTGTCCTTGTTATAATAAATGGAGAATCAAGGATTTTAGTCGTGATTCTCCTTACAAAGAAGATCAAAAAAATGTCAAATTTCTTGACAAAATTGCCATTTGGCGAAATGGATATATGTTAACTAGTCAAAGCTAATTGTCAATCCATACGAGAAAGGTGCAAACACTAATGAGATTTTTTCTTTTTTCTTTTTTCCCTTTAGATCGCGAAATCTTGTTTTAAGGACAAAATTTGATTACAAACTTGGTTGAAGCCTTAACTCAAGGGAATTTTTTTTCTTTCCCTTTGGATCGCGAAATCTTGTTTTACGGATAAAGTTTAACTACAAATCTTCAACTCACGATAAAAAGATGATATGTGTCCATGTCATATGCAATGAACATGCACATGACTCAATGATTATATTTAATCACTTAAGTGTGATTTAATAAATCATGTGCACATGATAAAATACATGTCATCTTCTTTTTATGCCTTGAAAGTTGAAACTCAAGAGTCAAACTTTTTTTTTTCATTAATGCATTCTTGTACATAATTGTCATAGATTTCAGAATTCTTTTTTAAATTGTCGTGGTCATTTGTATGCAAAATATTAATAAGTAATCAACTTAGCCTATCTTGTGATGAGCTGTAATACCTACTAACTGGAATTATGGTTTAGAATTAGAACATTTTTTTTTTTTTTGAGAGAGAGAGTTTCAATCTATGGTATTTGTTCCAGAGAGTTACAACTTATAGCGTCCACTTCTACTGGTAACTCTTTATCATCAGGCCAAGATAACATTCAGTTTTTGGTATAGGCGAGAATTGAATCTCAAATCTCATATTTAACTATAAAAAACTTTACAAATTGAGCTAATGAAACCCACAGAATTAGAACCATACAAACGTACAATTTAACTTATAAATGGAACCGTCGCTCAATCAAACTAGTTGGTCTTTAGTTTGAATTTTGCAGTTATCCTTAAGATATTAAAAATACAATCATTTAATTTATCCAACTGGTATTGGGCACGAGACCACACGGCATTGGTTTTGCAATATACTATTTTGAAGAGGAAAGCTCCCAAATTCCGCAACTTAAAAAAGTGCACAAAATGGAGTTTCCCACTAGGGACTTCACTTGGGTGAGATTGAGGGTCTCACGTACAAAAAGAATCTTTTCAAGACTAGGAAAGGTAAAAGGGGGCGCGGCTTCTGTCTAGTGTCTCCAGTATACTGGACCTGTTGCGATCATGACACATGTCTATTTTTGGTCACATATCATGATCGTAGCGGATCCAGTGTCACAGGATACTGGACAGAAGCCACACCCGGTAAAAATGAGGGAATGTTAGGTCCTTTACTCTCAAGTCAAATGTGTAATAAACATGGTTGTTAAAATTGTGATCTAGATCGTAGAACCACACGATTTTACAATCCCACCTCACCAAAAGGTTTAGGATCGCACTAGAATCGTAAAAATGGTAGGATCATACATAGGATCGTGTAGGATCGTATAAGATCGTAGTTTCGTATGGGATCCTATCGATCCTACCAAAAACATAAATTTTTGGTTTTTTTTATGGGATAAATTTTTTATTTTGATGAAGCTTTAAGGGTTTTTATTTTTTCATGGTGTGATGGTATGACTTTTTATTTTATTTTTATAAAATTATGTTAACCTATGCAAATGCTCTTTTAGTTTATAGTTCACTTGTAATCAAAATTAAGGAATGCTTTATCATTTCTAAATGAAGAATTTGATGTTGGATTTGCTGTCTTTTAAGCTATAATGTTGTTAAATTTGTTTGATTAATATACTAATTTGTGTTCTAGTATTACTAAAATATTTTTTTATATATAATTTTATCAGTTATGCTTGTATTTGTATATTGATTGATTGATTTTTTTTAGCATACTCTTTAATTGTTGCTGAGTAGTATAACTTGAATAGTTGAGTGTGAAATTGTATCTTGATGCCTTTGGCAACTCTAGTATACAAATATATAATGTCTACATAGATGATGAAATGGATGATGATGATTAGGAATTTAGGGCGGTAGTTATAAGAACCTTGGAATGAGAATAATTAAATGTTCATTTCACCTTAATATTCATCTTACTTTTGGATTTCATATTGTAGTTAGCTAATTTCCATTTACTAACTTATTTTAGATTTTAAACTTGGAACTTAGAACTTGGAAAATATGTTCCATATATTTTGATAAATATTTTAGTATTTGATTGCTAATTAAACATTTATTGAATTTTTTAGATACATTAGGTCAAAACTTAAATATATTTGTTTTGTTAGTTTAAACTTAGCAATGTATGACATGCAAATTACATTATATGATGCAAATCTTAGTTTTTTTTATGAATGAATTTATATTTTACATGATTATTCAACATACACAATTATTATCAATGTATTTTTTGCTTTAAATATGAAAATATATAAGATCTTACGATTCGCAATTCGATCTTACAATTTACGATCTCACCTACCTTCAACGATTCTACGTAATATTTCGATTTTGATAACCTTGGTTATAAATTAATTAATTAATTGCGCAAGAGGACTTCACATTTAATGGGGTTTTCTTCTTTCCAGAAAGAATATATTGGGAATTGTTGTGTCCTAACTCCTAACTCCAATGTCTATTACCCATTCCAAGATTCTTTGCTTTCAAAAATAAATAGTTCCAATAAACCGTACCCTATATGCAATAGAGAAGAGAAAGGTTATTACAGGGGGCACAGTGCAGAAGGAATGGCGTGTTCCAGGTCCGTCTGCTACATTTTTTTATTTGATCTTCTACATTATTATTAAATTATGATGATTATCAAAAAAGATCTAGAGTATACACATTCACGCTACTATCGTCACTATTTATATTATATTATTCAATCGTTTATTTTAGTTAACTATATTAATTTTGTCAGCTGTATTCATATCTATGTATGCATGTCTCTATTGCTCACAATCAACAATAGTATATATATTTCTCTCCAAAAAAAAAAAAAAAAGCAATAGTATATATAGCTTCTCAAAATAAAATTAAAAAAATATAGATACGGGTGATAAAAATATAGCTTCTCATAATAAAATTAAAAAAATAAATAAAACTATAGTATATTCTTTTGCTGAAAAGAACAAGATTTTATAGATACGGGGTTGTTGGCCACATTATAAAAGGTATTGGGCAGGTATGTAGCAGCTTTCAGGAGGTAAAAGTCAGACACATTGACAGGAACAGCAACAAAATAGCCCATGAACTCACCCAACAAGCCAAAAAAACTATAGAAAAATTTGTTTGGAGGAATGAGATCCCAGGTTTTTTGTTTGACCTTCTTAATTAGAGAGATCAATCTAGGCGGGGTTTCTTTGTTTTTGGTCTATGTTGTTACTATTCTGCTTGTTGTTGGTGTGTTTTGTTTGCTCATTGTATTTGGTTTTTTTCTCCTGTTAATGAGAATTTAGTCTCTTATCAAAAAAAGAAAAAAAAATAGCTAGCATATGGAAATTTAAAGTATAATATATACGGTTTGTTTCAAAAAAAAAAGTATAATATATACGGTTAATTTTTTGGTTGGTAAACGAGGATAATATTATAGAATATTAAAAAAAAGGATAATATTATAGAAAACTAAATAGTCTTGTCAATAGACTCACATAGCCTAGCAATGCTCGTTACAACTTATTGCACGACTTGTCAAGTGGTGACTTATGAATGGTGAATGTGTGAACCCCACATAGATGATGGAAATATGCATATACGCAACAGAAAAATTAAACGCATCTACTTCATTCACAATTGATAACATGTACTAAGTAAGTTTCAGAACTTAGGAACTAGAAAGTGTACCTTGAAGCAGTGAAATTCAAAACCAAAATTCAGAAGTACTTGAGAAGACTTTCAATCTTCACTCCAATTCCACTAACGCCCAAGATGTGTGGTCTCTCAATCAGTTATATGAGTTTGTTCTAGAGAGAATGAGAGAGTGTTCTCTACTCACATACATACCAATTCATGTTATATCAAATTATGTATGTTTCTCTCTTAATAACATATTATCTAATTGGGCTAGCCTTTTGGGCCTTCCCAATTAGGCTTTAGTATGTGACTTGGAGTGGGACCAAAAGGGAACAAATAAGACACTAGCTCCAATGGATCCTGGGCTTTTCTGTCAACTCTTGACAAGTCCAAAATTACCATTAATTATATTTAATACCACTATATAAATATAATTAAACTCTAGGCCTTATTAATAGATTATATCCCAAGACTTTATTATACATGCAACCCCTTCATAAAATATTCAAAGTAATACAAAGTCATTAATGAAGACTGTCACTTTGTAGATTACTACATTTTAATCCTTGAGTACCTGGTTTAATCCTTTAAGTTATTCATCATATATTTATGAAATTCAATTTCATAAATATATACTTTAGTAATTATTTACTAAAGTAGTTAGGCCTAACATTCTGAATAACAAACCCATTAAACTTATCTCAAGGGAATATTTTATATCTCCGTTAAGAGACTATGAATTCTATCTTGAGAATATATGCTCCATCAACACTAAATGTGGCTGCCCAATATATTGAGGTTTTGACCGTAACTTTAGATCTCACTCCTGATATATCAAAGCAACTTACATTTCATGTCTGTGTAAAGTCACTGGTCCGTTGCTTACAGCCTTTCTTTCGGCCTTCATTTATTTCAGATTATCCAATCCTCGCAAAAAAAAAAAAAAAAAAAAAAATCCCAAAATTATTTCCTTTCCTTTTTCTATTGAAATCATTTTCCTTGATGATACATACCCTACACGGCTATTTTTTTTTATTTTTTATTAAAATTCAATTGTCATTAACCAGTCAGGCTGTCACTCTTAGGAGAAAAAAAAATTGTCACTCCATATTATTAAATGATAGATATCCCAAAACAATGTCATTTTTTTTTAAACAAAAGAAAACAAGGCAATTGATGTGAAACTTGAAACCTCATCTAGGAATATCTAGGGTCCCATGGCATCTCTCAGTGAATGGCCACTGACAATAACTCATCTTCTGTCATCGTTCCACTATCGCTTAACCTTTCGCCTCCTCCAACGGACTATATATTTGACTGTCATTCTTTTGATTTGGGTATTAATAGTTTTTATGCTTACCCAATTCAATAGGTATGCCACCTTTTTTTTTTTTTTTTTTAATTATTGATTTGCGGGTTTCTCTTATAGATCATGTTTTGTGCGTTATTATTAGGAAGTCTTGCTCATCACATATTTGATGTTTTATATGGTATCCTCGACACAGTCTATATATTTCTCACTCTTCAAGTCTATATTATATTATGATTATGAGATTCCAAAAAAAAAAAAAAAATTTATGATTATGAGATGTCAAATCTTATAACTTAATTGGCACCTCCTTATACATAAAGTGCTTGAAGGTTTAGGCATGATTTTAAAAACCGGACTGGGGCAAAATTGGATTTGCCTCCGGTTTTGGCCGGTTTTTGACTGGTTTTGGGCATTTTTACGGGACCGGATTAGTACCCGGTTCCCGATTGAACCAATCAGACCGACAGGGGAGTTTTTAAAACCATGGGTTTAGGAGGGAAAATGTTCGAGCTACAAAATTAGCAGCATATTGTAACTATTTAAAAATATATATATATATATATATATATATATGATTACAAGACACATGGATTATGAATTCATTTTCTAACTTATTCAATCACTTTGATTTAAGACTTATCTATGATTTTTTTTTAATTACTTTCAAATGTCTATTTAATAGAGACCATTTAGTTTATATGTTGATAAGTTTTTTGGTTTTAGATTCATACTTTTGTTGTATTTTGTAATTGGGTGATCGATTAATTTTGTCTTATGGACTAAGCTAACATAATTCAATAATAGACATTTAAAATATTTTCTATATATTTTTTGTGCTCTTACTTCCTTATGCTCTTCTTCAAGGTCTTATAATCTCTTATTCATCATGTCGTCATTGTGGCAGTAATTTATATTTATGTTATGTTTGTTTCTTACTCTCTTTTATCTTTGGGAAATTGTTTATTTGAATTTGTCAAATTTGTAATTCTAAATTTGAATATTTAAAAGTTCGTTTGTTTCTTACGCTCCCTTTTTTTTATGTAAAATATTTTCAAATGTAAAATATTTTACATTGAAAATATTTTCAGGAAAACGTTTGCATTTTACAGTGTTTGGTTGTATACATTAAAATGTTGTGGAAATTATTTTCTACTTCACAGTAAAATGAAAAAAAAAATCTTATATTTAAAATCACTGCACCACCATTGAACCACCACCGACCACGCAAATTCAGAAAAGAAAAAAAAAATCCATTCTCAACGGTCAAAACACACACACACAAAAATACACGTATAGCAAGTACTAAGAACCAATTAAAGTAATCAAATTCCAAAGTGTCAATCAAGATAGAGACCCATGGCTGCCGAAGGCAGTGGATCTAGAAAGTCCACCACCAAAGTCACCATAACCACCCCAAACGAGCAACCCACAAACCCATATCCGAAAAAACCATCCAAAAATTCGAGCATTAAACCATGAATCCATATCAAAAACCCGAAAACCCACGATTCTTGAGAAGCTAATTGGCAAGATAGAGGGGCGTGGCAATTGCATTTGGGTCACGAACCTTAGAACAAATAGGTGGCTTTTGTGTTTGGGTCGGACTGGAGTTGGGTCATGAACTTGAGAACCGGTTTAAGGATTGATCATTGATGACAGTAGATCCGGTGATTAGTGGCGCCGACGATGGTGGATCCGATGATGAGATGCCTGTTGGATGAGTGGCTGTTTTGGTTTGTGGGAGTGGTTGGTCTGGTTCAGGGGAGGAGTTGAGAGTGAGATTTGGGTGAATAGTCAAGAGTGAAACTGTGTGAGGAAGTGTGAAATGTTTTACACTTAAAAAATGGGTAAAACATTTTACAAGTTTTTGCCTTGAGTCTACAAGTCGACTGAAAATATTTTACATTAAAATCTTTTCCTAAAAATATTTTACTTCAAAATAAATGGAGCATTAAAGACCTTCATTGATTGTGATAGGAATGACTTCTCCTTTTATTTTTTTTATTTCTTTCCTTATGAATGCTTTCTTCTAATTCATGAACAAGTGCATCCCCTAAAAGAATCCTATATCCCATAAGCCTAATTACTCAATAATCTTAGGTCAAAATTGTTCATCTACTTGATAAGAAGGTCAAATTTAAAGTTGTTAGACCATTCCCTGGCCAATGGTGATTTTTTCTTTATATATATATATATATAGATGAAAAACTTGTAACTTTATTAAGAAGAAGATAAATTCAGTACATCATGAGTAATGGCTGACTTAATCAGCGAAGGATTTTCCTCTATTCAGGTTACAAAATTATCACTATTCTAACTCAGAGCTGCCGTTACCTTGTCTTCATGATCTCGAATCACTACTCCTGCCCCAGACCATCTTGGTTAAAAACTGCTCCATCCACATTGGCTTTGTAGTTTGGTGCACTCGAGCTAGACCAAACCTCCTTCATGCTATCCTTTGGTTGAGAGATCGAGGGATTTGTTGTTTGAAACTCATCTAGCAGAAATGATTTTTCTGCACCACCTTAGAAGTAGATTGTCTAGCACTACCATGCCTAACCGCATTTCTATTATGCCACATACAACATGCAACCATAAAGACCAACTCTAAAATTTCATTACCAACATGTTGGACAAACATAAGATACCAAACCAAGTTGACAAACTCATCATACCAGACTCCTTGGGTTTCAAAAATAATACATCTTTGTAACTCATGCGAACCTCAATCGACACGCTTTGAGACCCAACAAAATATTGGAATACTCGCCCAAGAAAACTAAAATTCAGATTTTTGATAGAACCTTGACCCAACGTTTATAAGTGAAACGCGAACCAAAGGTATAAGTAACAGACCTTGACCCAATGATTATAATTGAATCACGAACCAAAGGGATAAAGTTTGAACGCCACAAGGAAGAATCTCTGATAAGTTCACAGTTCTTGAAAAACCAAAAGAAGAGCAAAGCCTCACCTTTTCTGATTTTTATTCAATAATCTCTATTACAATGAGTGCATGCTATTTATAAGGCATGACTGAAAATAGAAAAATATTAAAAAAACGTACTAAATAATAAAACCCTAAATAAAAGTTGATTTTGTTTGAAATTAGCATATCCCAAATAGGAAAAATAGCTAAAAACGTTCTAAATAATAAAAGCCTAAAATTAAGGTAGATCTGGTCCAAAATTAGATGCTCCAGACTAGGAAAAATATCTATTAACTGATATGGAGCTGGAAAATCAATCAGCCATTAAATCTATGCCATAAATCACGCCCAATTAAGCCAGATCAGCCCTCAATAGCTTGGATTAAATTTATTACGCCTTCATCTTCCTTTGGGCCAAGCTTAGAATGTCTTGCGTTAGAATCAGCCCAAATCTCTTGAATCAGCCCATTAAGTGCTTCTTTGATCTTCTTGGATCTTGCTTTAGTAATAGGCCCAACTAGAACATGCAATGGATCCTTGAATGCTTGTTGATTCTCATCAGTAACCACACGTCACAAGCAGTCTAACACTCCCAAAAAATATGCTCACTAGTTTCTCTCCCCGATCCAAAAGCTTCACACATATCCTCATCAATAACCTAACAATGCAGCAAATTCACCTTAGTAGGGATGATATTTCAACACACACGCCATTCAAAGGATTTAGTCTTGTTTGGTAGATTCATACCCAATATTCATCTCCAGAAGGTTTTGAGTTTTTCACCATTCAACGGTCCTTCCTTGCATGCCTCCTTGGACTCAACCACTGCAATCTTGTATGCGCTTTTGACGGTGAAGCAACCCTGTCCCTTGGCAAGCGGGAGCTCAAAGGGATGCTCAAAATAGCTTCAACATCGGTAGGGATGAAAGTCTAGTGCACTAGCTCTTCATGCCAATTTCCTGTGTTGAAGTTAATGAGTTCACTAACTGTTGAGATTGTTGGAATAAATTTCGGTCTGGTAAGCACTCCAAATTTGGATGAGTCATTGATCATCTATCGGACCAAATGTTAATTGATGCCCCATTGCCTACTTGCCACTTGCACCCTTTTCGAACAATATTTTGTGCCACCAAAATGCTTCTCCATGCATAAGATGGGCAAGACCCCAACTCCGCCCCAAGAAAATCGCTATATGGAAAATATTTGGCCTTAAATACTCTATAAACCAAAGATGATGTATTGGTTTGTAGTCTCCATTCTTGTTTGGCTAGTAATGCAAGATTAAATGCTTTAATATCACGAAAGCCTAGGCCACCCTCATCCTTTGGGGTACAAACTTTATCCCAACTAAGCCAAGACATCTTAGTTACAAAAAATAATAATAATAATAATAATAATAAATACAACCATAATAAATACCTAATAATAATAACTATCATATTTCATATATAAATACAATCATAATAAATACTAGTACATGTGTATAGGAAACCAATGTTAGTTACTTTGTGGACCATTCTATTGTGATTGTTGGGCAATTATTGAGTACTTCCGGAATACCATAAATGCGCATTCCCTTCTCTTACATAACTGTGGATCCCATTAATTAAATTTATGGTAATACCCATAATTTATGTGAGAGAGAGGAAAGCCTAAGCCACCCTCATCCTTTGGGGTACAAACTTTATCCCAACTAAGCCAAGACATCTTAGTTACAAAAAAAAAAAAAAAAAAAAATACAATCATAATAAATACCTAATAATAATAACTATCATAATTATCATATTGCATATATGGAAAATGCTAACGAGTGCCCTTAGGGCACTGGTTAATAATCTATTTAAAGAAAATTTTTATAGGAAATAAAAAAAAAATTAATATTTTGACAGTTTTTTTTATTTCCCATAAAAGTGGTATCAAAACTTTCTTAAAATGAATTATTATAATAATAATAATAAATACAATCATAATAAATACTTAATAATAATAACTATCATAATTATCATATTTCATATATAAATACAATCATAATAAATACTAGTACATGTGTATAGGAAACCAATGTTAGTTACTTTGTGAATCATTCTATTGTGATTGTTAGACAATTATTGAGTACTCCCAGAATATCATAAATGTGTATTCTCCCCTTTCACATAACTGTAGATCCCACTAATTAAATTTATGGTGGTACCCATAATTTATGTATAAGAGAAGAATACGCATTTATGGTACTTCCGAAATATTCAATAATTTTCCGTGATTGTTGACCTGGTAATCTAGTGATTATTGAAGCCAATGGTGGGGCACGAAGAAATTTTTAGTTATATATTAAACACTCTCCCAAGCAATTATGGTCCTTGATTGGCAAGTTCTATCGTCCTTTCAACTTTTTTTTTTTTTGATAAACTCGTCCTTTCAACTTCTTCCTACATAGAAATTGAACATGGCTACAGAAGAAGCTACACTACTTAAAACCGTGGGAGATAAGTACAGGTCTTTCTTGTATGATGAAGCAGACGATATTGAATGGAGACATGGTGGGCCTCCAACATATGATGACGTTAACAAGCTCTTCGAAGATGGCAGGACTAAGGTGGAAATTAATTTAATCAAGAGTTTTTTCTTCTTCTCTCTAGTTAATAGCTTATCTTGTTACTTGTATTGCAGGAATGGCCTAAAGGGTCACTAGAAGAAATAGTGCAAAATGCTGTGAAGTCCTGGGAGATGGAGCTCTCACACAAGACTCGCTTGAAGGACTTCAAGACAATCAACCCTGAGAAATTCAAGCTCTTCGTTAATGGTAATAAAGATAAATTTCAAGTCATATTTAAAGCCCCCACTTACTTTTCTAATATTAGTTACTTTTATCTAATTCATAAATAAATATAACCAAAAAGAAAAAGGATTTGTAAATTAATTTCCATAGATCATGATCTACTATGTACATGTGATCTGGGAAAATCTAGAGACATAACTTTTATCATAATCTTGATGTGATTGATTGTGAGCAGTCAAGAAAAAGTAATGGATTTATGTAATGAATTCATGTAAAAGTGATAAATAATCAATCACAATTTATTTGGTTAGAGTTGTGGCATAAAAGTTGTGGCAGAGAAGAATGAAATGACTGTGATGTTCAAGGCTGTGACAAAAAATTAAAGACAGCATGACTTATTAATTACGCCATATCTTTCATGATGAGCTAATAATAATAATAATAATAATAATAATAATAGTAATAGGTGGTGAATTTATGGTGACACAGGAAGAGAGGGGTTTTCAGGAGAAGAAACTCTAAGAATTGGGAGCTACAATGCGTTGTTGAAGAATTCACTGCCAAAGGAGTTTCAGTACTACAAAGCAGAGGAAGAGAGCTTTGAATCATCTCATGATGTATTTCGATCGGCTTTTCCTCGTGGGTTTGCATGGGAAGTACTTGGCGTTTATACTGGACCTCCCGAAATTGTTTTCAAGTTTAGGCACTGGGGTTTCTTCGAGGGACCCTTCAAAGGACATGCTCCAACTGGAGAGATCGTTCAATTTTATGGATTGGCTACTCTCAAGGTATATATTTCATACACTGGCCCAAGAAAATAAATAAATCAGGCTTTCGTCTAAGATTTTTGATTGTTTCTCAGCAAAAAAAAAAAAATCTAAGATTTTTTATTCAACTAGTAATAAGAGTTCATACTTATAATTATATATATATTGATTAGTGTTATAAGCAATACATTTTCATAACAATTGATTCAAAACAAAACTTAAGTGGTAAGTTGTTATAAATTTTTATTTGGACTCACCATTTATATCACTTTTTAATCTACCGTTTAATCTATTACTAACAACTTAACACTTTAACTTTGTTTTGAAATTCTTCTAAAAAAAATATTTTGTTATGAAATTGTTATATCCATAGCTTTATTCAATTATATTATATTATAATATGCGATATTGGTTAATAGCATACATATTTTTGCAAGGTTTCCTAGTGCTATAGGGGAAAAAGAATATTAAAGACAAGGAATTGGTGGTAATCTAATGTTGTAAAATTAGTATGCAGTTCAAAAGTTCAACCTTATAATTGTATTGATCCCACTATTTAGTATTTACTCGCCCACCAAATTGTTGTGGATAAAGTTCCTCAGCGTCATTCAAAAAATATAAAAATAATAATAAAAATCTTATAAAAAAATAATAATAAAAAAAATAAAAATAAAAACAGCTGTGATTGTTTCGTTAACCTATAGTATAAATCATCCATTTCTAGTTTACCAAAAAAAAAATTCATCCATTTCTTGTACGTTTCAACAACCTATCACATCAATAATTATAAAATTTTCTTATAAAAAAATATAATTATAAAAATGTGGTAGAAAATTGTGTCCCCTTCTTCATTACTCCTTATGGTTGAATTTAAAGGCTCAAATGAATTTAAATATAGTCGCATACTTCAAAAGTCAAATTGATTGTATCTCTTTTTATTTCTTTTAACCCACCCAAATTCAGATTTAATTCTTGAAATTTAAAAAATGGGAAGAAATTTGGAAGAAATCAAAATCAAACTCACAACAAAATTTCTGAAAAGGAACCTACAACAGATTTTAACAATCAAAAGTATAATTTACTTTTTAAATAATAATAAATAAATAAGTTTAGACTACATAGTTTTTCCGTGGTCGGTTAGCCACCATGTTTTGTTTGTTAGCTTAAAAATAAGCATCAATAACAATAAAAAATTTCTCTACCAATTTACCAGCAAATAAGTAAATTTTCTTTTTAATTCAAATAATTAGTAAGTTTTGGTTAGCCAACTAATAAAGTCATTTATTTTTTAATAAAAAAATTTGAGATTTGGGTTTCGCATACACCAAAAATCAATTTGTATCTTGAACTAATAATAAAGAACAATTATCATGAAGCGAACGTCATAGACTAAAATATTACTGATATGATATATTAAAAAAATGTTTTTTTTTTTTTTTTTGGGAAAAGTATATACTCCTATAACTTCTTTTTTATAGAAAAAAAAAAATTAAACACTAAACACTATACAGGACTTTTTTAATAAATTAGTTAAATAATAGAAGTAACTTCGTCGGCCTTGGAATTTGCAAGGCCTAAACTAATTAAAATCATTTGCTGGTTAATTACTAAATGAATCCCTGTATAGGTTGATGAATCTCTAAGGGTAGAAGAGGTGGAGGTGTACTATGACCCAGCAGAGCTATTTGGAGGCCTTCTAAAGGGACAACCTGCAGCCACTGAAAGCTCAACTGCTACCCATGAATGCCCATTTTCCAAATAAAATTATATGTTCATGTTTTTTTATTTATTTTTGGACTGAAAGCACAGCTGCTACCCATGGCTGCCTAGTTTCCAAATAAAATTATATCTACATTTTACCTAAGTAATGTAACGCTCTATCTTGTCATTTCTCCTCTTTCATGCTTTGGTTGTACTAAGCATGCTTGTCTTTTGTATGTACATTTCCAAATAAAATTGTATGTACATTTTACCTAAGTAATTCTCTATGTTGTCAATTCCTCCCCCTCTTTCATGCTTTTGTTGTACTCGACAAGCTTATCTTCTGAAACTTATTTTTAGAGAGTTTCAATATATGGCGTCCGCTCATGATAATAGCTCTATTATTATCAAACCAAAACACCAGTCAGTTTTTCGTGTAGGCGGAGATTGAACCCTAGATCTCTTATTCAACCATCAGAGACTTTACTAGTTGAGCTGACTGAAACCCACTTATCTTCTGTAACCTTTTTTTTTTTTTTTTTTTTTTTGAGAAAGATCTTCTGTAACCTTGTTATTCAATGGTTTGCATTTTATTTTTAATACATTGAGAGTTGGGAGTAAGGGGAATGAAAATATCATAAGGTACTGGTCAAACTACAAGACTCTTGACAATTTGACATTTATTTATGACAATAAATTATATCTCAATACTTCAACAATATGTCATGTATGTTCTCTATTGTTTGAGGCCTGCAATGATAAAATTTAATGAGATATTGTTTATATCTAAATATCAATTAAATAATAACTGTGTGGAGCGTTTGAAAAAAGATACCAAAAGGGCCCGCACTGAAGTATTTGGGCTTTGGTATCAGGCCCACAACAATTTATTTGTAGAGATGGGTGCAATGGACTGACTTGTGGGCTCCTAATCTAAGGGCTAAAGTTAACAAGAATATATCCTAATGAAAAGAGGCGTCACAATACAAAAATATAAGAAGAACAAGGTTTATAAATGTCTCCTCGGTCAGCCAAGGGAGCTAGTCACACTCTTGGGGAGTACAAGTTTGAGTATTCTCTCTCCTTAAATCTCTTGATCCACCATCTGGGGGGTGTCCTCCCCTTTTTATAATGGTTCCCTTTCTCATCCTGACCCTCCACATGTAGGGTGGTTGATCTCCTTTTGATACTTGTCTCATCCCCCCTTTAGAGGGTGTGCTGCATGAGCTATAAGTTGTCCTGGCATTATTTAGTTGTCATTCAGCTATTAATGCGGCTGATCTAGTTGGTGCAATGCATTTAATGCAGAGCTAATGGGAGCTTCCTTGACAAGTTTCCTTCTCTCTTTTCCCGCATTGGAACCGATTGCCTTCCTCAGTTAATGCCTCCAAACCAAGGGTGGGGGCCCCTTACCTCGGGTTGCTTGAGGGCCTTTGCCTACACCCCTTTTTCCAACTACCCCCTGGATTTTCTTTTGTAGGACTGGTCCATTGGGCCCACATGCTTCTCAAACATGGGCAGGGATGCCTCTCCTTGACCCCCCACAATAACTATTTAATTTTTATTTAATACTTTCTTTATTTAAAAACTATTTTTCTTGCTTTTTAAAATGCCAAATTAGTAATTTAGTTTTTGTATTAAGGTTTTGTTAACATATTTTTTTTTAATTAATATTAGGTAATCCATTTAATCTTAAACAACTTAAACAAGTATTTTTAGTAAAAGTACGGGAAGGATATATAGATTTTTGGAGAAATTTTTTTTGGTCTTTTTATGTAATAAAGAACAGTTATATATTACACGTAATTTTTACATTTTTTAAAGAAAATTTAAAAGAGAACCAAACCGATGTAATTTCTCTAAATTATAATTAAAGGAAAAGGTTAAGGTATATTGTAGGGGTATTGGGCCCAAGAGCTCATTACCTCTATATATATTGGGCTGGAGCCCAATCCGAGGACGAGAGGTCGTCTGAGGAGGAGTAAACTTTGTCAAGGGAGTCCGTGTTAGTAAATGAAGAAGTTAGTTTTGGTCATAATGGTAGGAGGGTGGGCTGAGGATGAATGCCTCCTCAACTAACCAAAGCCAAGGTCCGAAGAGGTGGTCTGCCGTCCAGGGAAACGTTCCAGGAAGTTCTGTTGGTACGGATAAGCATTGCAGAAACATAGGACAAGGGAGAGTCCTAAAATATCTAAGGAAAAAGCTGCTACCACCGCATTCAATGCTCTGCAGCTAACTCTCTGGCCGCATTAATGTGGAGGTGATACCTGAACAGTGGTTTTCAGCCTTACAATTACTACATAGACTTTAGGAAGGTGCTGATGGGACAAGTATCAACACCAACCATCTGGTCTGCACGTGGAAGGTAAAGATGAAAGGAGAAGAGAGTATAAAAGAAGAAGGAGGCAATGAGAGAGGGGGATCGAGAAATTAAGAGAAAAACACTGTAGCTTTCAAGAACTGACTTTGTAATCAAACTTGAAAGAAATATATAGAAGAACTGATCTCCTCGAACTGTGCCGAGGACAATTTTCTTTAGTGTAAACTTGTCTATCTTCATTCTCTTGTCATCTGAATCCACTTTAGTGGTTGTCTGATTCATTAAAATCTAGTTTTACAACCCACTCTCTACAAATTCATTATTTTAGGTTTTTTGGGCTTAAGTTCATCCACCTTTTGGGCTAGGACTCAAATCTGGTCCTTACATATATAATTTCTATTTATGTTTTTATATAATGTAAAATCAAACGTTTCAATGAAATAAAGATGTATTTCATTATTTTTGGTTTTCTTTTTTATGCCTTTGTAAAATAAATGGCAATTCCAAATGTAAAAAGAGAGGAGAGGCAACTGAGATAGAGAAAGGAAATAGTCAATGGCAGCAAGAGAAGAAAGGTGTCCATAACAAAAGTAAGGGGAGAGGGAGAAAAAGAAAAGAAAATGTAGATTTTGTAATTGAGGAGAGGAGTGGGGGAGAAAAAGAAAAGGAAATGTAGATTTTGTTTTTTGTTTTTGTTTTTGGTCTTGACACTAAAATCATGTCTTAAGACATTGTTTCATATCAACCTAAAATTGTAAAAGACACGATTTTTATTAAAAATGCTCATTCTCCCTAATATTTTTAAAACAACACCAATTTTTTTAAGCCTAAAATGAATTTTTCGTCCCTACATTTTGACCCGATTCCCATTTTGGTCTCTACTTTTTATTTTTACCACATTTAGTCCTTATTTTGAAAAACGTCATTTGTTTCAGTCCCTACCATCAATTCCCTAACGGAAATATCCTACGTGGCCAACAAAGTGCACTGTTGGCACTCTGAACGCCTACATGGCCACAATATTTTTACAACATTTTTAAAACAAATCCTAAGTGGCAAGTTGTTACTGGTTGTTATTGCTGGGGCAAAAAAGTAATCTTGGTTTTAGGTTTAAATTTGAACCAATAACAATTAACCACCTATGATTTGTTATGAAAATATTGTAAAAATGTTGTGGACGTAGCACCTCTCAGCATATAATTAAAAAACTTATTTAGCATCCACATCAGCATATAATTAAAAAAAAAATTCTCAATTTAACAAAATAAAAAACAGAATTAAAAATTAAAAATAACATGAATTAAGTTCTGAATATATCTTGAACAATAACAACAAGAACACGAAGTCAGTTCAATATCATCAATAAACCGAGCACATACCCAAATGTTAACAAACTCAAAATACCCAAATATGAACAAAATACCAAATCGATTAACAACCACAATATTAATCAATATTAACATACACTCAAAATAAAATAAAATAAAAAATTGAAACACATGGCTGCCATTAGGGCTATCCACGGGTACGTCCAGGTTGGGTTTGTGCCCAACTCGAAACTAACCTGCTAAAATCTAGTGGGAAAAAAATGCACCCGCCGTCGACCTGCCGAAGTAATCGGGTCGGGCAGTTCAGACCATCAACGGGTGGCGGGCAGGTCGGTCGGAGTCATAGATCTGAGAAGACGGCAGAAAACGGTGAAAAAAACACAAAACCGGCGAAGAAACCCAGATTTCGGCAATAGTTTTCCAGATTCCGGCGATATTTCCCTTAGATCCGGTGAGATTTCGCAAGATTCGACGAAAATCTCACCAGATTTTATGAGATTTACACCAGATCCGATCAAAATCTCATCGGATCTAAGGGAAATATCGCTAAATTCTGGAAAATTATCGCCGGATTCTGGAAATTTTGGTCGGAATCTAGAAATCTTTTGGTCAGTTCTGGTTTTTCGGGAGGAAAACCGAAACCGACCCGCCGGAATCAGTTTTCTGATTGTGAAGACTCGTCGGAGCAGTTGGGTCGACTGGATTTGAGTCGGATCCGATCAGTTCTTCAGGTGGGTCGGGTTACTGGATCAATCTGGACAGCCCTAGCTGCTATGCGTGGGTACATCTCCCAAATTACCCAATTCCCAAGTGCCAAGCATTAATAGATGGATTGGCTTTCATTGGATGCCACATGCAGGTTTTTCAATAGATTTTTCAAAAGAATAAGTTCTTCCCAAAGAAAATTCATATGCTCTCTCTCTCTCACAAAAGCCGATTTTTGTGAATGGAATTTTAGTTTTTTGGGTTTGTTTTTTGGTGGTTGGTTCGGGTTTATGGATTTGTGGTATTTTTTGTGGGTGTTTAATCTTTCTCTTTTCCTTAACTGATTGAGTGCTTGTGCTTGAGAATGGAACTTCATCTAGATCGAACCTCAAGCTCGGGCTCACTTCAACCATGGAGCTTTATGGACCAGTGAAGGCAGACTTCGACGCATCCACTCGAAGACTCGACTTCTCAAGTTCAAAATCTCAAATCTTCGGTCATGGTTTTAGTTTTATATGGGTTCGGGTTCTCAGTTTCATATGGGCTTGTTTGTATTGGGAAGTTGCAAGGATCGATTGGTTTTGAAGGGATTTTGCTTTAATGGTCTTTGTTTGTTTTGAATTTTTCTAGTTCTGAAATTTATGGGTTTGTTTTATAGGTTTGAAATTTATGTTTGTGTTCTTACTAGAGATCGGTTTGTGTTTGGTTTAAGTTGATTTTGTGTTGGTTTCTCATAAAGATGAGAAATTTTGGGTTTGAATTGTGATTTTGTATATCTGGGTTTTATGATTTGAGAAAATCTGGGTTTTGTGGTTTGAGAAAATCTGAGAAGATCTGCTGTTGGACTTGTGTTTGTGTTCTTGCTAGAGATCAGTTTGTGCTTGTGTTTTTGTGTTTGGTTGACAAGAAAGGGCAAAAAAATGCAAGAAAATATGAGCATGTGTTCTTATATTTAAAATTTGGGTTTGTGTTCTTTAGTATTCTGTTAAAGATGGACATAGATCTAAATTGATGTATTTTTTGGATTTTAATTTTGTTTTATCTTTTTTTAAATTTGTTAAAATTGATAAATTAAAAAAAATTAATTGGTTGTTGATGTGGCATTTTTAATATTATTTTAATGACCATGTCAGTATTCTAAGTGCCTGCAACAGATGATGTTTTTCAAAATAAGGACTAAATGTGGTAAAAATAAAAAGTAGGAACTAAAATGAAAATCGAGTCAATTTAGGGACAAAAAATACATTTTCGCCATTTTTTTTAATGATAAGACTTAAGTACAGTACTTAAGTATTATTCTTTAAATTCTCCTCTTAAAATTCAGTCATATGACTTTTTTCTCATGTGATGGAAGTGTATTTTTAATTAAATACAACCACATGGCTAAATTTTAAGAAGAGAACTTAATTAGTAACACCTAAATACTGTACTTAAATTTTACCCTTTCTTTAAAAATCGTCGCTAGGCTCTATAATTATATCTTATTTGTTGTCAATTACAATAGAGAGAGAGAGAGTACAGTGCAGTAGTACACGTCTCATTTCGAAGATAAAATCTTTAAATCCTCATACTAACAATTCTCTTTACAACATACACAAACTTGGACAGACAGATGCAAAACAATGTAAATTATTAAAAATAAATAAATAAATAAAAAACCAATGCTTGCTGGCACTAAGATAAAGATTGTCTACTACCAATATATATATATATATTACACAAAAGCCATGTCATACTCATACAATAGCAACATGTACATAATAACCATCGCCACAAATATCCAGGACCAGGACACCACTTTCTTGCATATACAGAATAAGAGCAGAATATAATATTACTCACATGCCAGCTTTGTTCCAAAGCTGGTGAGGCAAATTGCAAATGCCTGGAAAGCTGACAAGGGCTGCCTATAATCCATGGTGAAGGTATCATCCCCTACCTTCCCAAACTGAAGAACTGTTTCCTCATCTCCTTTTCCTCCTGGCTGACTTTGATCCGCCATTGCAACCAGTTGAAAATTCTTCACTGATGCTACTGTCACCCGACCATGGAAATTCAAACACCAGCACTGCAAATGCTCATGCCACCTAGGAGCTTTATTCCTCAAAACTGTATATTCAGACATAGAATACTCTGGTTTCTTCATATTGATGTTGTCCAGAGACTTGCCGTTGGAAGCTTCTCCAGGCAACGGGCACTTGAACGAGCAAACCATCCTCCTTGGACCTCTAGATTTCAGAAGGTTGAACTTGTAAGAGACCTGCCCAACCTCAAAGTTGCCAGCAGGAACTTGAGGGCTAATTTGCTTACTTGCAAAACGGCGGCTGCTTCTGCTACTTGAGGGTTTTGCACCACTGTGTGGTGGCTGGCTGTCATAGATTGTAAAATTTGTCCCGAGAAAGTCCGAGCTGCAACACATTTCAGATTAAAATGAGAATGTAAACAGAAAATAGAGGCTACCACTTATTTCCTAAAGTAAATTATTTATTTAACTTAAAAGCAGAAAGTAGTTTCATTCCATTCTAACATCTAGTGAAGCGATGGGAATCACAACTGGCAGCCCCCTTTGTAGATTTATATGAGGCAAGGGAAAGCTAGGTCTAGTGCTCAAGCATTAATTTGCGATGGAGAGCTCTCTTGAGACCTTGCTTAGTAGTAAGTCTAATCTTTTTAATACCAAACAACCATCAAACATATTCAAGATCCAATCTTTTGATAGCATAAAATGTTTTAAGATGTAAAATGATTTTAATTGAAAATATTTTCAAGTGTTTGGTGTGACCTAAAATGGGGAAAAAAAAAACCTCATATCAGAACCCACCAACCACCATCAGATTGACACAAGAAAACCCACCCATGAGCACCTACTAGATCAGCACAAGAAACCCACCCACCCATAAGAGAGGCACAATTTGACCCAACCACCCAGGAAATCGGTGCAATTCAACCTAGCCACCCACCAAATTGGCGTCGCTGAGCTTGCCACCAATCACAAAGCCCTATTGCCATTGATCTTGAGTGTTGTTCTATTCACTATTTTAATACCAAATAGCCAGCCATCAAACATATTCAAGATCACTTCAAGAACCCCATCAAGAAATCTTTCCTTTTTTTTTGTTGCTAATATCAAGAAATCTAATTTAGTGTTAAATGCTTAAAGACCTAAAATCAAAATTGGTATCAGAGCCTATTCAAGTTTCTAGCTTCTAGCCTGTATTAGCACTCCTACAAAAATGGCCATTCTTAGTTGCCAACAAATACCATTGGCACAGATACGATTGGGGAAGCATACAGATAGGTTTACATATCAAAACACTTTGTCAACCTCTTGAGCTTTAACTCACTCTTATGAACAGTCATAAAAGGAATTTCCAACGTGTTAAATAAAAGCTAGCCTCATTACACGTGCTTTGCGCGTGCGATGAGGTTTTTTTTTTTTGTGTCATAATTTTTCATTCATTCCAATTTGAGATTTAGATGTTTTCTCATTAATATTATGTATTTAGATCTACTAATACAACCAGGAGTGTCATGACTCTTAGTGGTCCTATTTTGTAGCCAAAAAAAAAACCTGTTTTTATTTTATATATATAATTTTTATTTTGAAAATCTAATTTATAAGTGAATAAAGCAATTTTAAATCAACAGAAGAGTGTCTCTATTTTTAGGCCATGTTTTAGTGGGAGTTAAAGTTGTATTTTTACTAGATTGTCTTTTACTTTTGTCTCTACTTAAACATAGGGGTGTAGGGGTATTTTTGAACCAAAAAAATGAGGAATCCAAACAGGAAAAGCCCCTAAAATAATAATATAGAATCTATAGATAAACCAAGATTCTGCCACATTACAACCTCCAACCCACAACTTTATGTTCATCATTCCCCTTCTTTCTTGGAGGCAATGGGGAGTTTGCCAAACATAACTTTTTTATTATTTATTTTATAGGTACATTACACACATCTAGTAGATCATGAACCAAAACCTCACTCTCCACCTTGATCTTACAAGGGGAGCGGGTGGCATTTGAGATAGAGCTCATTGGCCAAACATTAACAATGAGGAAGTTGGAAATACATCAAAATAGGATGTCCAGTAAGAGCACCACCACTCTTTATTTTTGTACTACACAAATTACACATCCAGTCACCAATTTAAAAAATTCACCCAACAAAACTAACCCAGCAGATAGAAAACACAAGTTATATATTAATAGCACAAAAGGGACTAATCTGAAAACCAGGCGATCCAGTTGAACAATAATAGAATGAGTTCCACAATTGTTGCTAATCTCAAGTTTAGCTGCATAAGATTAGCAGTTTGAGCTCTGGAAAAACAAGCAAAGTAGAAAATGTTGAACCCAATGTTGGTTGTGTATTGCAAAAGACAACCTAGCATGTTTTGGATTTAAATTCTAAAAAAAATCTGCAAATAGCCTCTCAAGCAGAATAAGCTTAACCAGAAGATGCACACTAGTAGAATATCTTAATATCCCAAAATTTATCTACTGAGAAACTAAGAGACTCTTTAAAAAACTGAAACTGAAAATCTAAAACTTAGCCTGCAGATAATGATAGCTGCAGTCAATAACACACACACACACCAACATAGAAAAGGTGTCACCTTAACTCTTTAAAAAAGAATTTCTTACCCTTTTTTTGAAATAAGTAAAAAGAATATCTTACCTTAATTTTCCAACATAAGCGTTACTTCCTTGAGATAGGTCATCGGCATCAAGTGATACAATAAACCCAGTGTGAGCACCATGCCTATACCTCCGTGCTGCCAAGAGAAACTTTCCCTTATCTGTAAATGCTGAGAAGAAGAAAAAAGAAATGATCAAATGAATGACAACTTCAAATTTTGCAACTTGCAAGTTGTGAAGGACCAATCATGGTGGAGCAGTATAGGTAAAAGAATTGACATAGAAAAACAACTGGTCATATCAAAACCATAGCTTTGGGACACCAATTATCGCAGTAAGAATAACGTCTTAATATTTCTAACAAAAATCATGGAAATTGTGCCCATTATTAGTCATAATTTTACAATTATTACTTATAGAAGAATATATTCATAATTTTACAATCTTATAAATTATTTAAAAAATTAATCTTCCACCCATTAATTAATAGCATTTAAACATCATCACCTCTTTTTAGACACAAATCTTCCATTAATATAAACTTTTTGTCTATAGAATTCACAAGAACAAATTAAAAGGAGGTAAGATCTTTTTATAAGATATGTTTGGCTGCATCAAAAAGAACCGTAAAATGGGTAAAGACGTCTCCAGTTTGCATATGCAGTATAGATGCTTATTATACCAATTAGTTCACAGTTAAACCACATTAAAAGAGCCCCACATCCACAAACACAAAATTCCTATGGAAACACAATTTTAAGATTGAAAGGATTAGAATTCCAATTGTCCAATTTAAGTGCAGCTAAATGCAAATTTCCTTGTTTCCTTCCAAGAACTAGCTGCTTAAGAAACTTGGCATCTACAGTAACGTTATCGAACTAATGCAGCATTATGTATTTTCACAAAAAAGTCTAGATCTTGTCGAAACCTTATGAACATGTAGTAAAATTTCAATTTCTCATCATTCAAAAGGCCTTTAAGAAAATATTTACGGTAAATCAAACTCACAACATGCGGTCCCACTGCCGTGAGTGTGACGCTGCATGCATCCAACAAACTACATAGTTCTAGCCAGAGGGAGAGAGCAGGGAAGGGACTGCTTCGAAGAAAAAATAAGAAAAATAAAGGGGATTAGTTTTTATTTAAATTAAATATATTTTTCATATATATTTCTTATTATACCCAGGTGTGATGCAAGGCAGGGGAGCTAATTCCCACCCCCACCCCATACCTACTGCAGGTGGAAAATTAAAAACCCACCCCCACCCTGCCACTAGAACTTCATCAAAGCAGGTAAATGCCACCCAGGGCAGCAGGACATACCCAATAGTTTGGCCAAAATTGTTATCCCTAGAGCAAAAAAGGACGCAACCTTTGTACATGGAAAGTATACAAAAGAAGCACCTACATAATATTTAACCTCCAAAATGTACAAGGTCAAAACAGAGAAATCAAGTCCTTAGTTTCACAACAGAGACTTCAACTCGTTTATAGTATCTAGCATTTCTTTCACTCCATATACACCACATAATGCACAAAGAAATTGCATTCTAAATAACACCACTACAATGCTTCCCAAAACACCCTTGCCAGCATGCCAATCCAAATTGTCTATTTGCATTAAGAGCAAGAGTGGCAATCAAGGTCACTTCAGGTTCCACTAATTGCCACAAAGCATAAGTCCTCTGTCTTTTAAGTTCATTGCTGACATAAATTACATAATTAAGGACATGCAGTACCCCAAAAAAAAGAAAAAAGAAGACATCTTTCCAGCACCAATAGCTCCCACAGGGATTCCAATAATGGTATAAGACATCGGATTCATCCTCCCCCCCACCCCAACCCAAAAACAATGCTTGATAGATGCTTCTCTTCTTCTTCTTCTTCTTCTTTTTATTTTATTTTATATTTCATCAGAACAAGATGCTTCTCCTTTTAATTGCTCCTCAAAGACTAGCATTCAGGGAGGAGCTTCATCATCCAAAATGTCATTAACCTAATGACACCTTCTTTTCTAAAAGGGGAGCCTGAAATGGTGAGCTTCCTTACAGAATTACGAACAGACATCAATGTGATCCAAAAAATCAACTATAGATCTACATGAAACCCTTCCCCACCCCCCCAATCATAGTATAATATTCAACAAAGTTCCTCAAAAAACCATTCTTAATATCCAACATTCATTTATCATCATCTTCAAAAGTCCTACGGTTTCTCTCTCCAAATGGTCCAAATGATAAAATGAGGAGTTGCTTGCCAACAAACCCAGTTTCAATGACAACCAAACGGTTCTCTACATGAAACAACCAATCTACATCACTCCAAAGGCTATATGATGCAGAATACAATAGGAAAATGGGAGATAAAAGGAAATAAAGGAACAACAGTACAAATCCTAGGCTTCACCACCTAGAATCTGCCTGCAAACCCTAGGCATCACCACCTAAGGGCGTTTGGCATCAGCACTAAACACAGAGAACAAAGGAGGAGACATATTCTCAACTCATCATAAAATTATTCTTATTCAAAATCATCCCCTTTTCACCATTTACAGGAGTACCAATTAAATAGGTTTTAGGGATTATAGGATTATAGGATTATACCTTTTTTTTATATATATAGGTAATCAGAGAACTATTATTAATGAAAAAAATAAGGAAGAGTACAAGTTGTTCATGATGATGAACAACAAGAAAAAGATAAAACAAACAACCAAAAAAGAGGGTAATCAGGAAACTAATCTAAAAGAAAACATAAACTCAGAGAGAAGAATAATCAGTAAAACCGCAATAACGAGACCACTCAAAAAGACTATGCTGGCATAAAACCTTTAACTCATCCAACGTTTTCTCAGTGTCCTCAAAGGAATGATGATTTCGTTCCAAGCAAACAATCCACATTAAGCACTCTGGCATCAAATTCCAAATGTTCGAATTATGCTTCCCAAGCCACTGATGCCAACAAGATAACAATCCCGCCACCGAACCTGGCATAACCCAATGTATACCAAAAGCCTGAAGCATAAAAGTCCATAAGGTATGTGTAACAGGACAATGAAGAAGAATGTGGTCCACCGACTCCCCATCACAACAACACATACAACACTGATTTGCCAATGGGCGACCCCTAAGCATGAGATTATCCAAAGTGAGAATCCAAATAGATAGCTCTTGTTTATTCATATTGCGATCAAGGAACTCATATGTTTTTACAATACTTAAGAGTTCCCTAGGAATTCTTGTATGTTGTTCCGATCAATCATGGGGGGAGTTCGCAGATTTTTCATTGAATCCAAGTTTTTTCAATTAGATGTAGAGGAAGGGGGACGTTATTTCTTGCTACGCATTTTTGAGAGGGGCAAATACTTTATGAGATCAGTCTTCATGGGCAAGTTTGCAGCACAATGGCTGATGGATAATATTGAACACATTGTTGTTGGGGCAAACTCCAAACAGTTTTTTACATTCAGAGACGGTGACACTGCTTATACTCTCCAATGGAGCACCAATTTTTCTGGTCAGTTCTTGCTTTTGACTGAACTTAAAGTTGGCAGGTCTAGGAGGTCGATTATTATCCCTGAAGGCAAAGAGAAATGTGGTTGGAGGGTTTTTGGGCTTGAACTTAGGAAGATATTATATCCTTCCCAATTTGCAATGGGTGGAACTGGTCATCCAAAATTTGTCCCTCAGGTGCATAGGCATTATTCAGAGGTTCAAAACAATAGAACTTTTGCTGAAGCTGTGCAAGGTTATTAGGGAAAAATAGAGGATAGAAAGCAACGAAAGCAATCAGGTACAACAGACAAGGGGAAGATGACACGGTGATGAATCAGAGATGGTCAGGTGCCAAGATGGGGGATTTTCCGGTGGGCAAGTCTGATATGAAGGTGGTGGGAGGAGGGGATAGGAGGGAGCAGGGCATTAATGTGGAGACAGAGTTAGGTGAGCAAAATCCAGTAGGAATTTACAAGAGATCTCCATTGAAATTCAGGTCAAATGGGAGTGTAAATGGTTATGGAAAGAAACGTGATCTGAGGAATCCTGACTTGGCAGAAGTAGGCTTCACTATAGAGGTGAATGAGGTAGGAAAAAGGAGAGTAGTATGGAGTTCTTATAAAGGTGATTTGAGGAGTCCTATTTGGGTGAAAAGAAATCAGAGGGAGCAGGTGGTGAGTACTCCAAGAGGGTCACGGGTTCACACAAAGTATAAAGGTGGACTGTGGCAATCCAAGGGGGTCAATCAGAAGGAACAAGTGGTGGGCCCCTCAAGGAGTTCACAGCTTTCTGCGGTGGGCTCTGATAATGAGTGGGCTTCAAGGGAAAGTAATAAAAGGCAATCTATGGACTTAAGTGTGGGCTTAAGTGTGAAGGGTAAGCTCGGTTTGGGCCCTAACAAGCTGGCAGCCCAACTGCCAGTTAGTAAGTCAACTCCTAGCCCAAATCTCACAAGCCCAACAACTTTAGAGCCAAGGGAATGTTCTCACTGGGGAGTTTTAGAGCCCAACAACTCTATGCTTTGTGGTGAGCATATATTCTCAGCCGATACTCACGAGAAGGACGGGGAAAGTCCATGGGTGAGTACGATGTGCTTTGAGATGCCGACACAGGTGGCCGGAGGTCCGGTGAGGACACCGGCGGTACGGGTTCAGGCCGAGATGGGTGGTTCAAGCTTCTCGGTGCTTCCGGAGCCTCCGATGAGCCCTGTTTTGCCGTTACAGGAGGAGTGCAGTACCGGGCTTCAGGTGGTTTCGCCGGTTGGGGTGATGCAGTGTTGTGCTTTGCCGATAGGTGCGTCGGGGTGTACCGGGTCTCCTCCGTTGATGGTCTTAAGGCTTGCCTCTGACCGTAACAGTATTTTGGGCTCTAATTTGTCGTCGGGTGGGTTGATTTATGAAGATATGAGGACGGTGACTCTCGAATTAGTGCCGCGATCATTTGGACCTTCTTTTCCCGATCTCTTTCAGGAGTTGGTGAGAGCTGGATCACTGGGTTTGGGGGTTTTGGGTCAGGAAGTTAATTCCTCCTATAGTAAGGAACTCTTCTGCCTTCCTAGGGAGGCCATGCATGTGGAGGAAGCAGCTGATTTTTCTGTGGGTGGTGAAACAGATTTGTCAGTTGGTTTTCCTCTACAAGTCATTGCTCCGAGTGCGTCGACAGATTTGGCAAAGTTGGAAGAGGTCAATGAGGTTATTAAGTATTGAGACTAAGTTAGATATTTCTGGGTGGGTGAAACACAGAATTCCTGGTTTCAGTAAATTGGTTGGGTTGTCAATGACTCGACATGAGAAGTTGTGCATTGCTCTCTTACAGAGGCTTGACTCAGTGATGGAGGCAGCCAATGTGTTACACAGGAAAGCAACGGGTAGCAAAAAGGTGGCTAAGTCAAAAAACAAGGGACGTAAAGAGCTGCAAAACTTGATCTCTTCGGTGAATTATGACAGGAGATAGAGGGTGGTTTTGTGCTGTTATTTGTAGTTGGGGTTATTTTTGTGTTTATGAAGATAAAATTGATATCGTGGAATATTAGAGGTTTAAATGATCCTCGGAAACGTCTTGTGGTGAAAATTTTGTTGCAGGAATGGAAGTGTGATGTTTGTTTACAAGAAACAAAAATTGCTAGCATGAATAGACAGCTGGTTTGTAGTTTGTGGAGCTGTCCATATGTGAATTGGGCTATTTTGTAGGCTGATCGGACTTCTGGTGGTATTTTGCTTATGTGGGATAAAAGGGTTTTGGATAAGGTGGAGGTTATGGTTGGTACTTTCTCGGTTTCGGTAAAGTGGCAAGGGGTGGGGGACGGGTTTATTTGGGCTTGCTCAGGCGTTTATGGCCCAAATGAGAATGACGAGAGGGGCTACATGTGGGATGAGCTAGTGGGTATTCAGCAGTATTGGTAGATTCCGTGGCGTTGTTTTGGGGACTTTAATATTGTTCGCTTTCCTAGTGAGCGTAGGGGCGAGACCCGTTTGACCCTGGCTATGGAAAAATTCTCTGAATTTGTTGAGGATCTTAACTTGGTTGATTTGCCTTTGGAAGGAGGTAGCTATACGTGGTCAAGTGGTTCTGATCCACCAGCGATGTCTAGGATTGATAGAACTTTGGTCACTTCAAATTGGGAGGACCATTTCCCTGATGTTATTCAAAGGATTTTACCCCGTCCTATCTCAGATCACTGTCCAATTCTTTTGGAGGCAGGGGGAATGGCAAGGGGGAAAAGTCCGTTCAGATTTGAAAATATGTGGTTGAAGACGAAGGGATTTGTGGATAGAGTTCAAACCTAGTGGAATCGACATTCCTTTGTAGGTACTCCTAGCTTCGTGCTTGCAAAAAAACTAAAGGCTCTAAAAGAGGACATTGTGCAATGGAATCACCGAGAGTTTGGTAATGTAGTGCGTCAAAAGAAGCAATTACTGGAGGAATTGAAAACTTTAGACGCTAAGGAAAGGGATTTGGTCTCTCCGATGGGGAGAAATGTCATAGGGCAGAGTTGAGGTCCCAAGTGGAGCATCTTCTCTCCTTGGAAGAAATTTCCTGGAGACAAAAATCTAGGATGTTATGTATCAAGGAAGGGGATAATAACACCAAGTTTTTCCACAAAATGGCTAACTCTCATAGAAGGTTTAATCATTTTAGGACCTTGGAGGTGGATGGGGTGGTTTTTGAGGAGGTTTCCGAGGTAACTAATCAAGTAGTACAATTTTATAAAAATTTGTACAAGGAGACTGAGGGGTGGAGGCCTATCGTGGATGGTTTGGAATTTGATCGTATTGGGAATATGGAGAGGGTTTTGCTTGAAAGGAAGTTTGAGAGAGAGGAGATACTTCAAGTTGTAAGTGACTTGGACGGGGACAAAGCTCCAGGTCCGGATGGGTTTACTATGGCATTCTATCATCATTGTTGAAGGGTAGTGGAGAAAGACGTCTTAGCGGTCTTTGAGGAGTTTTTCCAACATTGTAAGTTCGAAAAATCTCTTAATGCTACCTTCATTGCATTAATTCCTAAAAAGAATGATGCCTCTAATATTAGAGATTTCCGTCCTATTAGTTTGGTGGGAAGTGTGTATAAAATCCTGGCTAAGGTCTTAGCAAATCGTTTGAGAGTGGTCTTAGATCAGTTGATTTCTGAGAATCAGAATAGCTTTGTGGGTGGGAGACAAATCCTTGACTCAGTTCTTATTGCGAATGAGTGTGTGGATAGCCAAAGGAAGAGCAGGGTTCCTGGAGTCATTTGTAAGCTCGATATGGAGAAAGCCTACGATCATGTGAATTGGGAGGCTTTGCTGTATTTGTTGAATAGGATGGGTTTTGGAGTGAAGTGGTGTAAGTGGATCCGTACTTGCATATCCACAATTCAGTTCTCTGTTTTGATTAATGGGTCTCCAGCTGATTTCTTTGGTAGTTCAAGGGGTTTAAGATAAGGTGATCCGCTATCTCCTTTGCTGTTTTTGATCATGATGGAGGTGTTTAGTAGGATGTTGAGAAGAGTGGAGGGAGCTGGTTTGATCCGTGATTTTAATCTTGAGGGTAGAAGGGATGGTGGGGAATGTGTTTCACATCTTTTGTTTGCAGACGATACTATCCTTTTTTGTGATGCAGATGTGGAGCAAATTCTTCATATTCGGTTGTTGTTACTTAGTTTTCAGGCGGTAACAGGTTTGAAGGTCAATGTGCATAAGAGTGAAATGGTTCCAATAGGGGAGGTTGTTGATGTGCATGCCCTGGCTGAAATTTTGGGCTGCAGAGTTGGAACTTTGCCTATGTTGTATCTTGGCATGCCGTTGGGGGCTTCACATAATTCCCCTTCGATTTGGAATCCAATCTTGGAAAAAATTGAGCGGAAATTAGCTGGGTGGAAGAAGTTGTACTTGTCTAAAGGGGGTCGTTTGATGTTACTCAAGAGTACGCTATCTAGTCTTCCAACTTACTTTCTTTCGTTATTTACAATTCCTACTCATGTGGCTAATAAAATTGAAAAGTTGCAAAGGAATTTTCTTTGGGGTGATAGCAAAATTCATTTGGTAGGATGGGATAAAGTTTGTGCGCCTATAGCCAATGGTGGCTTGGGGATAAGGAAACTCACTACCTTTAATAAGGCCTTATTAGGAAAATGGTTGTGGCAGTTTGGAAAAGAAGATGATCGGTTATGGAGGAGGGTGGTAGCTTCAAAATATGGGGAAGATTGGGGGGATGGACCTCAAAGCTGGGGAGGGGAGTTCATGGGTGTGGTTTGTGGAGAGGTATTTGCATCGGATGGGAGGATTTCAGCAAAAATTGTCAGTTAGTTGTTGGGTTGGGGAATACAATGAGGTTTTGGCAAGATAGGTGGTATGGGGATCAACCCTTTCAATTGGCTTTTCCAAGGCTGTATGGTATTGCCATTGATAAGGAGGTTTCTGTTGAAGCTTCTTTGCTAAGGCAGGGGGCGGAGGAGAGAAGAATTTGGAATGTTCGTTTTATTAGAGATTTTAATGATTGGGAGATGGATGAAGGGCTGCATTTTCTTCGTATATTGGGAGCCAATACTCCTATGGATGTTGGAGACCGGATGAGATGGAAATTGAAGTCTAATGGGGTTTTTGACATCCGGTCGTTTTATAACAAATTAAGGGATTCTCCCTCAACTGTCTTTCCTTGGAAAGCTATTTGGAGAGTATTAGCCCCTAGGCGAGTTTTTTTTTTTTGTTTGGTGTGTAGCTTGGAATAAGATCCTAACGGGAGATAACTTGAGATTAAGGAGATTGGTTTTTGTGGATTGGTGCATTATGTGTCGTCATTGTGGAGAGACGGTTGACCACTTACTTCTTCATTGTGAGATGGCTTATCGGTTATGGAGCTTTGTCTTTGTAACTTTTGGCTTGTCTTGGGTTATACCTAAATCGATTACAGACTTGCTCTATGGCTGGTGGAATTGGCTGGGGAAGCATTCGTCTCAGATTTGGAACTTAGTCCCGTGGTGCATCCTTTGGTGTATTTGGAAGGAACAGAATCAGAAGACTTTTGAGGATTTGGATAGCTCCAGTGATCAGATGCTTGCTTCTTTTTGTGGAACTCTTTGATTGGTCTCGGGCGTGGGGACTCACGTCTAGTGATTCCCTCCCTTCTTTTCTTTGCTCCCTTTCTCTTTTGTAATTTTTTTGTAGTTTGGTTTTCTTTTATGTTTTTGTCTTGTATTTTCTAGGTTTGCTCTATGTTCTTCATGCATAGAGTAGCCTTTCGTATATATATATCATTCTTACTTATCAAAAAAAAAAAAAAAGTGAGAATCCAATCATGAGCAGTTGTCCACAAAAAGAAAGCCACTCGCTTAGGAACCATTGGTTTTCAAACACCCTTCCAAGGAAACAAAGAATTCAGAGTACCCCGAATCACATTGTAATAAGACCAGGTGTCAAACTTACCATCACCTTTGAGCCGCCAACAAAGTGTATCTCTCCTATCACCCCGAGGAATACGAGTTTGGATAAACTGAAGAAGAGAATAAGATGCAGCTAGCTCCTAGTCTTCAAAAGCTCTATAAAACCTTAAATCCTACACTCTAACAGCTTTTTGGAATCCACAAAACCTCAAAGATACATGCATCCTTGGCAGCTGAACACACATAGAGCTCAGGATAGAGATTTTTTAAGGTATTATCACCAATCCACCTATCATGCCAGAAGCAAATACGAGTGCCTTCACCTACTACAAAAGACATGCTTAGAGAAGCTCTCCCACCCTTCATGAATGCTTCTCCAAAGGCACATTCATGAGTCCTCCCACAAACTTTAGTACTCCACCCCCCTTATTAGGGATTACATTATACTAATATGAAAACTGCCTAATCAGATCCCTTAAAACCCTTGACATTAAAAACTAATGTCAAAATTCAAAATTCAAATTCAAAAATAATTTCAAATTTAGAAACAAAATCTTAAATGTATTTGGTGCTACCTGCATCACTACAAATGCAAAAGACCACTACTCCTAAGCTATAGGACAATGAAGTAGCAGATGATCTACTATTTCGCAGCTATACTTGCACATTATACATCTATTACCAACCACCCCCTTCCTTTTAATAAGATTATCCAAGGTTAGAAACTTAGAATAGAATTCAAGGGGCTGGCCACACAAAGAAAGCCACCTTATGTGGCACCTTACCAGCCCACACACACTTCTATGAGAACTATGATGCAGATACCTATCTCAAACACTCATAAAAAGATGGTAAACTGAACCACCCCTTCCCATACAGGGTCTAGAATAAGCAAATACTCATTGCCTTTTGAAATATTCCAAGAATAAAGCAGCTCCCTCAATTCATTCACTCCTAGTTCCAAATCCTAAAAATCCCTAAAGAATCTTAGTGACACAAACTTCCTTTAGTGAGTGATCCCCACACCAAACGTTATGTAAAAAATTGATTCTCTTACCATTCCCTGCACAAAAAGACAAGAAAGTAAAAAATTTATCCCAACCAGCCCGAATTCCTTTCCATAAGCTAAATCCATGAGGTCTTCTCACTATAGCCATAGGCTAGCCTCCCCAATTTTCCTCCCATATTCTGACTTAATAACTCCCCTCCAGAATTGATCTTTTCCCATAACCACTTATCCAACAACACTTGATTAAAAGTAGTGATTTTCCTAACCCCCATCCCCCCATACTCTATATAAGAGCACACCTTACCCCAACTCACTAAACGAAACCTTCCCTTGCCATTTTCTCCGCCCCACGTGAAAGTAAGCTAAGTCCTCTCAATCTTGTTAGAAACATCGAATGGAATAGTGAAAAGAGACCAGAAAAAAACAAAGGTACACTAGACAAAGTACTTTTGAGTGATGTAAGTCAACCACTCTTAATAAATACAACTTCCACTCAGCCAACCGTATCTCTAGTACTTTTATCACAACATTCCAAGCTGCAATAAATTAACCTAAGGAGCGTAAAGGCATTCACAAATAGACTATAGAGAAAGACCCCACCTTCCAACATAACAAATCAGCCAAAAACTCATCATCGTCCACCTCCCCCACCTCAACCAAAAACATAGCACTATCCTCCACCCCCATTGGAAGTAGCTCGCCATAATTAATGATGGGTTCAGAGTCAACAGAGGTCCCATAGAAGATATAGTATCACACATATGTTATTTGCGGTAACATGATTTTATTTTGCAATGCATCTGCTGAGAACTTGCTAAATATTCATCTTATTCTTATGTGCTTTAGGGCGGTGAGATAATCATCTCTTCTATGGGACCTCTATTGACTCTGAACCCATCATCAACCCACCCTCTATGGTACCCACAAGCACAACACTAAGTACCTCCATATAAAGAGTAAAGAGTATAGTGGGTCCCTTTGTGATGGAAATCAAGATCAAATAACTGAGAACTTGAACTAGAATTGCCTTAGAATTAAGAATTAAAGCTGGAATTACAGAGAAACTGGAGAAACAGAGTTTCTGTCTTGGTCTAAAACTAAGTTAAAGTTGCATTAAAAAAAAAAAAAAACTCTACTCTTACATAACAAGCCTATTTATAATCTTTTACTACTAGGAAATAAACTAGCTAATAGTTACATTTAGGCAGGCTATCACAACATAAGTCAAAGCTGAAATTAATGAGAAAATATGGCAAATCTGAGAAGTCAAAATAAGGGGCTGCCTGCCTGCCCTAAGAGGTCAAAAATGGTGGCTGGTTGTTTTGGCTAAAGGGGGGGTTGGTTGGCTGGCCTAAGGTAGAAGGTGACTACATCATACTCCCCTATAAAGGAAACTTGCCCTCAAGTTTCAGCTGGAAAATAAGGCTTCAAGTGCTTCACATTGAAGGCATTAGAAATGTTTAGATGAGGGGGTAATTGCACTATGTAGGCATTGTCATTGATTTTAGTCAACCCTAGACCTACTTCCTTTCTCCCAACTTGGAATAGGAGCCATGAGGACACCTTTCCTTAGTTAAAATCACCCATATGAGGTCCCCTTCCTTGAAAATTAGTTTCCTTCGATGAATATCAGCAGTAGCCTTGTAGTTTGCATTGGAATGTTCAATTCTTTCCTTGACTTGTGCATGGACAGATTGCATAAACTCGGTCATTTCTGTTGCTCTTACATTTTCCTTCTTAGAAAGTGGCAATGGTGCCAAGTTTAAGACACTCAAAGGTTTATTGCCATACACAACTTCAAAAGGAGATGTTTTAATAGTCCGATTAAGAGAAGAGTTGTAAGCAAATTCAGCCAAGGGAAGGATATTTTCCCAATTCCTTGGTGATGCAGGAGGTAGTGAGAAGACAGATTTCCTATATTTTATTTGATTTTATGTGTCAAGGGCAATTGTGTAATTTCTTAATATTCTAAAATGGGCTATGCTTATAGTCTATTGGGTCTTACTTTAGTTTTATTTTAAACTTGGTTATTTAGTTTAAGTTGAGTAATAAAGCCCAAGGAGTCCAAGTCCAAGTCCAAGTCTTATTAGGGTTTTAAGAAATCCTAGTTCAACTAGGATTAGGTATTAGTCTTCTATTTAGATAGTTGTAGTACTTTCTATAGAGTTGATTAATAATAAATGTTTTAAGAATTTAAGAGCTATGAAGCTTTCTGATGGTTTGTGTGATACAACCTTCGCCGAGGTGTGATGCCAAGGAACCCTAGGTGTGATGCTTAGGAAGTCTAGGTGTGATGCCTAGAATTTATCTATTTTCTTTAATTTTACTATTCAAATCACTGTTCACAGCTACCCAAATCTTGATTTTCACCTTTGTTTTCATTCCGAAACCCTACTAATCCTTGTCCCCTTTGGAAACCCTATAATCCCTATTATTTTCTAGTTTATTCCCCATCAAAACCTAACCCTAATTCTTCAAAACCCAAGCTATACCAGATCTGCCCTGGTGTTCTAAAGTAGAGTTTGTTGTTCCCCCTTGTCCTACGTCAGTTTGGTATCAGAGCTAGGTTTCAATCCTAGGACCTGTGGGATAACCCACAAGTCCCAAGATGGAGAATGATGCAGGAGGCAGTGAGAAGACAGATTTCCTATATTCTATTTGATTTTATGCATCAAGGGCAATTTTTTTTAATTTCCTAATATTCTAGAATGGGCTATGCTAACAATCCATTAGATCTTCTTTTGGTCTTTATTTTAAGTTTGATATCAAAGCAAGGATTTTGCATCATGTCTACATGATCATGGAGATTGTTTAGGGGGGATTGAGTGATTGTGAGCAAGATGAAGGTCATATGGAGGATGAATTTGATTATGGAGCGTTTTCTATAGATGACTTGGAGGAGGATGAAGTGGATACTTCTCTTTTATCTATAGTGAGACGTATTTTAGCAGCCCATAAAGTAGAGAAAGAGGATTGGAGGCGAACTTCAATATTTTAGATTTTAGTTCGTTGTGGAAACCAAGCAAAGAAGCTGATTATTGATGGGGGAAGTTGCATGAATGTTGCGTCATCTTGTGGTATTTATAGTGATTCTATCATGTGTGATATGATTCCTATGCAAATTACACATATCCTTCTTGGTCGACCTTGGCTCTTTGAAGGTCAACTCTTTGATCAAAATGTCCAACATAATGGGAAAGAAAACACCTACGCTCTAATGGTTGGTGAGAAAGAGGTTGTTTTGAAACCTATGACCTTCGCCGAGATGGATAAATTTAAAGTATCAAAGCCAAAAGTTATTGATGGAAAATATCTAGAAGCTAAAAGTTCTGGTGTAGCAACAGAAGCTACCAAAATAAAACCTAACCAGCCTATAGAAGTGCCTAAAATTCCAGCAGATTTTTCCAAAGATTGCACTGATTTTTCTTTGAAAGATTTATCAAAGCCCTTATGTCCTATGCCTAAGTACTCTACTGACTTTGTCAAAGGTACAAGCTGTCTAGTGAGCAACATCAGGGATGCTGAGTTGAAGATAGATGCAAGTGATCAAGAGAAGCTTGAAGTAATGCAACAAGACTCGAAAGAGATGGAAACTGTTGATGAAGTAGTTGAAATTGAAATGGCAGCATATCAAAATTACAAGAAATAAGTGAAGACTATAACACTCGAAGCATCTTATTCTCAAGTTCATGTTGCTTACCAAAGTAGGGTTCTATTGCCTACACCAATTTTTCAAGATATTTTTTTTGATAAGTAATAAGTTTTATTGATATCAAAAAGGGGCACCCTAGTACATAGGAAGTGTACAAGGGGTCAATAAATCAAGTACAAAAATTACGAGAATCAAGGAAATCAATAAAATAAGGGAATGATTGGTTTTGCAACACAACCAACCAATCCAATAAAGTTCTAAAGAAAAATAACATCTACTATTTCTCCCTCCAAAGACACCACATTAAGCAATGAGGAACAATTGACCATATATAACCATTTCGATGACAACCAAACCTACCTTGCCAACATGCTAGGAGCCCCAAAACAGATTGTGGCATAACCCAGCTTACTCCAAATAAACCTAGGACCATAGACCACAAATCCATAGCAACAGAACAATGAAGGAAGAGATGGTCAACTGATTTACCATTACTCTTGCACATGTAGCATCAATCCAATATCCAAACCTTCCTTTTTTGTAAATTATCAATTGCCAAGCATTTCCCTAAAGCAGCAGTCCAAACAAAGAAAGCTACTCGAGAAGGAATATTATGTTTCCAAATGCTTTTCTAAGGAAAACAACAATCAGTAGAGCCCACTAAAATTCTATAATAATCATTAACCATGAACCCCTTATCTTTACCCAGTTACCAACACATCTTATCCACACCAAACCCCCTTATTGAAAAACCGTATATGGTTTCCATGAAACCTGACAAAGTTACTAATTCCCGAGTATGCACACCCCTAAAGAAGCTTACATCCCAAAAGAGGACGCCATTGGTGGACTTCATAAGCTCAGCCACACTAGCCTCTTATTCCTAAACAAGTTAGGATAGCTAATTGTAAGAGATGTCTCTCCCCACCAATGGTCTTTCCAAAACTTCACCTTAGACCCATCACCAATATCATACATAATATGGCATGAAAAAGAAGGCCATCCCCAATTGATGTTTTTCCATAAACCAACACATCACTTTGCCTCCACCCTCTCAATATGCTAAAAAGCTCAATGGAGACCCATTAACCAACACTGAAAATGCTCAATAGATACACAAAAGGCTATCCACTTCCTCCACATCTCCCTAAAACCTTAACAGTCTAACATATACAAAAAGAAACTTAGTATCTACTTTTACAACCACTTTAGGTATCATGTCCCTCACTCTATTGTCAAGAAATTCATTAGCTATGAGAACCAAGCTTAAGATTTAACTACCTTGTATAAATGCATAATGAAACTTGGTTACTAGTTTCCCTATGATCATCTTAAGTCTTTTATCCAAAATATTGGCCAATATTTTATACAAAATACCTGCCAAACTAATAGGCCATAATTTTCTTACACTTCGTGCTCCAAGTTTAAGTATCAAATTAACAAACGAAGCATTTAAAGATTTCTCAAAGCTACAATAAGCATAAACCTCCTGAAAGAATACTAGAACACCTTTCTCCAAAATATCCCAGCATTTTTGAAAGAGAACAATGTAAACCCATCAGGCCCTAATGCTTTATTCCCTTTCATACCTTTTATAGCATAAAAAAAAAATCTCCTCTATCTAACTCCCTCTCCAACCAACCCTTTCTACTAATCGTGAAAATAGGCAACCCATCCTCTCTTGGCTTCCACCCTGCATCTTCTTTATAAAGGGAGTTGCCAAGAGCCTTGTAGCTCAACTAGTACCTTCCGGTATTTCCAATGGAGGCATCCACGGTTCAAATCCCCTTCACCCTCATTGTAACTATTGAATTAAAAGGGGAGTCATAAAAGATAAAACCTTACAATAATGTCCTCCACTCAAGTCAAAAACACCTCATCCACATCCAACTCCCCAATGAAGTTTGTTCTCCAATGTGAGTTCATAATATTGAGTTATTGGTGAATGTCGTGGGTTGTAACTTGTAAGCAAGGTACTTTCCTTAACTGAAAGAGGGGTTAAAGGAGAGAGTATGTATAATGAATAAATATAAACTGTTCATTGCTCCTAGTCCATCCAAAAGCATTAAGGTTAATCTATCTCAACATGCAAATTTCGTTGACAACACCTCCAATTGACACACTCTAAATCAAAAGGCCTTGTGCATTCACGTAAAAAATGCCTAACATCACCGTCAAATATTGATCACAAATGAAACAATCTAAAGAAACGTTGTGACCAGTTACTTTCTGACATGCCCGCGGTCCCACTACCACTAGCAGCTATTTTTGAAATGTAAAATAAGTCACTAAAAGACCAATAAGCAGAAGAAAGCAAGTTCGTAACCAATGAGTCAAGTCAAGTCAAGTATGCACGTATGTATGTCCCAACTAGCAGAAAATCAATTTACAAGTTTGATTTATAGGGCCTAATAACAAAAAAGAAGAAGAAAAGAAAAGGGGATCCAGAAATTTGATTTAATTTGTCCAAATAAATACTTACAGGGAGTGAGGGCAAGATAAAGGTAAAAGGTTGAGGTCTTCTTGTTACGTTTAATAAGACATTGATGAGGAATGTGGCGGGGTCCTGGCTGCATTTAATTTAAAATTGAAATAATAATAATAATAATAATAAAGAACAATTGTGATGGTTGAAATATTATTAATTAAAATTAAAATTAAAATTGTGAAGAGAAGAGAAGAGATGAGACCTGTTTGAGGCAAGAAGGGAAAGTGATTTTGGGAACGGCAGAGATGTGGGAAGGGGAAGGGGAGCGAACCACTTGTCTGGTGATTTCTCTCCAACGCTTACAGACGCAACCGCATGCCACCACGGTTTGGCGGTTCGGCCACTGTTCCTCGCTCCTCTCCACCCGCTTTATTATCTCTCCAAGAAGCTCTGCTACCATGCCCGCCCACATTCCTTCTGCTTCCTCCTTCACTTCCTCCTCCACTTCCTCCTCCTTCAAACTCAAAAACCCCTTTCCCTTTCCCTTTCCCTTTCCCTTTCGAAGAGACATCGTTCCAATCCAATTAATATCCCCCACCCAGACACAGATAAACCTAAAAGAACACAACTCGAATTAGAACGAACGCACACAGTTGACAGATGGAATGTGATTCTGATTTCTCACCCCTGATCCTGAGAGGTAAGAAAAGAGACAATTTCGGACCCCCGAAATGGGAAATGGGATCTCCAGAAGAAGTGAATTAAAGGATGAATATATATATATATATATATATATATATCGGTCGTCTAGTGAGTAAAATAATTTTTAAATGTATGAATAATGTCGTGGCACTTATTTTTAATATTTTTAATATATAAACAATATATGAACAGTGCATGTTTCATTCATACACAATATTTTTGTCTCTAAAAGTCAAACAATGTGGCCAAAAAAAAAAAAAAAAAAAAACGCGTGAACAAACGCAGACGCAGGAAAACTCAGAATCCAAACGCTCACTATATATATATATATATATACATAACATAAGAATTTTTTATTATTTTATTATTTCTATTTCGCCTCAAATTTACTGGACTATGTTGTAATTATTCAGGAATTTCCCTCTCCAATTATTTACTAAAAAATTATCTTATTTTCATATATTTGCAAGGTTCACCAAATAGCCCAAGGTCCGATCCAAAAGCCCGATGGCTCACTGGGCTAATGGGCGGTCCGACTCGTTGTTTTTTAGAACCATGGGTAGCCCACTAGCCCAATAAGTCAAGTCGTGAGCTAATTTTTATGTTTATCGGTACTCGAAATGAGTATAAAAGATTAATCTTGAGACGTTATAGATGAATTTTTTAAGAGAACTCTCTAAGAGCACTCACAGCAGTGGAGGCATATTGCTATATTGCTAAAACTTAGCTCCTCCAACACTAAAATCGTGCTCCAGCAGTGGAGCTAAATCTAAAAAATTTAGCTCCATTGCTACAGTGCACATCTATAGATAGATGTGCACTGTTCATGAGAGCTAAAAAAAATATATTATTTTATTCTACTTCTTGATTAAAATAATGCCACTTGCTCTATCTCTCACTCCGTGTCTCTCTCTCAACTTTCAGTCCTCTCACGCCACCGCCCCCCTGACCCACGCCGCCGACCCATGCCGTCACAGACCCAGCTCCGACCACGGCAACCCCTACCACCACCACCACCACCACCACCACATCAGTCACAAATCCAACCATACCCACACTTATCAAACCCACTACCACCAATATCAATCACCACCTCCACCACGGCAACCCCCACCACCACCACCACCACCACCACATTAGTCACAAACCCAACCACACCCACACTCATCAAACCCACCACTACCAGGAAAAAAAAAAAAAAAAGAAGCAAACATCAGCAAAACCCACCGCCAAAACATCACCAAAACCCACGGCGGCAGATCGGAAGAGAAAGATGAAAGATTTGGCGGTTTTTGAATTTGACATCGTCAACGACTTTGCTAGATATCGGCAGCAGCGGCTTTGACTTCTTCAAGCTTTTTGGGTTCGGTCAGGGGGAGAAGTGCAAAGCATGGATTTGGCGGCATGGGTTTTTGGGTTCAATCAGAGGGAAAAGGATCTTAGAGCGGTGACGGCTTGGTTGAGGGAAGGGGAGCAACATGGGAGAAGAAGGCAAGGGAGCTGGGCGGCATGTTGAGTCTAAACCAGCTAAGAAAAGGTGAACCATAAAAGAAAAGGAAGAAAGGCAGCTTGTGTGAATGAGAAAGAGTAGAGGGACTTGGCACGTGTGGGTGGGATCAAATTGTATATATATAATTTGGGGTTAAAACAAAATATTATTGTTACACTAGATGAATATTTACTTGCTATTATGATGATTGAGAAATTGTTTTAGTAAAAAAAAAATGTATAAGTATAATTTGGGGTTTAAAAAATCACTTGTTAATACTAGACGATTATTTGCTATCATGTGGCGGTGGCGGCGGCGGTGGCGGTGGGGGCGATAGTGGCAGCAGTAGCGATTGTGGTGGCGGTGGAAGAGTCAGAGGCGGTGGCGGTAGTGGCAGCAGTAGCGGTTGCGGGTGGTTGTGATTGTTGTTTATTGTAGTGAATATATTATTTTATTGTGATGTTTATATTATTTTATTATGTTGAAAGCTAAAATAGATCCACTGCTGCAGTATGTGTATAGGTAAAATAGATAAAGTAACTTTTGGTGGAGCTAAATAACTAAATTTTTAGCTCCACTACTGTGAATGCTCTAAATCACTAAGATACTTAAAGTGATTATGTTAATTTAGTTTACTGAATATATATTTTCCTAGTAGTTTAGCAACTTTGTATTACCATATGACATTTTTTTAATAAATATAAAAATTAAAAACCATTTAAAGCTTTAATAAACAAAATCAAATAGTTTTCCATCGACAAAACAAAAAATTAAATAGATTTGACCATAAATATTTTTTAATTAAGTATTAAATTCTTTGATTCTTTCCATTAAAAAAATAGATTAATTATTTCCTTATAAAAAACTGATTCTTTCCTTATAAAAGTAATAAAATAAGATACTGACACAAGCGCGTGGATAGCCCATTAGGCTCAACCCAATAGCCCAGCCCGCTAAAGACAAAATGGGCATTGTCCATGGGCAAATTCATGGGCTGAGGTTTTCTCTTTCAGCTCAGCTCAACCCAACCCGTTATCTAGTTAATAGCACATTATGCCCAGCCCATTGTGCCCATGGGCCAAGTAAAAATGGGTCAGGCTAGCCCGATCCGGCCCATTAATGGCACTTATATATTTTATAGAAACCTAAGTTGGAAAATTATCTCTTGACTTTTATTATTGACGAAAACACCATTTTAATCTCTACATTTTGGGGTCATGATCAATTTCGTCCCTACAACAATCAATTTAGTCCCTGTTATTTTCAACTTGCAACCAATTTGGTCCCTACTATTAACTCATTAACGAAAAATGCATATATAGCTAATGAATTGCATAGTTGGCATGTTTAATATTAAAAAATTAAATCTGATTTCGGCGAGATCTCGACCATATTTGGTGAGATCCGGCGAGATTCGAGCTTATTTCGGCGATTTTCGGAGCAAATGTACTGAGTTTTTGAAAATTCCGGCGACTATTTTGAAGATTCCGGCGACGTTTGCAGAATCCGGCGACGTTTGCAGAATCCGGCGAACCGACCGAACCGACCGAACACTACCCGAACCCGAAACCGACTCGACCGATTGACGCCGGCGGTCGGATTCGGGTCCCTCCGCCTTCCACCCGACGCCGGCGGGTCGGGTCCGGGCTGGGTCGAAAACCGACCCGGCCCGACCCGTGGACAGCCCTACCTACAACAATCAATTTAATCCCTGCTATTTTCAACTTGCAACCAATTTGGTCCCTACTATTAACTCATTAACGAAAAATGCATATATAGCTAATGAATTGCATAGTTGGCATGTTTAATATTAAAAAATTAAATCTGACGCTGACATGTTTATATTTTATTAACCACATCAGTGCTTAGATGGCAAAAAAGCTATATCAGCATTTAAAAAATATATATATATTTTTGTTTACCAATTTTTTCCTTTTCTTTATTTTATTTTTTCTTTTTAATCTTCTTACGGAATTCACTTCTCTCTCTAAAATACAACGACCGACCCATAACTCTTTTTCTAAAATTAAATAAATAAATAACAACAACAACCCAGAACTCAAATTTTCTCCCATCTTTCTATCCATAATTTCCACACCAAAAAAAAAAAAAAAAAAATCTTTTCTAGTCTCTTTCTTTCTAGCTTATCTCATTCCTCTCTTTTGGCTCCTCCATCTCCCCAACTGGGCCAGCATCCACATAGCTCACCCCACTGGCAATAAGATGCACGACGGCACCGTTGTGAGAGTCATTGTCTTGCTACATAGGGAGCGTCATTGCTCCAAGTCGATGCCGGAGACATTGATTCCAATGCTCGGATCGCCTCTCATTGGTCCAAATCGTAATATGGGTATCTTCGATTTTGTTATTTTGGTTGCTGGCGGCTCGTTTCGATGGCGCTACCTTATTGATGAGATCGGCAACTGGAAGGCAGGAATGAGGTCTCGAGATCTAATCTGATGTGTTGGTTTGAAAGCAGATTGACTGGATATATCTTGGGTTATGGCTGGTTTTTCTGGTAAGGTGGGTTGGAATTTGAGTTGTTGGTTGCCGAACTTCAGGCGATTCAGTGGCAGTTAGTCTGTGAGGGGCAAAAGGCGCTGACTTGGAGCGTCTCGAATCTGTAGTTGAAGTTTGATGTTTTAGTTGCGTCCTGAGTAGCGGTGGCAGGAAGGCTTAGATTTGTGATTCACAGCCAAGAGTTTTCTGGATAAAGAGACAATGGCAGAGTGTTTTTTGGTTTTTCAAGAAACTAAATTTTGATTAGGTTCTTCTAAAAAAAAAGATTAGGTTGTTGAGTAAGGCTGTCCACAGGTCGGGCCGGGTTGGTTTTAGACCTAGTTCGGGCCCGACCTGCTAACGTCAGGTGGAAGGCGGAGGGACCTGAAACTGACCACCAGCATCAATCGGTCGAGTCGGTTTTGGGTTCGAGTGGTGCTCGGGTTGGTTCGGTCGGTGGAGGAAGTCGCCGGAACTTGCAAATGCCACCGGAATCTGCAAAACAATCGCCAGAATCTGCCAAAACTCACCAGATCTGTATCGAAATTGCCGAATTCTTCACCAAAATCGTCGAAATCTGTTGGGATTTGGCCGGATCTAGCTAAATCTCACCAAATATGGTCAAGATCTCGCTGGATCTCCTCAGATAACGTCAGTCGAGTCGGGTGGCTCGGGTTTTAGAGAAGAAAACTCGCCACTCAACCCGCCGACGTCGAGTCTTAGGCGCAGAAACTCGCCACCGACTGACGGGAGCATTGGTTCTGGCTGAAATCGGGTAGGGATTGGGCGATTTGGTCGGTTCAGCGGGTGTGGGTCGAGTCTGGACACCCCTATTGTTGAGGATTGTATGTTTGTCTGTAAAAAAAAAGCGAATATAAAATTGAAGGGATCGATGTGGATTTTCTTGAATTTTTGGTATTGTATTGTGATTTCTTTTTGTATTTGTTTTTGTGTTTGGATGTCAAGAAAAAAAATGTTTTTGAGAAATGGATGCCAAGAAAATAAGAAATTGATATTTCTGTTATTTAAATTGTTATTATTAAGTTTTGAAATTTTATGTGAATTTATTTATATTTTTTTAAAATGCTGATGTGGCTTTTTACCATCCAAGCGCTAATGTGGTTAATAAAATATAAACATATCAGCATCAGATTTAATTTGTTAATATTAGACATGCCAACAATGAAATCCGTTAGATACGCATGCATTTTCCATTAGTTAGTTAACGGTAAGGACCAAATTGGCTACAAGTTAAAAATAGCATGGACTAAATTGACTTCTACAAAAATGTAGGGACCAAATTGATCATGACCCCAAAGTGTAGGGATCAAAATAGTATTTTCACCTTTATTATTTAACTTTTGCATATGATAAAATTGTTTTCCTTATTTAGTTTCATGTGAGATCAAGTTGTTTTCTATAAAATTTTAGCGGAAAACAATTTTATTTCATGTCAAGCTAAATATAAAAAGTTAAGAGACAGTTAAAGTATCATTTTAAATGTTTCCAAACTTTATTCAAAATCTTTATTAAAAAAAAAAAAAAAAACTCATTTTGAATGAATGGGTTCAATAATCATAAGATAAGAGTGACTTGGCAAAGTGTGAGGATCGTTCTTTTTACTAAAAATTTAGGCTAAAGCTAATGGGTCTTGGAAATCCTCAACTGTATATGTATGTGTACGGAGTTGCCACTTATTTTATTAAGAGAAAATTAAGAAAATCAAGAATGAATATGGCTTTTCATTGATATTAAATTGAAATATATCATTGGATTAAAAGAAAATAAAAGGCTAAAATACACTAATCTCTCAGCAAAAAAATAAAAAAAACCTATAATACGCTATAAATTTGTTAAGCTTGCCTAATGAGGGCTTTTAAAGTTTCAGGTGAATGTTATTGATCCTTTTGTTAAATGTAGTTAGTTCTAATTCATCCAAATTATCATATGCATGTTCTAATTGAAGCCTAATGGCTACCAAGAAATTTTGGGTTTGTCCTAATGGTGGCAACCAAGACAAATCAAAATACTAACAGTTAACTTGTAAACTATTTTAAGTTGCAGCCCAAGCCAATTTAGTTCAAAACATGTGTGGAGCCAACTATGTGTCATTTAAGGGTCTTATCTAAGGTCTTAAAGTAGTGCTGGGTCGTTTGAAGCTTATTGGAGGAAGTTATGCCAACTTGGAAGTCTTAGTTACTTAGTGGTTAGTTGGTTACACTATCCTTGTTTCCAAACAAGGGGCTTCATGTTGTAACAGTTTCTTGTTAGCTATTTTGTTACTTGTAACAACATTAGCCAGTTTGACACTTGGCAAGCTCCTAAGTGGCTGCCAATTCCTAACAACATGTATAAATACTATAACCGTCTATTTTGTACTCAATTTGTTAGAGTCAATAAAATTGAAGTCTTTTGTGCTTTTCTTCGGAACTTAGTATTCTTCTAGAGGTGCCTAACCACCTAATAGATGTTCCAAGCAACTCACATTACTAACCCATTCCAAAACATAATAGCCTACACACTTCCATGCACCAAACAAAGCAATGACATTGCATTTTTTTAAGTGACTGTAGACACTCGATTTTGCACCCATGATTTAATCAAGGAGAATGACTTGAATGATCATTCATGTACCCCAAAAATCATGATTGCATTACATGCATTGATTTGTTCTTGCATTACATACATCAATTTGTTCTTGCATTACATGCATCAATTCATTCATTGCATATCATAAAAATGATCTTGAGATTCTAACGGTCATGATGGTATGTTCGGTTTCCAAATCGAACCATCGGATCGAAAGATATCGCATAATCAAGTTTGCACGGTCAACATGCATTGTGTCTAGGTAGAGTTGACCACACACGATTAACTTAAATTAATTCTAATTTGTTAAACCATTAAAATTAATTAAATAATTTTGTGATTGGTTGATAATTAGTGTTTAAAATAGGATTGTATGCATAGGAATAAAAGGGATGATTGGATAACAATTAAATTGTGGATAATCTAAACTTTATCAAGATTTATTTTAGGGTATTTATCTATAAGATAATTATTCCTGAAAAAGTCTGAATTATCCAGAAAAGTGATAAAAATTATAGACTAAGGATGAAAACATGTCTAGGTACAAGGATCGGATCAAAAAACCCTAAAAAGAGAGTCCAAAATCCACTCGAACACGGAAGAACGTTCGGCATCCAAGAGCACCATTCGGCACTTTAGGAGTATCGAATGACATTTTAAAAGGGTCGAATGGTCCCCTTTTGGGCTTTGGCCCAACTCCCTTCGAGTGACGATAAGGCATACTCTTTTCGACTTTTCGTAGAAGGATGCGTCCAGATTCGCATTTTAATCGCCCATGCCTATTTTTTAGAGTTTTCCCACCTCTATAAATAGAGACTGGATCTCATAATTCAGGAGACCTTTTTTATGCTCTGAGAGGCATACGTTTTTAGGCTCTCAAATTGCTCATATTTGCTAATCCTCTCTCTGATATTTGCTGCTAAAATGCAGGATGAGTAAAATGGAGGAGATGATTAGAAGAGCCCATAAGATGGATGACCTTATGGACTATGATTCCCTCTCACTCTTCCCTAATGCGAGGCTATCTCCCAAGTTTGACGGGACCGACTGCCCAAAGTCCCATTTGAAGATGTATATGAGGGCTATGCAGCCCTTAGGTGTGACCGAAGAAGTACTTGCTCAGATGTTCCAAAACACATTGACCGGAGCTAATCTTAGGTGGTTCCTCAATCTAGATGATACAGGGACAAGAAATTGGGAGGACATCTACCGAGAATTTCACAAGTAATACAAGTACAATATAGAAGTGGACATCACAAGGAGAGACCTCGAGACCATTAAGCAAGAACTGAAAGAATCCTTCTCTACTTTCATTACCAAGTGGAGAGTCAAGGCAGCACAGATGATGCAATAAACAATGAAACTATAAAAACAGATGACCTACCAAGGTTTAAAAAGAATGTAGGATCTAATTTTAAGGCTGTAGAAATTTCCAACGTCCATAAAAATGATCCTTATCAATTGATTACACCCATTGCACCTATGCAAGTACCACAAGCACCCAGACCTTAAAGGGAGTTCATGAGTTGTACATGCCCATGAGCCAAGTGTTTGACAAGCTAAAAGCAAAAGGGTTACTGAAACCCTTAGACCTAAGACCAATTCCAAACCCTTTGCCCTCAAGGTTTGATTTGAATAAGAGGTGTGTTTACCACCAAGGCCCTGGTCACAATACTGACCGTTGTTTTACCCTTTGTCATGCGATTCAGGACCTAATAGATAACAAGGTGATTGCGCCTCCCACAAGGCCTAGCATCACTAATAATCCTTTGCCCAATCACAATTTTAGAAAAGGACCAAGGATTAATTGCTTTATGGCCGAAGAAGAAAACAAGGAAGACCCATCCAACTTGACCTATGTTCTACCCGAATGCTTCATGATGACATGGGAAGAATTAATGGATAGGACATCTACTACCACCACATGATATGACATATGGAATGAAATACCAGAACCCGAGAACAACCAAATACCCATAAATGGGGGGAGACACTTCAAACCCCAAGTAAACAACCAAATACCCACAAATGGGGGGAGACACTTTAAACCCCAAGTAAATAGCCAAACACACACAGGTGGGAAGAGACACTTCAAACCTCAAGACATCGATCCCATTGATCCAACCAAAATTTCCACATCACAAGGGGGGAGACACTTCAAACCCCCACATTTAGAGACCGACAACTCAATGGAAACTTTGAACAGATCCACCCAACAAACACCTACCAAAAAGGATGAAGTCCTTAAGCAATACATAAGCCAACATATCCTTATGGGGTTTACTCATGGCCTCATACAAACACCGACAAAATCTAGTAGACCTTCTCAACCAAATTCAAGTCCTTACAACCACAACCTCCCAGGATCTGAATGCTATGATTGGATCCATAAATAGAGAACTCACTATTTCTTATTCTGACAAGGATCCGACCAAGAAGGGTAAGCACTACAACGATCCGTTGCATATCACTGTAGATTCCATGGAGAAGAGGATACCGATGGTTTTGATAGATGATGGAAGTGCTTTGAATATGTGTCCTTTGAAGACTGCTAGCTGTTTAGGCCTCAGTATTGAAGACTTTGTGCCTACTGATCAACATGTGAAGGCATACAACAACAGTAAAAGAGAAGTCTTGGGAACCATAACATTAGAGCTTACCATCGAACCAATGGTCAAGAAAGGGGCTATTGTGACCATATATGGGGACATTTTAATTGTGCCTAAGCCTATTTACGGTATTGATTCTAAGAAAGAGTCATTAACCTTGGATGGCTTTGAGATTGAGAGGCTTGGCTTTGAAAGGAGAGAACAAGAAATGGAGAAGATCCCAGTGAACTTTGCTTCTTATAGTAACAACAATGTGGTAGCAATGATGAGGAGAATGAACTACCTTCCACTTCTAGGGATGAATTTGGAGAGAACTATAAAGAAACCTACAGTTCAGGGCCCAATGATTCCTACTGCCACACCATCTTTTGGGCTAGGCTATAAGCCCACTGATGATGATTTGTTAGAGATGGAAGTGAGAAAGATGGAAGTGGGAAAGATGGCTCAAGCCAAAGCCAAAGCAAAAGGACTCCTTGTCCTCTAGAACCTCTAAAACCCTACACTCTTACATTGAATGGGAAGTTCGTAAAAGCTGGAGAAAGTCAATGTTATTAGGGATTCCCTGAACTGAGATTTAATCCTATAATAAAGACAATGGTGCTTGGGTTCGAGATACTACTTGATTGCCACAACAAGGTTCTAGAATTGAAGAAAGAAGACACAACTTGGGTTCTTATTGATTGGGTTGATTACATGGATCCTGATGCCATGACTACACTTCTTAGAGATCCTATTTGTAACGTAGAAGAAGAGGAATATTGGGAGGCCTGCCAGCATGCATTGAAAAGCCCATATGAACTAAGAGCCAATCAGGGAGGCAAGGAAGGGATTGCAGCATCTAGTGATGATGAGGATGAAAGTGATGACAAGAGTGATAGTAGTAGTGATAGTAGCAACAATGATAGTGGACATGATGATGATGATGATGATAGCAGCACCAATAGTGATGACAACAGCAGTAGAAGTTATGATAGCCCGTACAGTGGTGATGATTGGGGTCCACCCCCTAGTGATAGAGAAGATGAAGATGCAAACCTATTCTATGAGGAATATGACAATGATGTGGACTATTATGATAAAGCCATAGAAGACGACGCTGAAGCCAACAAGTGAAGCGACACTGATAGTGATCAATACAGGCTGATAAATGTGTTAGAGAATGCACAAGCCAATCAAATGTATCATGATGAATATCCCTACGGGCACCTTTTAGATTGAAGTGATATCACTAATGTTAGTTCAAGGTCTGGCCCTAGGAATGACAAGCATGGAAAAGAAGTTTTAGAATTAGGGTCGTATTATGATTCAGAACCAAGTTCACCAACCTCACATATTGAAAAGAAGGATGACATAGGTGGCAGGTTGGCCGCTCTAGACCAAAAGTTGATGGTCCACAGTCTCAGAATCATGACACTTGAGAATGCTAAATGTAATGATGCGAGGACGGAAGGAGACGAGTTAGAGCATCTCCCTCAACCCACCTACTTGGGCAACAAAGGCAAGCACGACCTGTTTGATGAATGGATGGATAACATAGAGTGTCTGGATGCTTTTGTGACCGACAAGCCCATGGACATTAAAATTGAAGAAGAAGCTATGGATTATATGGATGTAGATCCCCCGGTACTGATGCTGAGGGAAGAAGGAGCTTACTAGGAGCCACTTGCCATTGTGGAAGCCACGACCGAGTTGAAGAATTGGGCATGGGAGGGAGCCTCCCACCCCATGGAGGACTTTGTGAAGAAGATCAAGACCATCTAGTCAATCACTTTTGCCAAGAAGATCAAGACTGCCGAGCCAGTCACTCCTACCAAGAACATTGTTTTCGTTCCTATTGAGTCTATTTCTACTAGTGTTTTTATTCCTATTAAATCTGTTTGTGATAGTTTTCCAGTTGAGTCTGTGGAGTTTGCAGAGTCTATTAAAAATTCTTTCCCTTTTAATATGAATTTTGATTCTGCTTATTTGCTGGCTTTGAATGTTTTTATTTTTGAAATTGGTAAAGAAAATCTTAATAATAAGGAATTAAAACATGGATACCTAGAACCTATAAAAGAAGAAACCTAACCCATTAACCTGGGAACTGATGATGAGCCCAAAATGATCCAAGTGAGCAATACCCTAACCACTTCAGAGAAGAATGCATTAGTGGCACTGCTGATAGAGTTCAAGGAGGTCTTTGCCTGGTCATATGAAAACATGCCTAGGATTGATACAGATATAGTATAGCGCATTCCAACAGATCCAACCATGAAGTCAGTCAAGCAAAAGTTAAGAAGAATGAAGCCAGAGTGGACTTTTAAGATCAAGGAAGAAGTAGAGAAACAGTACAATGCGGGATTCCTGAGAGTGGTCAACTATCCAGAGTAGTTAGCTAATGTGGTTCCGATACCAAAGAAGGATGGAGAGGTCAGAATGTGTGTAGATTTTCGAGATCTGAATAAGGCCAGCCCGAAAGATGACTTTCCATTGCCTCACATTGACGTCCTGGTTGACAACACAGCAGGTTATGCTTTGTTATCGTTTATGGATGGATTTTCAAGATACAATCAGATTAAGATGGCTCCAGAAGATATGGAGAAAACTTCCTTTATCACTCCATGGGGGACATACTGCTACAAGTTCATGCCATTTGGCCTTAAAAATGTGGGTGCAACTTACCAACATGCAACCACTACTTTGTTGCATGATTTAATCCATAAAGAAGTAGAGGTTTATGTTGATGTTATGATAGTGAAGTCTAAAGACTGTGAAGGGGACATACCGGCTTTAAGGAAGTTCTTTGAAAGAATCCAGTTCTACAAGCTATAGTTAAATCCAAAGAAGTGTACTTTCAGAGTCACATCTGGAAAATTGTTGGGGTTTATGGTAAGCCAGAAGGGAATAGAAGTTGATCCTGAGAAAATCAAGGCAATTGTAGAGATGAAGCCCCCAAGAACTGAAAAGGAGATCCGAGGATTTCTAGGGAGGATACAGTACATCAGTAGGTTCATAGCCCAACTCACTATGACATATGAACCGATCTTTCGATTGCTTAAGAAGGAGGTCCCAACAATGTGGAATGAACAATGCCAAAAAGCCTTTGAGAAGATCAAAAACTATCTGACGAAGCCACCAATACTTGTCCCACCAGTTCCTGAAAAGTCATTGTTGTTGTATCTTACCACTACAGATACAGCAATGGGGGCTCTACTTGCTCAATACCTAAAGGAGACTAGAAAAGAGAATGCAATCTACTACATCAGCAAGAAGATGTTGCCCTATGAAGAGAAGTATTTGCCATTAGAGAAGACATGTGTAGCATTTGTATGGGCAACCTGCAAACTCAAACATTATATGCTTGCTTACAAGGTTTGGTTGATTGCAAGAATGGATCCTTTGAAGTACTTAATGGAAAAACCTGTGCAAGACGGAAAGACTGCTAAATGGGTTTTTCTTTTGTCAGAATTTGATATTAAATATGTGACTCAAAAATCTATGAAGGGGAGAGCAATTGCTAATCACCTAGCCCATGTGCACCAGAAGAAGCCGAGGAGATCCAAGGAGACTTTTCGGATGAAGACATAATTGGGATTGAAGTAGAATCATGGAAGATGTACTTTGATGGAGTAACAAATCAAAATGGAAGTGAAATTGAAGTTCTCTTAATTTCTCCAAAAAGGACACACATTCCATTTTCTAGCAAACTCAACTTTCTTGCCACCAACAATGCCACTGAATATGAAGCTTGCATCATGGGGCTACAAGCAGCCCTAGGCCTTGGAGTGAAAGAGTTAGAGGTATATTGAGTCTCAACTTTGATAATTTCTCAGATTTAGAATAAATGGAAGATCAAAGAAGAAAGACTGATGCCTTATCATGAATATCTTTAGAAATGGGCCTCAATATTCAGCAAGATTCAATATCAATATGTGCCAAGGATGCAGAATCAAATTGCAGATGCTTTAGCAACCATGGAATCCATGATGGATGGGCCAAAAGAAGATGAAGCTAGACTAATAGTGTTGGAACAAAAAGAAGAACCAGCCTACTGCATGATAATAGAAGAAGATGAGGGAAAGAATGGGGAAGGTGAATGGTATTCAGACATCCTACAATACCTCAAGGATGAAACATACCCTAAGTTTGCAAACAAGAATGATCAATTAACCATCCGGAGGTTGTCTACTAATTACATTATTAGTGGTGAAAGGCTTTACAGAAGATCATATGATGGAATTCATCTCCTTTGGGTAACTGCCAAGGAAGCACAGCAAATAATTGAAAAGGTTCATGAGTCAAGTTATGGGCCACATATGAATGCACACATGTTGTCAAGGAAGATAATGAGACAAGGTTATTACTAGACTGCTATGGAAGCCGACTATGCGGCTCATGTTCGAAAATGCCATCAATGCCAAGTCCATGGAGATCTAAAACAGATGCCACCCATGCCACTACATACCATAACATCACCCTGGCCATTCTCTACATGGGGGATAGACATTATTGGGAAAATTCACCCAACAGCCTCCAATGGTCATGAATTCATACTCGTAGCTATTGATTACTTCGCTAAATGGGTAAAAGCTGCCTCATACAAGATTTTGAATTCAAAGAAAGTTGCTCAATTCATCCAGACCAATATCATCTGTAGATACGGGGTACCACATGAAATTATCTCTGATAATGGGCAGCACTTTAAAGGAGAAATAAAGAAGCTACTATGATAGTTCAACATTCAACACCACAAGTCTTCACCTTACCATACTCAAACCAATGGAGCAATTGAGGCTGCTAATAAAAACATAGGGCGGATCTTGAAAAAGAGCATAAAGAACTACAAGGACTGGCACCTACAATTGCCCTATGCACTTTAGGGGTATAGAACATCAATTCGATCTTCCACAGGAGCCACTCCTTATTCATTGGTGTATTGCAAGCAGTTCTTCCCATTGAAATGAGTGTCCGTTCACTAAAGACAGTACTGGAAAGTGAAATTCCTGAAGCAGATTGGTTCCAAAGCAGATACGATCAGTTGTGCATGCTAGATGAGAAAAGACTCAAAACCTTGTATCATATGCAAGGTTACCAAAAAAGGCTTAGGAAAGTTTTTGACAAAAAAGTGAGAACCAAAGATTTGAAGTTGGGGGATTTAGTGTTGAAGGAAATCCGAGCCTCGGTCCAAGATGCAAACGGGAAGCTCAAGCAAAATTAGGCAGGCCTATACATTATCAAGCAGATATACTCTAGGGGAGCAGTAAGGCTGATGGACTTAGATGCAAACCTTTTTACTGAGCCAACCAGCATGAATCAATTGAAGAAATATCACGTCTGAAGTGGTAGTCTAAAAACACAACGTTTGAAGTGGTTGTAAATTATGTTATTTCATTTCCTAGGTTTGACAAAATATAAAAAAAAAAAAAAAAAAAGCTCACTAGGCTAAAAACCAGAGAGGGCAGTCTAGGCAAAAATTAGAGCAAAAAAAAAAAAAGGGTAGGTTGAAAACCCAAAAGGGCAATCTACGCAAAAGAAGAGTAAAAAAAAAAAGGAAGAGTGTGAGAGCCCGCTAGGTTGAAAACCCGAAAGGGCAGCCTAGACAAAAGTTAAGGCAAATAAAAAAAATCAATGAACTACGTGATGACCTAATCGTTCTACTAAGGGGGTACACAGACAACCATGCATTGGTTCGGTCACAATTTCCCAAAACCACAATTTGCCCATTTGCCAAATTTTTTCAAAAAATTCAACCATTCCATTAAACCATGTCACTATACAAAACCCTAAATCAAACCCGAAACCAAACCAAACCTCAAGAACCCAAACCCTAAACCAAACCATAAAAAATTCCAAACCCCAAAAGCCTACACTTTAAATAGAATCCCTAACCTGCAAATCCTAAATAATTCCTAAACATAAGAGTTTTTACATCAACTTTTAAAATAAACATGTTCAAAGCCAAAAAATAAGAAGGTCACTTTGTCTTTGGTATTTTCTTTTTCTGTTGATCATTGATTTCCTCTGTGTTAGGTGCTTTATCATTCTTGTCCCTTCTTTTGAATTCATAGTTGTCTTCATCGGGTCTTTCCCGGTTGTCTTTGAGAAACTGTTCTCTCGTAGCAATCCTCTCAACCTCCTTATCAACAATCTTGTCTATCAACCAATTAGAGTATTCCATAGTCATCCTGTGAAAGTGAACCTTGACAAAAGATTGGTCCATTCGGTCAGCCATCTCCAATCCCAATAGCATGTCCTGTACAGAAGTAGGATTTGTGTCCACAGGAGTGAAGAATCTTCTTCTTTTTCCACCAGGCATTCCTTGCTTATATTTGAATTGCCTCAAGAGTCTATCTCCCTTGTAGAAAGTTGCCCTCCGTAACCCAACAAGGAAGATGTGGTCTGATCCTAGAGACCTCAGTAGAGGGGGTGGGAACTTCCACCAATAACAGTCCCATTGAATTGAGGTACTAGATTTCTTGTCTAAGAATTTCACCCAGTCACTCTCAATTTGGCACTTAGTTTTGATTATAGCCCTGCTAAGAAAACTACTAGGCCCGTAATTACTGGTTGTAGGCTTGGTAACCATATCTAATCGCTCCATTAGCCATATCTGCAAGTCAAAGGACTCCCTAAGAAGTTCTAAGTTTCTCCACCATGAAATACAACATCCAGTCCTAGAAGAGTTTCTGCCAAGATCAAAGAAAGAGGATTATCACCATCCTTAATTTGATTCACAACACTTATGGCTCGAGCATCCACAAAACCGCGTCTTCCAGATCAAAGTAAAATTTTTCCCACCATGCATAAAGCCAAACCGAAGTTTTTTAGCATATTGTCGGTCACTCCATAGGTGTGTTTGTCAATCAGCCTGGAAACAATTGCACGAAGAATCACCATATGGCCTTCAATCATACTATTAGTACTGGAAGTAGGAAGACCGAGAGCATCAGACAAAGATTCCTTATGCTTGGGATCACAAGAAACCGCTACAGATTTCTTGCTTGGATCATAGCCCAGGATAGCAGAAAATTCTTCAATTTTCGGACAGAGTTTAGCAGTTTTAAATCGGAACACATGATCTTCGAGATCCCAGAATTTCATAGCAGCACGAAGGAAGTCCCACTTGATTTTGACATTCCTTAGAGCCTTGATTCTCTTTAGTTTGTAGGCCATAAAGTTGGTTTTGGTACTGAAATCAAAGCTACAAACCCATATGTTGATATCATGAATTGTTGAATGAGAAAAATTATGATTGCTAGGCATGGATGACTTTTGCTTGTGATTATTATGTGTTACTAACCTTTATGCAGAGATTTGTCGCAGGAGAATTCATTTATATAAGCTGCATCAATTCCTAATCAGGTTTGAAATAGGTTTCAGAGAGTTTGTAGCTGACTAGGAGAGTGTTTCATGATCACAAACGAAGTAAATTATTTTTTCAAAAAATGCGAAAACGCGAAACACGCATTGGAAAAGCGTACGGAGTCGGCCCACCATGGCGTGAGCATCGTGGCGTGGCTAGGTGCCGATTGGCACTCTAAAAGTGCCGAACGACACTCCAAAAGTGCCAAATGACACTCCTCTTGTGCCAAGTGGCACCAACCCCTCCATCGAACATCTATGCAATTTTGCGCTCTCGGACATTTTTTTTAGGATCAATTAACATTCAAAAAGATTTTTTTTTTTTTTGTGGTCAAACTAAGGCATTCTGACGTGTCTAACTCACTTGTTTTCAAAAAAATCATCACTTGCATCATTGTTTTCAAAAATTGATCAAATAAAGTTTTTTTCAAGACTCATGAATTCATGTTCCAAACTAGGGGCATTCGCCCATGGCTCATTCATTTTCAAAAAAATCATCATAACCAAGATTTCCAAAAATCATGCATTCATTTTAAACTAGGGGCATTCGGCTCCACCTCATTCAAGTAAATGTAGATTCCAACAGAGCCAAACCAGATAAGTCTAAATTAGCATTACAAGACATCATCAGGTGAATTCTAAACTTGTCTTAGTTAAAGTTTCTACATGATCCAAGGTGACTCCAAGGACAAAGAGCTAAACATGGGAAATAATACAAGATTGTCTAAAAAACAATACCTTTTCTTTTGCAGGAAAAATGAAATATACAAGTCATACATCATTAGGACCTCGAGTCCGCCTACGTGAGGATTTCCTTGATCCACCTCTAGAAGAGCCACCTTCAGTATTTCCTTCTTGACTTGCGAAAAAGCGAGGATTGTACTGACGATTTTCAAGTTCGAGGCTCCTGATCCTTTCCTTCTAAAGTTCTTCTGGTATTGTCATCAGTTTCCATTCGATGTGCATGAAAAGTCAGCAAAATCAGGTGTTAATTCCACTATCAAGCACAGTTCAAGCCAAAGACACTCAGAAAGCAACAAGGCATACCCAGCTCGCATCATTAAGCACATATTGGGAGGACTGAGTGCGAGCCAATGACTGTAAGCCTCCAATCATCCGCATGCTTTCTTCCACAAGATCCACATCAACCTGAAGCACAACCCTACTAGGTTAAGAGCCATTCATCAAGCCAAGAAGGAATAAGGACAAAGAAATAAAAATGCAAGAACATACCTGATCGGGCCAAGGAACGTTTAGTGTGTGCTCTGGCCTAGTCAATGGCATGGAACTATAAGTTCCATCAGGATTCATCACATCATACTGACATGCCAGAAAATGGAGATAAGTCTTCGTGAAGGAACTAGAAGAGCCACCAGCATGGTGAGGAGAGGGAATCTCTTCCTCTCCCTCTCCCCCTTCCTCTCCTTCAAAAGATAGAGGCTAAAAATACAACATGCAAGTATTGTTACCAAGCAGAAATATGAAAAGGAATTTGCAAGATCAAAAATTTGACTTTAAAAGGGAAGAAAAGTACCGTTCTGCCAACCAAGCAACCTTGCAGATGAAGTCGGATGAATTCAGAATAATTCCCTTCTACTCCTGTAACAATATAGTCGTTACGGGCCTGAGCAATCTCTTCATCAGCTAGAAAGTCAGCCAATTGAACAGTGTGACAAGGAGGAGTTGGAATTGTGGTAGGAGGATACTCATGTTCAACTTAGGGCAACACCCGATCACCAAGATACCAATACCTTTCATGCCTACACTCAGACAACACTTGGCGGCCATTCAGTTCTAGAGCCCGCTCACACTCTACATACCCTTCACATCCAGCCCAAGGATTTAAATCCATCTGAAAAGTCACAAAGGAACTTAGAATGAGAAGAGACTGAACCATAGCCAAGTGCCAAAGATTCCAAAAGAAAGAGGAGGAAGTACTCACATCATCAGTAGTCAAATTATCAATCACTAAGCGATAAATTTCCAAAGAACGCCTGGAAGGTGTAGACAAATGATGTTTGGGCAATCAATGGAGAAATCTAGGAAAAATGCTAGCAACTTCTTCTCAGATTTCAAGACCAATTCCAAAGTACTCGCACATCCAGACCTGAAAAATTCACAACATCATTACCACATAGCCAAAATAACTTTCCAAAACCCATACATAGCCAAAATAATTTTCCAAAAAACCTACGCATAGCCAAAATAAATCCCAAACCTCACTTGCCATACAAATGGAGCCCTACCCAAGCTTGAAAGGCTCTGCCTAGAAAGTTGGGTCATGAAATGCATTAGAGTAGCATAGGCCATGCCGCCCCAGTCATAATTCCGGATTTGTTCAATTTTTCTCAAGCTCCCCAAGTAGCGCAGATTCACAGTACTGCCTAAATCCGGACACAAAAAAGTCCCAATGAAAAGAAGCATGAACATACGAGCATCCTTTGCCACAGTCTCACAATGGGGAATATTTTCACATAGCCAAGATAAAGGGATATTGTTACTCTTCATTCTAGAAGGCACTACACCTAGAAGTTTCTTGAGTTCAGTTGAAGTAAGGGAATCATTGACAAGAATTCTTTCACCACCCAACTTCAGACCGGTGATAACAGAGAAGTCATAAGGTGTCAACATTATCTCCCCAATGCCTGGAAAATGGAAGGTACATGTAGTGTCCCAGAAGTGCTCTGCCAAGACAAGAAGTAACTAAAGATCTTTGTATTCATGTGTCTCTTGATTTAATAGAGCTTCGAAGAAAATGCCAAAGCCTGCTTTATTGATGATGTTTTTAATGCTAGGAGACAATACTACCCATGCATTTTTCAACATTTAGAGACCGCCTCGACTCTTGAGGCTCTGCAACACAAAAGTTTAGCTCATCATTTCCCATGCCAACAAAAAACTCACATGAAAAAAAATTCCCATGACCCAAAATCACATGTCCAAAAATTTTCCATGACCAAAATCGCATGTCCAAAAAAAAATTCCACAATCAAAACCCACATGACCAAAAAATTCTTAAAAATCAATGCCCCACCACAACAAAAAAAATCAATGCCCCACCAAAATTTCACCACAATCAAAATCTTCCACACATCTATACACAACTGCCAAATTTTTCCATAACCATGTACAAAAAATTCCTACATGTCTAAGATAGCCATAAAAATTTCCCACAAGTTCATGCCCATGCACAAATAAATTCTCACATAGCCAAAATCATAACCACACAAATTTTCCATGAACCAACATCACATACCCAACAAAATTTTTTCATAGTCAAAATTTCATGCCCATAAAATTTTTTCCACATCTAAAAAGTTCATGCCCACAAATTTATTCATGCACATGCCCACAAAATTTTGCCATGTTCATAAAACAAAGTTTACACATGCCAATAAACTTTTCCCACATGCATCATGAACATTCATCTAAAGCCTACCACGAATTTTTCACATTGCCAATACTCCCAAAATCTAAACCAAAATTCATCCAATAACATCACAATTTACCCACATTGTCAAAATCCCATGAGCTACCAACATTGTCCAAATTGCACCATGATAAAAAAAAAATTAAAAAAAATAAAAAATAAAAAAAACAACAACAACACTCCCAGAATGCTCCAAAACCAACTAATCACACAATGCCCCAAATTGCAACAACCAAATGACAATATCTCACCATGAAACTTTCAATGGAACATGAAACAACATTTTTTCAAGAAAAGAAACCAAAAAAAAAAAAAAACTCACATTGGTGTCTACATGACAATATGGAGCATGGGTCCTAGGGTCTTAAAAAAGTCTATTCTCATCATGCCAATCAAATGTGGGATTATATTTCTTACCATAAAAAGTAAGAAAAGAGGATCCCTTGGAGGAAGAAGCCATCTTGATGCAAAGAAAAATGGGTTTCGCCAAAAATGGGCGTGTGGTGAAATTGCTAAAAAACACAAGGATCTAAAGAAATATTGATGGAGATGGATGAGGGAATGTTAAGAAGCCTAGAAAAGTGTTTTTTGTGAGAAGAAATGGTAAGATGAAGAAGAAAAATCAAGGGAAAGAAGAAGATAAATAGTGTTAATGAAGGAAGAAAAGTTGATGAAGATGAAGCAAAAAAGGAAAAAAGGGAGAAACAAAGAAGTGGGGGGCCAAAATTTCGGCCCCCACCCTTAAACTTATCCAAGAGCTAAGTCAACTCAGTCAAATTGAGTTGACTCAGTCAACTCAAAAAAAAAAAAAAAAAAAAAAGATGATGAAATTTCTTTTGGAATGGATTAAAGATAGAAATTCAAATTCAAAGTTTTCAAGTTTTCAAGTTTCTTTCAAACCCTAAATTTTCAATTCAAAATTTTCATTCCCAAATTTTCAATTCCACATTCTCAATGCCCAATTTTTAAATCCAAACCTTTAGTTTTCAAGAGTTCAGAAAAATTCAAACCTCAGATTTCATGATCGAAATTTCAAGTCTTAATTTTCAAAATCCTAAATCTCAAAATTTTAGATTTCAAGTTCCAAATTTCAATCCAAAATCTCAAAGTTTCAAAGTCCTAAAATTTTAAATGTCAATTTCGAAACTTCCAAGTTTCAAAAATCAAATGTTTCTCAAAAATAGAATCTTTTGTCAATTAAACTTTTCTTCAAAAAGTTCAAATCAAGAAGGAATAAATAAAAATCACCCATCCCAAAAGCAATGGAACCACAAAGCAATCATAATTAAAGTCTAATCCCAAATTTTGACTTTTTGTAGTCAACAACTTCAAATCGAAGTAGAGAAGACCTTTAATTGACATTTCAACAACTCCAGATCAAAGTAGAGAAGACTTTTGATCGACATTTCAACAACTTCAGATCGAAGTAGAGAAGACGTTTGATTGACATTTCAACAAGTCCAAATTGAAGTAGAGAAGACCTTTGATCGACATTTCAACAACTTCAGGTTAAAGTAGAGAAGACCTTTGATCGATATTTCAACAACTCCAGATCAAAGTAGAGAAGACCTTTAATCGACATTTCAACAACTTTAGATCGAATTAGAGAAGACCTTTGATCGGCATTTCAACAACTCCAGATTGAAGTAGAGAAGACCTTTGATCACTATTTCAACAAGTCTAGATCGAAGTAGAGAAGACCTTTGATTAACATTTAAACAACTTCAAATCGAAGTAGAGAAGAACTTTGATCGACATTTCAACAACTTCAGATCGAAGTAGAGAAGACCTTTGATCGACATTTCAACAAGTCCAGATTGAAGTAGAGAAGACCTTTGATCAACATTTCAAAAAGTCCAGATCGAAGTAGAGAAGACTTTGGTCAACATTTCAACAACTCCAAATCGAAGTAAAGAAGACCTTTGATCAACATTTCAACAACTCCAGATTGAGGTAGAGAAAGCGCTTTGGTCGCAGACAATTCCAGATTCAAGGTTGAGAAGCCCTTTGGTCACAGACAGTTCTAGTTTCAAGGTTGGAGAAGCCCTTTGGTTGCCTTTCCTCAAATCGAGGTTGAGAAGCCTTTTAATCGACGTTTCAGCTCCTATTTCAAGGTTGAGAAACCCTTCGGTTACCTTTCGTCAAGATCGAGGTTGAAAAGCCTTTTGGTCACAGACAACTCCATATTCAAGATCAGGATTGAAAAGCCTCTTGGTCACCCTACCTATCAAGAATCATTTCCAAAGTTATCAACTACTAGCTAAGTCAAGTATTTTCCTTTGATTGTCAAAAGATATAGCACTGGTTCCATGTTCCAAAGTTTTAGGTTCAAAGGCTAGGTAATTTTTGAAAGTTCAACCTCAATTAAATCATGGTCGTTAAAATCAGTGTCTTTGTTTTACATTTACATTCGCTTTCCAAGCTTTCTCAATGAGGGCCATTCTATAGGCACTTGATTTTGCACCCATGATTTAATCAAGGAGAATGATTTGAATGATCATTCATATACCTCAAAAATCATGATTGCATTACATGCATTGATTTGTTATTGCATTACATACATCAATTTGTTCTTGCATTACATGCATCAATTCATTCATTGCATATCATAAAAATGATCTTGAGATTCTAACTGTTGTGATGGTATGTTCGGTTTCCAATCGGACCATCAGATCGAAAGATATCGCATAATCAAGTTTGCACGGTCAGCATGCATTGTATCTAGGTAGAATTAACCACACACGATTAATTTAAATTAATTCTGATTGGTTAAACCATTAAAATTAATTAAAGAATTTTGTGATTGGTTGATAATTAGTGTTTAAAATAGGATTGCATGCATAGGAATAAAAGGGATGATTGGATAACAATAAAATTGTAGATAATCTGAATTTTATCAAGATTTATTTTAGGGTATTTATCTACAAGATAAATGTTCCTGAAAAAGCCTGAATTATCCATAAAAGAGATAAAAAGCATAGATGAAGGATGAAAACACGTCTAGGTACAAAGACCAGATCAAAAAACCCTAAAAAGAGAGTTTAAAACGCACCCGAACACGGAAGAACATTCGGCATCCAAGAGCACCATTTGGCACTTTAAAAGGGCCGAATGGTCCCTTTTTGGGCTTTGGCCCAACTCCCTTCGGGTGACGATAAGGCATACTCTTTTCGACTTTTTCGCAGAAGGATGCATCCAGATTCGTATTTTAATCGCCCATGCCTATTTTTTAGAGTTTTCCCACCTCTATAAATAGAGACTGGTTCTCATAATCCAGGAGACCTTTTTTACACTTTGAGAGGCATACGTTTTTAGGCTCTCAAATTGCTCATATTTGCTGATCCTCTCTCTAATATTTGCTGCTAAAATTAGGGTTTTTAGGTTTCAAAGATAATTGAATAAATTTCTTTGAACCATAAAACATCCTCTCAAGAACAAGAAATGCTCCATGCAAGAGGTTGTTTTCAATCACCTTATTCTTTTTCTTTATGCTTCTTGTTTATGATGATGCATTCTTTTTGTTATCCATAACATGAATTGTTAATTGTTGTTTTGTTAAAGCATGATCTTGATTTTTTTTTATAAAATTGTTGTGATCTCTTTCTTAATTTCAATAATCTGCATATAACCAATACTTTTCTTTAAACAAAAACGGATCTGCATCTTTCTTGGATGTAGATTTGAATTTTTCTTAATAAAAAATGGATCTGCATCTTTATTAGATGTAGATCTGAATTTCTCTTTAAACAAAAAAGGATCTGCATCTTTCTTGGATGTAGATTTGAAATTTTCTTTTAAAAAAAAAAAAAGGATCTGCATCTTTCTTAGATGCATATCTGAATTTTTCTTAATCAAAAATTGATTTGTATCTTTTTTAGATGCAAATCTGTTTTTTTTAAACATATGTAGATTTTGAAACAAAGAAAAAGATTATGCATGATAGTGTTTATGGTTGTTTGTTTTATTTTAATTCATGTAGCATAAATTTATGTTATGAGTGAAATTCTCTTCAAAAAATCTTTGCCATATTTTTGGAACATATAGGAAAACAGATCTAATTTTTCTGTTATTAAAAACCATTTTTTTTTATCACAAAACGAATCTGATCTTTCACAAACTCAAAACCATTTTTTTTACTTCTTAAAAACAGATCTGAATTTTTTAACAAACCAAAAGACTTTATTTTATTAAATAAAAATAGATCTGAATTTTCTCTCCAAAAACCACTTTTTTTTACACATACAAAAACAGATCTGATTTGTTTATATAAACCAAACTCAAATTTTTTTAATCACTAAAGCAGGAATTTTTTTAATAAAGAAGAGAATGAATTCATAAATAAATTTATATGATTTAATTTTTGTTTTACACGTTCAACATATCACTCATGACATGCATAAAAGTGGTACATAGGTCATAAGAGTCTAGAAGATCAGACTCTATCTAGGAGGAACGGGTGCCTAACACCTTCCCATTCTGTAACTTAGCCTCTGAATTTAGGTCTTTGGATAAGTAGATCCAAGCCTTGTCTTTTCTTTTCTTTTGGGTAGAATGTAACTAGGACAAAAAGCCATGTAATTATTTGGTAGTTTATAACTAGGACCCAAAACCGTGTAATTTTCAAATTTTCAATTATGTAATTTTTTATTCAATCAATGAAATGATGCTATTCAGTCATGTCGCATTTAGTTTTTCTTATTTTTTGTATAAAAAATAAGTGGCAACTCCACACCACTTACCCAAAAAGAGAGGTGCCCTAAAAAGCACTCCAAAAATCTCTCTTTTTTGAGAGGCCTAATTTTCCCCGGTCTCTCACAGTGACATGACAATGTTTTAATATTAAAAAATTAAAAACCATTATTTACACGTAATAAAACCCACATGACCCATTCAATTGGAGAAGACCCAAACCAAACCAAACATGTTGCTAACGAGTCTGCCCCAAATCAAAATCCGTCGCAAAGAAATCCCTAATATAAGCACACCACCTTGTCAGCCCAATGAGCTTCGGGTTTGTATCTTGCTCAGTCGTGTGCTTTTTCACTTCTCTACGAAGTACACCTTAGCCGAATGGACCAAAGGCAGAGGGGTTTAGGAGTCACCACCTGATTTAGGTGCAGGAACTAACTAGGCCTTTTACAACAGGTCTTATATATCAAGATTCTGGGTTCAGAGTTAAGGTACAATGATGGAAAGGTGTTAGGCACTCAACCTCGCCTGGCCCATAGGCTGGCATCCACTCATTGTGTTCCACGTCCTAATTCTATTAAGGAATATACACACACATATTAGTTCAATTGGATTGAGTTTTGATTTCCATCAAAACTAGCTTAATATTTATGTATTTCCATGATGTCTTATTTCTCTTGTCAAGTGTCATACCCATTTTGTTATCCATGCCAAATGTTGAATACATGTTGTTTGAAGCTTTTATGCATAGATGTCACTCATGCCTTTGTGTTGAAAGCTTGACTCTGTGTTTAAAATCTTGTTTTGACATGAAAGTTTCAATTTTTTTATTTTCAGAGTCTACTTTTTTGCATAGAAAGCTTCTAGCTTTGCATGAAAGTATGCATTCTTGATTGATTTTGGGCTTGAGATATCAAACTTTACCTAAAACCTCACTCATTCATTAAAAATGACATCTTGAGGTTAAAGCTTTAATCTTTTGGATATGGGATAATAAAAATGAAACCTTTGATTGAAAAGCTTCCTTATTTGAATGAAAGCTTCCATTTTTAATGTTAAACTTGCACCCTTTGCTTTGTTCATCTCCTATGTCCATGAAAGGTTACACCTTGGTTTTAAGTTTGATCCTTTGATACTTAAATCTATGTTTCCATGTTAACGTTTGAACCTTGGGAATGGAGGATGGCATTTTTACCTTTTGGTTTTTATCTTTGCATGTCACATGTTAATCTTTGTATGAAGATGCTTATGTTTAGCTTGGAAAGTTCAATCTTTGGGTCAAAGTCTTTACCTTTGGCCTAAAGAATGCGTTTTTGTATGAAAGATTTGGCTCAAATGTTAAAACTTTACCTTAAACTTCCTTCCTTTGCATTTAGTTTATGTTTAAGGTTTCTTTTTTTCTTTTTTTTAATGATGCTTACATCGCATGTGTTAGTTTATTCCTTTTGCATTAAGGTCATACCTTTTTACATGCTTGCATTTCCTTCTGCTTAGTCATCCTAGAATATTCTTCCTTTTTAAGGTTTAAGACTTTCTTGGAATCTTGATGATGCTAGTATGTTCAGGGGCGGTGTTACCTAAGGCTGGGGGTTCATATGAACCCCTTGACATGGCCAATTTATATATATATATATATATATATATAATTTTTAAGAAATTTTTTTTGAGCCCTTAAAATAAAATTTTGAACCCTCTGACCCTAAATCAAACACAGCTGATATAAGTTTGAATTTGATCATCTTAATACTACTTTCACAATATTTTTACAATAATTTAACAATAAAAGTTAAGTGGCAAGTTGTAACTGGTTTTTATCAGGACCTACAACTAACATCATTTTTTTCCTACCTTTAAAAACTTGCCACCTAGGTTTTGTTGTGAAAGTGTTGTGTCAATAGCACTACTCTTAAATATTTATTTTATAAGAAAGCAAAAAAAAAAATGTTTAAAATTTTTGCTCATTCATTAAAAAAACAAAAAAAAAAAAATTTCAGGACATTGGCTTACTTTTCCATTGACAGTGGAATAAAGTTGTTTTTTCCTACACTTTTCTTCTTCATCAACAAAAAGTACACCATTGTTACAAACAACATATCAATATCTATATCTGTGGTTCTTTCATCATTCTCTATATCTTTTTTTTTTTATCTTCTATGTTTTCTTAGTTTTTCTCTCTATTTGATCAAGTAGTTTGATAAATATTCTATAGATTTTCAAATTCAAAAAGTCTTTTAGTGCTTATTCTAATTCCAAGAGACTGGCCATGTGTATGGTTAAGAAGTCATGCACTTCAAAAGTAAAAACTTATATCAGTTACTTTTTTTTTCCTTAGTTTCACATTTAAGTCCAACTCCAAGAGATTGCCCACATGTATGATTAGTTATTTAATTATATTTGTTTTATGCATTCGATGGTTATTGTCTTACGATATTTATACTAAACTCTATTTAGAATACTATTTTAGATTATTGTATAATGTATATAATATGGAAGTTGCACATATAAAAATTAATTAATTATTTTATTTTTTGACTTGCCCCTTATGACAAATTCCTAGCTCTACCACTACTGACCCCTACAAATAAATTTTGGAGCCGCCACTAAATATGTTCATGGCTTTAAATTTGATTATGTATAGCACGATTATGCCATTTGCTTTCTTTAGGCATGCATTATATATATATATAATAATACTTTTCCAAAACTTGTTTCAAAATTGGGGTTCCACCAATAAAAAAAAATTTAAAAGCTTTTTCCAAATGTAAAACCCATGGGATTTTTTAAATCCTTTCCTTTTTAGGGTTTTAAAAGTATAAAACTCATGGGATTTTTAAATATGTTCCCTTTTAGGGAAATTCTCAAAAATACAAAGCTCATTGGATTTTTAATCCTTTCCCTTTTAGGGAACTTTTTAAAAGTATAAAACCAATTGGGGTTTTTAATCTTTTTCTTTTTAGGGGTTCTTTCCAAATTGAAAACTCATAGGACTTTTATTCTCTCTATTCTAGGGAATATTTCAAAATATAAAACCTATGGGATTTTAATCATTTCCTTTCTAAGGGTTTTTTTAAATTAACAAATCAGGAGATTTTAATTAAACCCCTTTTAGGGAATTTTCTAAATAAAAAAATCTTGGGATTTTTATTTTTTAAATATTGATGCTTAGTCCATAACTTAAATTCACTAATTACATAGGCCCTCCAAGGCCAAACATAAACCCCCTTGTTTAAAACTAATATTTTACTTTGTTATTTTTGGCATGAGAATAAATTGGAGATTTAAATTGTTTAATTTAGGATTAATTGCAGTAAACCCACCTATGATTTGGCCTAAAATCTCTTTGCCTACCTGTGATTTAAAAAATGTCACTTTACCCACTTGAGGTTTACCTTGTTAAGGCTTTGTAACCCACCTTTGTTAAAAACATGGATAAATATGTATTTTTGTCCCCCTTTTATGTCTCTCTCTTCGAAAAACATAGAAAAACTAAAAAAACAAGAGAAAAGAAGATCTAAAAATTAGGTTTTATAAAATTTAAAAACGTGCAACCAAAACAATCATCCAACCAAAATTAAGAACATTCAATGAAGCTTGTTAACCATATTTTCTTCTCATCATTAGCACAGTAAAAATCGTCCAACCAAATTATATTTCTTTGCTTTGTACAGGAAGCGGTGGTGCAAAGGTACAAAAGATCGTGTGGAATAAAACCCAACACAGTTTTGAGATAGAAGAAAGCGCACATAGAGTAAGTGTTGAGAGATATTGGGAAAGTGATGGACATAGTCCACGCCTTCATACCATCCTCCAAGAGAGGCTTAGGCTTGGCTTCCCACCTCTGCGTTGCTGCCTTTAACCACGCCAAATCTCATTTCTTCTTTGTCATGCCCACCTGTACTTACGTCTCTGTGAGTCTCACCCCGACCCTTATCAATACCCTTTTTGTTGCTGACATGCATCTTGGCCTCTATGACGATGTTATCGTTTTTTATCATGCAAAGAAGGTAATCTGGTTTTGTTGCATTAACAAAAAATGTTTGACCTAGGGCTGTCCAACCAGACCCGGTACCCGACCCACCCGCCCAACTTAGCCGATCCGGCTCGAGAACAGGCCGACCCGACGTCGACAACGGTCAACGGCGGGTCTTCGCTCCCAAAACCCGAGACTGGCAGGTCAGTTGACGAGTTTAAGGATGGAAAACTGATTTTCAACCAACTCGACCAGAAAACACACTGGAAATAACTTTCTCCGCCGATTGGAGCAGTTTGCTGGTCTGATTTTGTCCAATCTGTCAAGATCCTGCAAGATCTTGTTAAGATCTGGCCTAATCTCTTCAAGATTCGACCTAATCTTGTTGAGATCTGCCAATATCTCTTCGAGATCCAGTCAGATCCAACAAAAACAAGCAGATTTCGGCAAAATTTGACTGATTTCTGCAAAATTTGGCGACGATTCGCATAGTCCGAAGCCGACCGAGACCCGACCAGAAAACGACGACATCCGACCACCCGAACCGCTGCCTTCAGCGAGTCGGCAGCGGGTCCAAGTTTAGGAGACCCGAAGTGATCAAGTCAGTTCCGAGTTGGGCACAAACCCAACCCGAACCGACTCATAGACAGGCCTAGTTTGACCTCTTATAGGGGATAATAATCAAAGGTTTTAACGTTATTAGTGTATTTACTCCTGCACTTATAGGGATCTACACGGAAATTCCACCCTTACGTGATAGAGTTATATAATATATTGTAACTTTGGGTCCGTTTGGATACAACTTATTGTTGCTGAAAACTGATTGTTGCTAAAAACACTGTAGCAAAATAATTTTTAAATGTATAAATAGTATCGTGAAACCCATTTTTAATATTTTTAATGCGTGAACAGTGCACGCACTGTTCATGCACAGTACTTTTTGTCACTCAAAAGTCAATAACTCTGGCGTAAAAAAAAAAAAAAAAAAAAAAAAAAAAAACTGAAAACGCAGGGAACAAAACGCAACGCAACATTAAGTGGAATGAAGTGCTATCCAAACTGATACTTTATCATCATCGGCTTCTCTATGTGACTGTGATTGAGTTTTTCTTTTTCAATACTTGGTTTCAATTTAATTGTTTCATTGGTTTTAATTGCAATTGATTTGTCAGGTTTCACTGGGTTTCTCTTTCTTTCTTTTTTTGGATAATTCTAGTAATAAATTTGTCTTGGGAAATAAAGTACTCGTTTTATTTTTAGAGGAAAAAGTACTCGTTTTATTCATTAAAAAGTAGTGCATATTTTGGATTTTTTTAATAAAAATTTTTGGGTACAATTTTATTTATCCAAAAGATTCTGATAACTCTTACTAGTTCTATAGTGATTGAAATACTGATGTTTCAGTTATAATTCATGGTACAAACCCACGCAAATCTACAAAAGCCCTGAACTGAGTAAAGAACAAAGTTGTTTATCATTTTAGGTTCATCATTTTTGCGTACTACAATTTGGAAATGATTCATCGGTAGCATTGTATTGCACAAAGTAAAGAAATATCATTTGGTTTTGTCGAACCGTGAGTTATGTCATTCCACCTCAAAACCAATTGGTGATGAAGAAGATACACTCAAATCTTTTATGCATTTCAACATCACACCACGCAGGCTTGTTTTTAGAGTATGATAGGCAAAGAATGTATTGACCCCTTGTGATAAATTAACCAATTAATTAGTCAAGTGAATTAATTAAGTTAATTAATATGCAATAAGCGTGGTAGCACAAACAAATCACCAACTAAGTTAATATGCAGTCGAAAATAAATTGACACGGTGATTTGTTTACGAATGGGGAAAACCTACACGAAAAAAACCTCACCGAGTGATTTTAAGGTCACCACTCCCGAGAATCCACTATTATCATAACAAGCGGTTACAAGTAAAGGAATCTTAGTACCTTATACCAACCTATAGTTGAACCCTTACCCCAATACCCAATTGGACTTGTTTTGTAGTGACAATCTCTCATTTTCAATGCACAGCTCCCAGTACGTGACTAACCAATTTGATGTATGGATCCAAGTACATGACTAACCACCAACTAGAGAAAGATGTTGGCTACAAAATTCTTCAATTCATCAACACGATGAAGATCACGAAACTCCTTGGTTACAAAACCCTACGGTGTACAAACACAGTAGCTTCTTGAAGAGAAAGATGAAATAAGGCAAATTGTTTGTGGTTCACAATATGCTTGTGAAAAACTTTTGCATTGATGTGCATTAACTGTGACGGCCCTTAAAACAATCCTTATATATGCTTAGAGTTGTGAGAAAAGAAAGCTCAAACATCTATACATGGATTGGATGAAAATTAGAACTAAAAATCTAATTTTCATAAATCTCGATAGATAGGGTATCTATTAAGCAACTATCGAGCATCAAGCTAAACTGCCTTTTAAACCTCAATAGATGCTATCTGTCGAGCTAGCTGTCGAGCTTTAAAATCCATCACTTCTTCACTTGATTCTTGGACAGATTTGCATGGCTTTAACACTTGGACTTGAAACCTTGTTCCTCTAAGTATTAAACACATCCTAGATCTACCCAATTACAAGTAAAGTGTGTTTTATCAAAAGATTAGCCAGTTCTATATTGACATATGTTCCTAACATGATTCACCTATGTCCTAACAATCTCCCCCTTTGGCAATCCGTGACAAAACCACAACAAACAAATGAACATATGAGAGAAGTCATAAATCACTCAACTCATATTCACTTATTGAATACAATAAAATCTATCCTAACACAAACTCTTGAAAAACTTTGCAAGAAAAGAGTTCATGGCAAGAAAGACTTTGCCAACCTGTATTTCTGAAACACTTTAAACAAAACTCATCACAGCATCTTAGTGTGAAACAGAAATAAAATATTGCATACAAAAAATAAGAAGCATGTGCATAAAAAGAGAAAAGAAACAACACATGAAAAGATAGGTGAAAGAACTGTAATAACAACCTCATCATATATATATATATATATATATAAAACATCATAAGTACAAGGTTTGCTATCACAAAGTAAGAACAATGTATCTATAAATGAAGAAAAGAAAAAATACATAAGTCCTCACTACATCCCTCAAAAAAAATAAAACACTCCCCCTATCACCAAAAATGTCCTCTGCTAACTCCCCTCCTAAATACATGACTACTCTCATCCCAAAACTACTTCCCCTTTTTGTCACAAATGACAAAGGGTAAGTAACTCAAGCAATCATCTAGTCGTCACCGGAAGAGCTAGCATCCTCATCCTCATCCTCATCATCATCGTCGTCGTCGGAGTCACCATCATCGTCCTCATCCTCGGATGCCTCTAGAGAAGGAGAGAGAGACTCCACAAAGCCACCAAGGCGAGCCTGCCGTCGAGCAATACGGCCGACACGGGTGTTCACCTGACACAACTCATCACTGAGTGTGTCAATGCGAGCATCCATGTGCTGCAACTGCGCCATGATCGCCTTAAGGGTCACACCACCCGCCGATGAAGAAGGAGCGGATGTGGAAGGAGCGGAAGAAACTAGAGGAGTCTCTGTCTCTATCTGTGGTCGCTTCAATCGAAACTGAGCCTCGCTCCGTCTAACGATAGCAGCGTCTATGGCACACATAGGAAAGAAGTGTGTAGACTCTGGATAGGAGATAGAAAAATGGCAGAGAATCTACAAGATAGCTAAAGGAAAAATGAGCTTATTACAGGTCGTCGTATCCCTATATACATCTATGAGGGAAAGAATGAAGTAAGAGGGAAAGTCTATAGTAAGTCCTTCAAGAAGGGATAACAAAAATCGAGCACGAGACTCTGTGATAGAGTTATAGTGAAATAATGGATGGAGAATGAATGTCATCTCCATGTTAAGGAATCTCGGACCTTTTGCAAAGCCCGAGTAAGGGGTGTTTTGATGGTCACCCTAAGAAGAAGGTGTCTCACAGAAGCAAGATGAGAGCTCGTCTTTGGACACAGTCCTCAGACGCTCACAACCGGGGTAGTCAGCAAACTCTACCCTCAGTACACATAGCACCTCAGATATAAGATCCGGAGTGACTACAATGCGTGTACCTCGAATGCAAGTGATAAAATGAGATACTGTATAATCAAATCCGTCACGGAGGGACAAATGACCGGGATGCCACACACTGATTCCCAACCCCTACTATAGATGACAATAGGAAGGTTGGTATCGGAAAAGTCCGATAGAACGACTTGGCATTCCGAATGAATGCCTCGTCGTGAAAAGTTCTCTGAAAATTCCTTATGGGCTTTATCATCATGGAACCTGACATGAGATGGAGTAGAATCGGTGGAGGAAGAAGAAGAAGATGCCCTGGAATGAAGAGGGTTCCGAGACGAAGTAGATTTTCGTTTAGGTGCCATAGGGTAACTAACCAAAAGAGAGAGAGACGCAAAAAAGCACCAAACAGTTTAGTATCAATATGATAAAACTAAATTGGTACATATGCATGAAAAATGCATGAACATATGACATGCAACATTAAAAACATCATAGGCTCAGCTCAATCCAATCCTACCAGCACACAACATTTTAACATAGTAATCATATATCTAAAATGCATGAATCATTGATAAAAATGCAAATGTGATGTAATGCATGAACATTTAGGATCATTTACACAAAACCCATCCCAAAAATTTTGCAAAAACCTCATCAATTTTGAAAAGCCCAAAAAAAAATTTCAAAAACCCAAAAACCTAGGTCTAATGCGTGAAATGCATGAAGAATGAAGGATTAAGGACCTTTACTTGAGAAGAAAAGCTTCTAGGAATGAAGTTTGGAGAGCGAGAGAGAGAAGTGTTTGGGAAGGTGAGAAGTCAGAAAGGATTGAGAGAGATCGAGAAAAATGAAATGGAAATCGCGTTGACCCTTTATATAGAAATCCCAGTTTCTCGATGGATTGGAAGGTGTTAGAGCTATCGAGAATTAAAATGGCCAGAAGGAGCTATCAAGAGGCTATCGAGAATTAAAATGGCCAGAAGGAGCTATCAAGAGGCTATCGAGAGGTGTCCACAGCAAAGTGACCTCGATGGATTAAGAAGCTATCGAGCATACAGAAACTTCCTTGATGGATCGAGAAGCTATCAAGTAGCTATCGAGCCTGATTCTCAAAAACCTCGATGGATCGAAATTGCGATAACAACTATCGAGAAGGGAAGCTCAAGAGGCTCGATAGATAGCCTAGCTATCGAGAGGTATCGAGATTGCTTAAAAACAGTTTTTCAAAGAAGAGAAAAACACAAACATGAATGCAATCAAATATGCTACTCAACCAAAGATCCAAACAACATTTTAAGCTCTCAAAAACATCTCTCATTAAAAAAATGTCAAGCATTTAGATCCAAAACACACACAAACACACTAAACAAGTCTAAACAATTTTATATTTCAAAAACAAGTCAAGACAGTTTAGTGAGCATACATTAAGACATGTATTCCTTGTAATGGCCAAATCACATTGTACCTACACATGTATCAAGAGTAGCAAAGAATATTACGTGTTATGTGTGAAAAACATCGCAAGATTGCATGACTATTTACATGTTATGACGATATGAGATATGAGAAAATCACTTTAACTCACACACAATCATAATTGCTTGTTAGAAACTATCACTTTCGAGGTACATTTTATAATTCCCACATCTCCTAGAAGACACGCTTGCAATCATATATAAAGCATCTTGATTCTTTTTGCTTTTATTTTTCTTTGCATATTTTTCTTTTAAGCAAACCATGCATGGGCATATAGGAGGGAGAAAAGAAATACCCAATTATGTTAAACTTTTGACATTGCACTTTTGCTATGCTGAAACATACAGATGTCATTTCATGATTGGCGGGTAACAGTGGTGAGATGGTTATTTATGCCTTTCTCTTAGGATTTTCTAATCCTTCCCATCAAAAAGAGTGATACGAGTGTTAAGTACAAGAGATTACTTAATCTTACTCATCACAAACATGAGCCACAAAGCTCACTTGCTTAGTTGTGCATATAGATGCTCATCTAAGCTACAAAAGATACAAAGTTGAAAACTTCGTTTCAGTGGCCATCTAAGGTACACAAGTACTAATGTACACAAACACTGTTTTTGTATTTTTCTAATTTTTCAATTTTTATTCTTATGAAAAAAAAAGATGAAAATAAACAAACAAAAACATGTTAAACCAAGCAAAGCATAAACTAGACTGGCTCAAAACAAGAAAGCAAAACACACAAGTAATGCATACTAAAAAACAAGAAAGGAGAGAGAGAGAGAGAGAGAGAAAGAGAGAGAGAAAGAGAGAGAAAAGTGACTAAGGGTCTGTTTGGATAGAGCTGAAAACTGAAAACTGAAAACTGAAAACTGAAACACTGTAGCAAAATAATTTTTAAATGTGTGAATAGTACCGTGGGACCCATTTTTAATAAAAAAAATTGTTGAAAAGTGAAAATTGTGGGTCCGTGAACAGTAAAAAATGTGAGAAAAAGTCAAAAGTTGCGGTTACTGTTCAATGAACAGTAGCCGCAACAGTGATGAACAGTGCAAAATTTGGGCAGAACGCGTGAAAAAAAAAAAAAAAAAAAAAAAAAAAAAGTAAAAACGCAGACGCAAACGCGGGACGCTGAATCCAAACGGAGGCTAAATCACTTGGAGCCTTTTTCCTTCCACACCTTGGAAGAACTTTTCTGTTTTGTAAACCCTTGATTTGGCGGTGAGGGGAAAGAGTTGAAACCGTTCAAGTTTGAAAGGAACATGAAGGCTTTGAGTAGATCTCCAAGAGGAGCAAAGGAGGATGGAAATTGATTCTGGTTTCCCGATGAAATCATATTGTTGCTTTGTTGAGTGGCTAACCACTTATAGCAATTAGGTCGAGTATGTCCAGTCGTTCCACAGTGATGACAAAGATGCTGCTTCTTTTGTTTAGGCTTTTGAGTGTTTCCTTCTTAGCCCTAGGGTTTTTAATATCTTTCTTATTAAGCTTAGGGGTGCTCCTAAGATAGATTTACCATTGTCTATGTTATCACTAGCTAACATGGTTTTGACATTATTGCTATCAGATTCAACATTATTAGTAGTAGAAACAAAAATAGTAGTACTAGAAGAAGTAATATTAGAAGAAGAGAAATCATACCCTAAACCGGTTCGATCAGAAGCAAATTTCTGAATGCTGAGTATCTCGTCAAGCTTTGCACTTGAAATCCGTTCCAATTGAGCTTTAACTTAGAACAACTCTGTATCAAGCTTCTTGGTCTTTTCAGCCAAGAAATTGTTCTCAAACCACAGTGCTCCAATAGTCTGATTAGCTTCATCAAACTTAGTGGAAAGCTCTTCTAGATCAAGTTCCACATCACTCAGCTTCTTGGTGGCCAGCCTATATAGTTTTTCATGCTTTTCAGAAACCTTATACAACTTTTCATAAGCTGTATGGATATCATCTTGCTCATCTATTTTCTCAAACTTAGAATCCACCAAGTCCTCTTCATCATCCACATCTTCAACAATCCCCTCAGTAGAATTTACAATGGTAGTGAAGGCATTTAGGATTCCATCATCCTCATTATTAGAATCATTCTCAGGCTCAGTGACACTCAAAGTTGCAGCAAGTGCCTTGTTCTTCCCAATGGTCTTGAGATACATAGGTTACTCTTGTTTCATGTGACCGAAGCCTTGACATCCAAAACACTTTGGTCCTGAGGGAACAATGTATTGACCGCCATCCCTAGCATCCTTCTTTCCTTTGTCTTGGTTCTTAAACTGAGATGAACTGGACTGCCTGCAGTCTTTGTCAAATCCTTTACCATTTGCATTCTTCATGAACTTTTTGAACTACCTCATGATGTAGGATTTCATTTTAGAATTTTCATTGTCTGAAGAATCATCAGTGTCACTGCTCTTAGCCTTCAATGCCATGCTTTTACCTTTGTTAGATTTCCCAATCTTTGTCAAACCCAACTCATAGGTCTGCAAATTGCCAGCCAGCTCTGTTAAAGAAATTTTGTCAATATCCTTTGATTCCTCAATTGCGGTGATCTTGGCATGAAATCTCTCAAGTAGAGATCTGAGCACCTTTCTAACAATCTTAGGTTCGAGAATGGTTTCCCCAAAATTGAAGGCTAAGTTCACAATGTCCTTGAGCTTGGCATAGAACTCATCGAATGACTAATCCTCCTCCATATTAATCTCTTCAAAGCTTGTAGTAAGCTTCTGAAGCTTTAAATCCTTGACAACCTTAGTTCCTTCATAGGTTGTCTGGAGGATAGTCCACGCTTCCTTCGTAGTTTCAGTAGAGGATATCTTCTTGAACTCCTCATTCATGACTGCACTGAATAAAGCATTCAATGCCCTGCTGTTGAAATTTGCCACATTGATCTTAGCATCATCCCAATTGGTTGGCGCTTCCTTAGGCTTGGTCCAGCCTATCTCCATATCTTGCCACACTTTCTCATCTAATGACTGCAAGAAAGTTCTCATGCGTACTTTCCAATATGCATAGTTAGTGCTATCAAATAAAGGAGGTATAATAAGAGACTGTCCTCTATCCATGACAAACGAGGGTCAATGGATCACACAGCAAAGATTAAAACCTAATCAGAGTGTGCCTGCTCTCATGTGTACTTTCCAATATGTTTTGACTCCTTATGATAAATTAACCAATTAATTAGCCAAGTGAATTAATTAAGCTAATTAACATGCAATAAGCGTGGTAGCATAAACAAATTACCAACTAAGTTAATATGCAGCGGAAAATAAATTGACATGGTGGTTTGTTTACGAATGGGGAAAACCTACACGACAAAAACCCCACCAAGTGATTTTAAGGTCACCACTCTCGAGAATTTACTATTATCACAACAAGCGGTTATAAGTAAAGGAATCCGAGTACCTTATACCAAACTACAATTGAACCTTTACCCCAATACCCAATTGGACTTGTTCTGTAGTGACAATCTCTCATTTTTAATGCATGACTCTCAATACGTGACTAATCAATTCGATACACGGATCCAAGTACGTGAATAACCACCAACTTGAGAAGGATGTTGGCTACAAAGTTCTTCAGTTCATCAACACGATGAAGATTACAAAACCTTACGGTGTACAAACACAGCAGCTTCTTGAAGAGAAAGATGAACTAGGGAAAATTTTCTCTGGTTTGCAATATGCTTGTGAAAAATTTTTGCATTGATGTGCATCAGCTGTGATGGCCCTTAAAATAATCGTTATATATGTTTAGGGTTGTGAGAAAAGAAAACCCAAACATCTATACATGGATTGGATGAAAATCAGAACTGAAAATCTAATTTTCATAAATCTCGATAGATAGGATATCTATCGAGCAACTGTCGAGCATCGGCTAAACTGCCTCTTAAATCTCGATAGATACTATCTGTCGAGTTTTAAAATCCAGCACTTCTTCACTTGATTCTTAGACAGATTTGCATGGTTTTAACACTTAGACTTGAAACCTTATTTCTTGAAGTATTAAACACATCCTAGATATACTTAATTACTAGTAAAGTGTATTTTGTCAAAGGATTAGCCAATTCTATATTGACATATGTTCCTAACATGATTCACCTATGTCCTAACAGAGTAGTTGTAGGGAGTCACACTGTGGTCCCCCCAACAATCCCTCCCTTACAATAAAACTCCCGTGACTCGAACCTATGACCATGGCTCAGATACCATTTGTAAGCTCAAATAGTCTAAAACACTATAGCTAATTTAGACCCTCAATTTTAAACTTACGGCTAGATTACTTTTACTCTAACTTATCTAAGTACAAAACAAGAGTAAACAATACACAATAACTGGAACTACTCTCTAAGCCATAACCACAAGCAAGCAATAACAAATATAAATCTTGAAGAGTAAGGGAAGAGAGATGTAAACACAAGATAATATTGAGATGTGCTATCAAAGAAGAAACTGAAGAACTCAGTGAAAAACCTCTCCACGACCCTCTAAGTCAAAATCAATTCACTAGTGAATAAGTTGGAGTACAAGGATACCAAAAAGACCCTCCAAGTCTTATCTACCCAGAGTACTTGAACCCTCCAAGCTCTAACTACCAACGGACTTCTCGGAGTCTTATCTTCACTAGTTATCCGGATCCCGCAATATCGCTTCATTGCATCCGCCAAGTCTCACCGACTTCTTTTGGCAAATCCGCAATGCTTCCCAAGTTTTAAATCACTCTCTACACTTTGAATAGGTGTAAGTTGTGTTTGGGTACAAATCTCCTCTCAAGGTATAACAATGGGAGAAGGAAGGAGAAGAGACTACTAAGAAATTCTCACTTAAGGATGAGTAGCTCTCTCTAAAATGCTGGGTGTTGTAGAAACCTCTCTAGAGGTTTCTTATGAATAGCCTTCTTACACTTTTGTGGGTAATGAGGTTATATATAGTATGGGTGAAGGATATAAGAGTCACACTTAAAATCATCCAGGTAGAAACTTTCACGGGTCATTCACGACTTGGTCTGAGTCATGAAGTGACTTGAGAAATGCAGCTAGCACTTGACTCTTTAGCTTCCAGCATATGCTTCTCATGTGACTTTCACGGGTTGCACCACTCACGAAACAAGTCGTGAGATCAATATCTTGAGCAATCTTCACCAACTTAATACTAAACCCATTACAAATAAATCCCACAAAATACAAGAGAATAAATTAATGAAATTACAACACTTTTTGTCAGGGAATAAAGCTAACACAAATATTATGTGAAAAACCATAACTTAACAGGTTTGATGATTTTTATTGTGCTAATGATGAGAAGAGAATGGAGTTAACAAAGTTAATTGAACATTCTTAATTTTGGTTGGATGATTGTTTTGGTTGTATGTTTTTAAATTTTACATAACCTAACTTTTAGATCTTCTTTTCTCTCTCTCTTTTTTTTTTTTTTTAGTTTTTCTATGTTTTGGAATGAGAGAGACATATAAGGGGAGCAAAAATGCATATTTGCCTCTATTTTTAACAGAGATGGGTTATGGAGCCTTAACAGGGCAAACCTCAGGTGGGTAAAGTGACATTTTTTAAACTACAGGTAGGCAAAGTGATTTTAGATCAAACCACATGTAAGTTTACTACAATTACCCCTTTAATTTAAAAGCACGAGATATATTCTTTTGTACCCTCTTTTTACATCACTTGTGCATTTTTTTATATGTCATGCTTTTACATGACATCATGATAGATTACATGTCATTCTAGGATAGATCACATATCATTCTTATATGTCATCCTAGGATAGACTTTACCTTTGTTTCATTGCACATGTGCGTGCATATCATTCATTCTCTTTGAAACTAAGTGCCAAATATCTTAGTTATTTTTTAAATGGTGATTTTTAAGGTTAAATTCGAAATAAGGTACTATTCCTTGGGATAGGCGTTGTAGGGTGCCTAACGCATTCCTCGCACGTAACCAAATTTTCAAATCTCTAATTTATAGTTTGAAACATTCTTTTATTTTCTAATTTAGCATAAGAGCCCTAGGGTTTTCTTAATTGAATTTAGGAAATAAAATCGATTAGACTTAGGTGACCAATCACTCTTTAGAATCTCAATTGTTGGTAGTGACTCCTTAAAATCAATATAGGCATAAATATTCACTTACACGCACTACGCAGAATATTATTCATGTTGATCATCATTGTTGTCAACACACGTCTCCAAAGCAAGGTTTCCAAGCCAATGGAACTGAAGTCATGAACACAATGAGAATCCGGTTACAACACTATTCTCAATTTGGTTCTCAAGTTTACACAACTATGATTTTGGTCCATGCTATTATCTCAGTTTCAACTATTTTTAAACTAGCAATGCAGTTTATTAGTTACTTAAGTGTTTTCAATATGTGAAATTTTTGTGGGGACCAAAATGAAAGCTATGAAAATTTAAAGATCAAATTTAAAATATGACCAAAATATAAGGACTAAAAAAATGTTTTTACCGCTTTGAAAATGTTGGGCCTTCAAGCCCAATAATTTCAAAATAAAATTACTATTCATAAAGACTTTTTGGTTTTCGAGTTGTAATTTGGAAAAGAATTTGTCATTACTTGAAAAAGAAATTTTGGGGCTTTGAAACTCGATTTATTATTTGGAAAAGGTTCTTGGGCTCGTGATCCCAATGATGTATTTTTGTAAAAAAATTTAGGGCCTTAGAGCATTAGCATCAGTGGGTGTAAAAGCCCTAAAATACTACTTTACACCCCCCAAACACCAAAATCCTACCTACATTCGGGTTCTTATTCTTAAATTTTTTTTTTAGAACTTATTGTAGCTCAATTGTAAACTTAAAATTGTTTATTTTATTCAACTCTCTCTCTCTCTCCCTCTCTCTTCTTTTAATGGTATTTTTATTCTCTCTCCTCTCTTTCTCTTTAACTCTCACTTCTCTCTCATTCCATACACTCCCTCTCACTTCTCTCTCTCAAACCTTGCCACAGGAATGGGTCATTTTGTGTGGAGATCGAAGTGGTGTTGAGATTAGTTGGAGGCATTGAGATCGACATGTAGTGGTGGCATGGTTATGGTGGAGATTGGCATGGTGGAGATTGAAGCCAATCCTAAAGATCATGGGTTTTTTTGGTTGTAAGAGTTGTGATTGTGAATGGTGGGTTTCTTCTGGTTTTGGGATGAGTTTGGTGTCCTTGGTGGTGATGGTGGTAGGTTATGGGTTTGAGGTGATGATGGGTTGTGAGGGTGGTGGTTTTTGATGTGGTGATTTTTTTATATAAAAAGTAGGAGTTGTGGTGGTGACTAGTGGGTTATGATAATTAAGTTGTGGTGGTGGCTGGTTTTTTGTTTTTTGTTTTTTTCGGTGGTGGTCAGTTTTCAAACAAAAAGAGAGACAAAATCAAATGGAAAGGAAGATAGACTAAGAGAGAAGAGAGAGACAGAGAGGAAGACAAAGACTGAAATTAAAAAACAAATGAATAATGTTGGCTGTGGTGTGATATATAAGAGATGGGATGTAGGGTGAGTTGTGAAATAGTGTATTAAAAAGATAAAGATAGATTTTTAGAATGTAAATGAATATTTTTTTAGAATTTTGGATGTTAATGCTCTTAGAGACCAAAATTCAAGGATATGTAGAATTAGGCCCTTAGGCCGAAAGAGTTAGGGTATTTTATTTTATTAAATAAATAAATACAGGCTTAAAGCCCATGTCTAAAAATCTAATGTGATTTTATTATTTTTAAGATTAAAAAAAAATCCATTTAAGATTAATGAAGGTTCACGTGGGACTCTCTTTAGGAGGGTTATGTAATATACAACTCCTACTATACGTTTGCTTTATTCTCTCTTTCCAACTTACGGTGTTTGGCAACATGTAAAATAATTTCCAATTGTAAAATATTTTTAGTTCGAAATATTTTACGGAAAGTAAAACATTTTCATCTGTTTGGTTATGTTCTAAAAAATATGTCAGAAAAGTATTTCCTGTGTTTGGTTTTGCATGTAAAACATTTTCCAGAAAAATTGTCAAAAACCTTACCTAATACAAGCAAATCCAAGCAAAAAAAATCAATTGCAACCCAAGAATAAATCATTGTTATTACCTCAAACAAATCATGTATAAAAAAAATAAAAAATAAAAATAAAAACTACACTATAAAGCAACCTCAACCCCATAAAAACCCAAATCTCAATTTGAGGATGTAGGTCTTGAGGGAAAAGAAAGGAGGAAGATGGAGGAAGGTGGGTCAATGGAGGTTGGTCGGTGAGGATGAGGGATGGGTCAGTGAAGGTTGGTTGGGGAGGAAGAATGATGGGTCGGGGGGAGTGAAAAGAGAGAGGAGGAAGAGAGAAGTGTGAAACTACCTTCACCAGCGGAGTGGCTTGCATGCATAACGACGGGGCCATGGGTCGAGGGCTGGTTTTGGGCTTCACCGGCAGTACCCTCTCCTTCCTTCTCGGCTTGGGCTTGGTGTCAGTGATGAGAGTGTCTTCTTCAAGTTTACTCTTTGAGCTATCTCTCTCTCTCTCTCTCTCTCTCTCTTTGGGTGTGTGAGTTTGGAAAATGATTTGAAGGTAAATGAGATGTGTAATCCATTTTACAGGTCAAGGGGTGAATTTTACAGTCAAAGTTTAATATTTTCAGTTTGACTTTATATTACTTGTGCACCCAAACATGCATCATGGTGTAAAATATTTTCCCAATTCCATTTACACCCGAAACAAATGCAGCCTTAATTTTCTCATAAAGGTTTTCCAATTAAAAAATTAATGCACCTTCATGAATTCATATTCTTATTGCAACTGTGTTTATCCGGGTTGTTTTAGGACAACATACGAAACTTGTTTTCGCACCAAATTCTCGACCTTTTATTTTAGGTCATGCAAAAAACTTGACCCGAAGGTGTGGTATTCCTGCGCAAAATAGGCCTAGCTTGTTTTTGCATGAAAGCTACCCAAGGTGTTTTGGTCCTAGGCCCTAAAGCTTTGCACCAACCTTATTTTCACAATAAAACTCTCCTCTTAGTTTTCGTGCAACAAGCTTGACCCATCATACTCATATCATCCACACTTACAGCTCGTTTGGGAGGAGGGAAATGAATGAAATAGAAATGAATGAAAAGAATAATTTTAGAATATTATTTCATTCCATTGTTTAAGAGTTTTATTGGAAGGAATGAAAGGTCTATTCCCTTGTTTGAGAATTTTTTACTAAAACTTCTAAAATACCCCTATATATTTTGTCATTTATTTTAAAATAGGGGGTTAATAGTCATATTGTCATAAAATAATTCTATTTATTTTCTTTTATGTTACTCCCAAACATAATTACTTATCTTCTATTTTTTTTTTCATTCCATTATTTTAAAACATCCAACAAGATTACTCAATTCCATTCCCTTAATTTCTTTTCCATTACTTTATGATTATTCCATTCTATTCCCTAATAAACTCCCAAACGAAGCCTTAAGTTACAATCCACTCCTTTATGAAATAATTATATTTT